>CM076570.1:551334122-551778013 GCA_034641835.2 Pinus albicaulis
TCATTTCTTCAATTCTGTTATCAGCTGAGTCTCTATCTTGGCTAGAAGTAGACACCTCCTCTTTGCCTTTCCTTCTAGCATCTTGGTCTAGCTTTCCCTTTGATTTACCAGTGGAGGAAAAATTTGCCTCCAACTCTAGTGCATCTGTTTGAGCATCATCCAAGGTGGAAACATTTCTTTCTCTCAAAAAGAAACCGAACTCTGAGTCAAAAGCTACCACGAAAACAACTTTAGTAGCATTTTGATGAGGTTTCATATCAGCAGGAAGGCTCAAATACAATTTATTAAAACACTTGATGAACTCTGACACTCCTTTGTTATGTCTTTTCTTGAGTGTGTTAAACCTAGTAAGACAATGTCCATGATCTTTCTTCTCCCCCCATTTTCTAAGAAAAGTATCCTCCATTCCTTCCCAAGTGGTGATAGAACGGTCTCCCAATGTCTTAAACCATTTTCGGGCTTCACCATCAAGATATTGAACAAATAGTCTTAAGACTACGTCTAGATGTTCCACATTAAAGTTCTCTGCAAAAGAGCAGAAAACCTCAAGATGCTTTTGAGCATCAATCTCATTTTTCCCATTGAAACGGGGTAAGATCTTCAGATAGTCCCATGGCATATCATTCAATACTTGAGGTAATGCCAGGGGGGCATACTTATTCAACAGGAAACTAGGAACATTATCCATTTGGGGAGGTGGAGGTAGCAGAACAGTTTGATGTGAAAAAGGAGGAGGAGGAGGTGGAAGTGAAGTATGAAAGACAATAGGAATGTATTGGACAACAGCTTGAGGTGTTGACAGGAACAACGGGCTGTTAATATAAAATACTTCGGTGAATTCTTTGACCTCTTCGACTTTAGGAGTAGGGTGAAAGGTTTAATATGTGGTATCCCTTGACTCAGCTTTGCCTTTAATTCGAACCCCTCCCCGGGGTGGACTATCTGAGTAGTAGTCGGTATCTCCCATAGTGGAGTTGGGACCTTGCACTTGGGCAACTTGAGAGGAGGAGGACGAAAATTATTCTAGAGAGAATTCAGGAATCTCAGTATGGACTGATTGTCTTTCCCTCCAACTCCTTCTATGTAGGATATTCTCTGGGTAAAACATAGAAGGTGTCTTTAGCTGAGACATATTTGACCTCAGGTGTGGCTTACGAGTAGCCAGGACTGCAAGTAAATTTATTTGATAAATGAATGTGGAGTCGCCAAGGTGAGGGATCTACAACTCTCAACTCTTCATGCTCACCTATTTGAAGAGTGAATAAGGTTTTTTCGAGGCCAAGGGATTTAACTTTTCTCAACTTCGCTTCCCCGGTAACAACGCCAAAAAGATGTAAGAAAAGATGTTGTCAACCCTAGAGACAGCCTTGAGTTGTGAAAGACCAGTGCCTAGGAAATCTTATACAACAAGGAGCATATGATATAATATGGGAAATTATCAGAAAAAGGCTCTCATGCTATCTTTTGTAAACAGGAAGGTTAATTTGAATGGGACCAAAACTTTCAGAAGTTTGACACAGGGAAAGAAATACAACAAAGGCAAGGTATGAAACTTTGATACAAGTGTATCAAACAATTCAAAGGCAGCTTACTATAAAGAGGGCTGGGTTCTAAAATACCTCACAGAGATGAATAATCAGAAGGTATTTTCTACGTATGAAATATTGAGATAATACTAACTTTCATTGAGATGATATCCAGAAAAAAATATCAACATGTAATGGGCTTGCAAAATTAAGAATCCATTCATGACCATAGCGTTTTTTAAAAATAACATCCCATAGAAGCTAATATAGCAGAAGTATGGTTGGAGAGGAAAATGAAACAATATATCACGCCTGAGCCATATTTAAAGTTCCAGAAGGGTTCTGGCATAAGTATCAACTAGGATAATTTCATACCAAAACCAGTGGGCTACTCACATTCCAGAACATGATACAAGATAAATGGATGTAAATGAAATGAACAGCTAAAATATAACACATAAGAAAGAGTTACAAACTATAAAGAACCAAGAACAGAATCCTCATTATAGATAGAACTCCTCATCACTGAAACCCAATGGGCTCTTCACACACGTATTAAAGCTCAAAAAAAATGCATACAAAATTCTTTCCCCGCTTGTTCTTCTGAAAATCTAGAACCTTTTACAATCTGTTCTTGGGGATTCTTATAGGAGAGGAGAATAACAGGAGTAGAAGATCTTCATTAAATGGATCTCATTAAGACAGAGTTGAGAAATAATTCATGCCCACTCTACTTAATGGCAATATGCATCACTATATTTATTTTATAGTATGGCTGAGGGGTCTCTGTCAGGTTGATATTGACCTCAGATGTGTTCATGAAGTCCTTCTGGCTGTTTGGAACTCTGCACTAGCCTTCTGGAATAAATGACATGGATGGAAAGTCTGAAAGTCTCCATGCTTCCCTAACTATTGATCTGACAGTATTTAAGAAACTTCTATTAGTGCAATTAAATATTCCTAGGCTCGAGGAGGCATGGAGAATGTTGTAGGAAGTCCTTTTTGGAGAAAACAGTGCTCTGTTGATGTGAATTCACTGATGTAACTTGCTAGTGTGCCTCAGTCTTCCAACTGCACCTTCTTCCTTTGAACTTGGGGTTAAGCGTTAATTACTCAATAACAGGCTCAAACCCCTTAAACATTCGCTGCTAAAACACTGGCTGCTGAAGAAAAGGCTTCTCTGCGTTCCAAATCACAGTGGCAGTGATCATGGAAATCAGAGTGAATTAATCACTCTGTGAACCCTGAATAATAAAATAAACCATTATAAAATCCAAGGGAGGCAGAGGAAATCTTTAGAGGCTGTGGATGCATTGGGAAGTGATGGAGAGAAGCAGTGAAGCGGTGGAAAAGGGTTGATATGCAATGAATTTTAATTTAAAACATTAGGTTTAATGTCGGGTGCAACGATATAATGTTTTAATGTAAAACGTTATAATTCGGGCCTTTGAATCGAAATGCATATTAAGTGTGATGAAAATCATATGAAATGGCTTAATGGTGGGGCTCGGCATGGGCGGAGGGTGATTTGATATGAACCATTGGATCCCAAGAGATCAACGGTTGCGATCTAATCGCATCGGAGCAGAGTGGGGCCGAAACTCCGATGGAGAACTATGAGCGAACAAGGCGGTGTAATGAGGACCGTTGATATGGCATGGATGGACGACTTAGATTGGATCGGGAGTCAGCAATCAGCGATCGCCAATCAAGGATACAAAGGGTGGCGCATTTTGGAACTTGCGATTAGCGATTCCCCGATTTTGCGATAGTCGTCGGATCGGGTGGTAGATCAACGGTCAGCGGGCAACCAGAGGGTGAATGGATCGGGGAAATGGTCGTGACGAGAGAGAAGCACTGACCGTCAGATCTTAACCGATCAATGGTCGAGATCGCAGCGGAAGTTCATGGAACAAATCCATCGCATCGGAACTTATCAAGCGCAACACAGAAAACACGCTGCTCTGAATGTTCTGATTGCGATTAGCACCCAGGCCTTTAGCATTTGGTCTTGGGCACAAGGCATATGGGGAAGTGCTCAAGGGGGCTGGCCTAAAAGGGGCTTAACTAGTTATATTGAAAATGGAATCCTTTTAAGCCAAAAGAGAGCTTTTTAAGGCTTAAAAGGGGTTTTCATAGAAGGAAGAAAGGGACTTCAAGCCAAACACGAGGTGCTTGCAAGGCTTAAAGGGAAAAGGATATGATTTAGAGGATTAATGAGGGGAATGGAGAGGAATAAAAATGGAAGGAGACAGAGGTTTAGTGGGGATGAACAAAAGGGAAAAGGCCTTTTTGGGAATTCTTCTTCGCAAACAGAGAGGCTTCAAAAATGGGAACAACAGTGAATTTTACCATATGATCAACACTTATGATGGTTTAATTTTGAGTTTTGTTTTGTTTGTACTATATTTATTTATTTAAATATGCTCTTTAATTTTCGCAAGTGGTTTGGAAACCAAGTACAGGAATATTGGCTTTTTGGTACAGGAACATCTATTCTGGTACATGAACTGAGTGCTTCGGTACATAGAATCAAAGCTCCTTTATGAAGGTCAACATCTTCAGTGCAGGTAGAGAACATACTTCCAGTGCATTCACTTCATTCTAGTGAAGGGACAACGTTCTAGTGTAGGAACGATGTTGTAGTGCAGGAATGACAGTTTAGTGTCGGAAGGAATATCTTTGAAGAAGACATATATCCTGAATATCCTAACTATTTCTCTATCTCATAAATACATTGAAAATAATCTTAAATGTCATTTCATTAATCAATATTGGTCACAATGAATTGAGAGTTCTTTTTATTTTGAATTTTTGCAAAGAAAATTCTTTTTATTCCAACACCATAATTTCTTTGGTATTAATTGCCATGTGATCATTTTCTTTCGATTCTGCAAATTGTAATTAGAGAAGTAGGAATAGAATTAGGAAAGGTTTAAATCATTCTTGGAATTTATTGTGCTATGCCTCTAAGCTTATTAATCCCTTGGGTTGACAATTAAGAGTTGAATGAGTTTGTTAAATTCCAATTCCTACACCCGACATATGCCTTTACGGCTATGGTGAGGCTTGGTAAAACATGTGTGAGGAAGGGAATTTGTACTAGGGATACATCCAAGGCTCTTATAAAATTGGCATGCAACATGGTGAAGAGCTCTAAACCACCCATATGTGACCTCATATAGAAGTGGGGAGTCATCAATTGAGGCGTTTTCAAGTGGGGGTGGCTAAGTATGAATAGAAGGAGTATAACCAAACAGTGGTCCCTGAGAGGGATAATGAGGAATAGGAGGAGGTTAATCATTGGATAGCTACAAGGGTTCATGGAAAGGACACATTTTTATGCTATCTATTTGGTAAGAGGTCCCTCCTTCTAGTTCCCAAAATCTATTGACGACTAGGGGGGTCTCCCTAGTGTAGAATCTGAATTAGACTTTACATTGTTTGGTTTGGTAGTCCCATCAAGTATGTAGTCTCGATTTCCATTTCATTGATTGAAATTTTATTTGGATGAAAGAGATACTAATCGTCAAAGAAAAAACAAAGCTTTAACAAATGCGAGTAAGATATTTAAGGAAAATCAACATGTAAGACACATGAGTCTAAAGAAAATGCATTGTTAGTAAAGATTTAAACAAAAAAATTTCATGTTAAAAAGATAAATTTATCAGCCATGAATAATTTCATGATCAACAATGCCATGAAATCATAAGTAACACACAATTATACAATTATATAATTCGTATGTTAATAAAATAGTTCATTGGAATAAACACAAAGTAAAAAAATCATATACCATCCACTCACCATAAGGGAAATCCCACAATGATATATGACACATGACACAATTCCACACCAAGTTCATAAGGCTCGAAACATTAATTTGAAATATACATAGAATCGTCACATGAGTGTTGGCGAAAAAGGAGGTCTTTCGAAAAGACCCAGGTTCAGGCTTAGAGCCAACAAGGTTCTACTATAGTCTAGGACAACACCGATATTTTCACCTTGCCCAAGAGAGCAAGGAGTCTCAGCTGAGGCGTGTTGTGACCTTACTGAGACTAGAAATGAGACCATTAATACAAGAAAGATATTGTTAACAACAAGCCATCCATTACATTATACAGAGTGTGTTCATCATATACGATTCAAGATACAAGTGATCATCCAACTATAAAAAAATATGAACACCAAAATAAAAATTTAAAATATAAAAAAAATGCAACAATCAACCACTGTCATATATCGCATAACTCACAATACAACATTGGTATGTTTCTATTAATTTAGACAAAACGTTACATAACATACTCTACAAAGTTCAATATGCCACACCACAGTATATACGCACTTCCCAGAGTTCCTCCAAGGCTCATTATCCTTGTAATGAATAAAATAGTTAATTAGTGATTAAATTAGTTAATTGGTAATTAGGTGGAGAGGCCATGTCAGATAAGACATGAACTTTCGTGAAGAGGCACCTGCGTAGGTATATAAGTAGGCCTCATTTGTAACATTCAATCATCTATCTCATTCTTCATACCTTTTATAATATAATATTTGTAATCTCATGGATATCTTTGCATTCCAAGTGTTTTGGAGTATTTAACTCGAGAAGGAACTTTGTTCACTTCATTTGGTATCATAGGTTCGATCTTCTAGCTTATCATCGCTGCACAGAGCTACACTCCTCGGTTCAGGCCTTTGGCCATCGAAAATTCGTCAACATTTTTGTCGTCGAAGCGTTTCTCTACCAGTATTGGAGTTTCTCCATTTTCACCAGTATTCCTTTGGCCAAAATTAAAATTTTGAAGAAATAAGATTTAAAAAAAAAGAAATAAAAAAGAAGTACATATACGTAGATATACAAAATCAAGTTTAAAAATAAAAAGCTAAAAAAAGTGGGGTGCTTCGCTTAAAAAAAAAAAAAACCAATAGATATATATACAAAAGAGAAAAAGGAGAGTATATATGTATATATATATATATATATATATATATAAAAGGAAGGTAAATAAATAAAAAATTATATTCCAAAATACAAAAGATTTATTAAAAAATAAATAAATATATATATAAGCCAGAAAGAAGAAGCAAGGGTATGTATATATATATATATATAGAAAATAAATAATAAATAAGATTCAAAGTTCAAAAATTAACTGGCCCTTGTCCTTGCCGCTTTCTCCTGGCCTACGCCAAAGACGCCTCCATCAACTATTGTTTTCGACGCAGTGGTAGCCAGTGATAGAAGTCACCACTAGATTTTTTTCCCCGCAATTCAACTACGTTCGAAGATGACATGCTACCACAACTGTTCGGTCATTTACCAGACAATGTCACCACCGTCATTGTCTCTGACCAACAATAGCACTTGGTTGCAGTGACTACTCACGAACCTCCATTGTTCATAGCATCACACACCTCATAGTCACTGCAAGAAGTCGCTAAAAATTTTGGAAGCTCCTACGATTCCTAAAGCCCCGGCCACATTTCCTTCAGCTGCTGCTCGAAAAAAAATAAAATAAAAACCACAAGACGACACACTCATTTGCTGTAGTCGTTCCACTGAGCACCCCCACCTTCAATTGTTGTGTACCAATCTTTCCACATGCTTTAACCTCGACTCTTGCCATTTAGCTTACCATCTCTGAAAAAACATTTTGCGTCTGCATAAGTGTAGAGGTTAATCACACTGTCAAAAGGATGATTGATTAATTACTTATCCAATAATTTCGCAGAGTTTAAATCCACCATTGCTAGTGAACTATCATAATCACTTGGATGGGTTCTGCTATCGCCAGCAAATCATCATGAACTTTGAGACATTGGGATGTGACCTTTAACTTAGGTTGTTTTAATTTTATTCAGGAGTGTATAAAAATTAAGTATGAAAAGACAAAGGGCAAGATTTTTGTGAAATTTAAAAAGGGTTATTCAAAGATATTACATACATACATACATACATACATATATATATATATATATATATATATATATATATATATATATATATATATATATATATATATGTATGTATATTGAAAAAAAAAGAATATATTAAATATTTATAAAATGAAAAAGTATAGAAGAGTAAGTTACATAAGGTATATTTTTTAAGATTAAAAAAAAAAGGGAAAAAGTTAAGCTTACTTTTATAAAATAAAAAGAAAAGAAAAAAGGAGTGTCGATACAAAAAAAAAGGGGGGGCCAAAGTGACAAAAATAATAAAAAATTATTAAAAATAAATTTGAATGAGTCATATCTATAAACAAAAATGACGTCTAAATCAGAATTGAAGTTGGAAGATTTCCTGAAAATTATAGTATGTTTGTTTGTACGTTAATTAGAATCAAAGGGTCACTTGCAGGAAAGGAAGTTCTCATATCTATCGATCTTAATCAAGAGAATAATTATGTTAGTACCGAATGTGCTAACCAATTAGTAATCCCTGAATCAAATATTAAGGAAACAAATTCAATTCACGCAAATGAAAAACAATACGACATAGGGAATTTACACCTAAGTATTGGCGAGTATTCCCTTGTCTCCCAATTTACCATTAAAACCTTATTTTGTAACGATAGTGATATAAGTCTGGGTTCACTCTGGATGGAATCCCTAGGGTCATTCATCCTTAATATAAAAAAGAAGTTTTTAACATTCTACTAAAAAAAGAAGAAAATAGCGCTACAAGACGTCAACCTAAAGCCAAATTTAGTGACACCTGAAGACATACAAGAAATTTCAAAAGTAATTTCTCAATAAAGTAAAAAGGAAATCCAAAATAAGCAAAAGAAAATTGACAAAATCAAAACTAACAAGAATGAAGAAGTTGCTTGCCTTAAGGACCACAAAGAAAAATTGCTAACGGAAATTAAGAAACTAAAGAAGGATAAGAAGTCATTGGAAAACAAGGTGCAACAATTTGTCAAAAAAGAATCATTGAAACTGAAAAATGTAGAATTTCAAGTTGAAGAAAAATAGAACGTTGATCCAGTGAATGTCTCAACTGAAGAGGATGACAAGAAAGTTGCAGAAGAAACAAACTTAGATGCCAGACAAATGAGGAACATTCTAAGTGAAGGTTTTGTAACCTACTCAATAATATCCTCGCCAAAAGAAATTCAAATTCAAACCAAAAAAGTTCCCTGTTGACATCCAAATCACGGGAGCAGACAACTCAACCAAGCTATGTATTCAAAATAAAAAACAAGCTGATATTCTGAAGAATACTAACGAATCATCGCAAATTTCCAATCATCATAAGATTCCACAGAATATTTATTAGGATGGTCGGATCCATTCTCCGTGTGACAGCTTTGTTTATCTCTTGGAATATCATATCAACTTGTATCGACAAGAATGACTGCCCGAGACGAGAAGATGTTTGTAGCAGGAAAATAAATCGAGGCCTCTCATCGACAAGCTTTGAGGACAAAGCTTTTTGAGGGGAAGGCAATGTAAAGAATAAAATAGTTAATTAGTGATTAAATTAGATAATTAGTAATTAGGTTGAAAGGCCATGTTTGATAATACATGACCTTTCGTGAAGAGGCACCTGCGTAGGTATATAAGCAGGCGTCATTTGTAACATTCAATCATCTATCTCATTCATCATACCTTTTATAATATAATATTTGTATCCTCATGGATATCTTTGTATTCCAAGTGTTCTGGAGTATTTAACTTGAGAAGGAACTTTTTTCGTTTCAATCCTCTATCTCCCTCTAACTCTCACAGAGTCACTCCTTCCTTGCTTATCTACTCCTACCAACAGACACTGTCAATATTTGCCCCTTTTTCACTCATCTGTTCCCTTTTGTTCCACTACTTCCCATCTCATTTCCACCATTGGCTCCGTTTCTGGGAGTTATGTTGTCTATTCATTGTGTCCCATTCCTGCCATCTGTGCCATCATCTGCCTGTGCTCCACCATTTGTCTTTAGGTTTCTGCAACCACAACATCTCCTTGCCTTTAGTGATTGCACTCTGCCACCTATTATTTCCACTCCTAACCTTCCACAACTCAAATTTGTGTTGTTCAAAGCAAAGGCCCCAACAGGCCCTGACCATAAGCTATTGACTTGTCCCAAGTAAATCTTTTCCTTCTGTAATGGTCCTTGGTTTTCCATCATCTTCTACTGCTGGTAGAGTTCCCTCTGCTATCTCCCTTTACGTCTTCTCCTATTCTGGTTGGCCCTCCTTTAACAAAGGCCCCAACTCTGGAACCTTTTTTATAGCCTCTATCCTGAGCTGTGTGAACTCAGTGATTTCCCGTTGCCATGCTTTCATTACAGGCTCTATCTCGATGACCACCTTGTCGGTGTGAGTTGCGTCCATTACTTGTGGCGGGTTGTTAAAAATATCTCTAAATTTGGGTTCCACCTCGTATACCAATTGTTGAATTGTTTATGATTTATGTTCTACTGGGTATCATAGGTTCCTGAGGAGTTGTTTTGTCATCGCCAAGATCTCTTCAAATACCTGAATTTGTAGCTCAAATGAGTCAACTTGGTCATAGATTTGTATGTGGCTGATTGGGTTTCTTTTTCCCTTGATCTCGAGAGCGATCTTCTGTAGTTTTTTAGAAACAAGTTGAGCTTTCATTGTAAGTGAGTTGGAGAACTCGTGGAGTTTCTCCAATAGGTTGTATTCTTGTACGATTGTTGTTCCGATTGTCTCCTTCATATCTTGCATTTGTTTCTGCCTCTATGCTACCTTTTCAGCATATACCGTAGAAGGGTCTGGTAGTGCTAGTTTTTCTACAAGTGCTTCTTTTAATTCCTGATTTTCTTGGCCCATGGTGGCACATGATACCCTTACATGTATGGATCACTCAGCCACTGATCATGCTAGAATGTCTATTGGTGCGCTCTTGTCTACACTTGTGATTGTTGGCCATAGGTCCTTGAAGTTCTCCGTGACTTGATCAAGTTCTTGTTGAAGGGTATCCCTCTCGTGCTGGAGTTTATTGCGCTCATAAGTAAGCGCAATGAATTGTTTTTGTTGTTGTTCATGCATATGTAGAAGATCATTGTGTAGATTATCTGCCTGTCATGTTGTTGTTTGTATAAAACTAAAGAGCTGTTCAGGTCCCCAATTCTGCATATCACCATTACTCATCATTTTTGGGCTTGGATTCCTCTCCCTGAGTTGTTACCCACTGGCAATAGAACATTCTGAGTGTCCTTGGAGAGATGTGGGTTGACTTGGCGATACTACTTTTGATTCCAGAATGTGATGCCTGGTGGATGGTGGTTTGGGTATGAATGGCTGTAGAAATAACGTGGACTGCTAGAACAGATTAAGTTAGGTTTCAGTAAGCAATGTATGAGAAATGGGTGACCCTACATGGATTAATAACTCTAAAAAGGAATTTTTCCCTAATGTGGTTTATTTAACCTTAGTTACTTCTATTGTACCTAAGTTAACTTATGCCTCAACGTCAATGGCCATTAAGGTGCCTACTGGTATCGTATCAGATATGGTCACGGAAGTGGATGGTGTATGGGTTGGGTGGTATTTTGTTGTAGAAGATGTATGTGGTGATGAATTCTATGCTTTGGGTGGTGACGAAGCTGGTACATTGTGCGATGAAGATGGGTTAAATTTTGGTAATATAGAAGTGGTCTGAGTTCCTACCTCTAGTTCTTCTTGAATTATAATTCTAGTGACTAGTGGTTGTGCCTGATCCTTGCCTATGAGGTCAACTACTTGATCAGATTTCATGGTCCGAGCTCTTTCCCCTTTTGGTGTTTAGATTGGAGGTTTTGTTGGCTTGTTCTTACAAAATGAAGTGATGGTTGGTTTTGGATGGTAGTGGAATGTGGTGGAGGGTAATGCGGTGAGGATAGGGGTTGTTGTTGATGAAGATGCAAAATTAAGCTTTTGAAATTTAGAAAATGATGGAAATATAGTATTTTTTTCTCCAAGAGTTCCCATTACCTTATTAAAATCCTCGACTTGAGTGTCTAGCTGGTCTAGCAGTGGCTGCAGTTGAAATTGTGAAACCCTCAGAGCTATCTCGGCCAGTGTGTCTCCTAGAAGTGGGTCGAGAAGCTTAGCATCAAACGAATACACAGACTCCCCATTTTTTATTTCCATAACTACTCCTGGACATTAAGAGACCTCTGCATGAAACACTTCCTCCATTATCTGAAAATTTGTTGTATTTTTATGAAATGTATCACCCGCAACACAATCTGGCCGAATCCAGGTTCGATTGTGAGACACCTTGAACCATACTTGAGGGAATTATTTGTCCAACATGTTCCTAGGGACCCTCTGCTAAGTTTTAACCACATCTACCATATATCGATACCATTCTGTGAAGGCTTCTTCGTTTATTTATTTTCTACTTGGGTCACTAGATACTCTCCATGGGGTGAACCTCAAGGCCATTGGTTGGTCTTCAGTGATCTTTGCGAGCTGTCACCTTCTTGGTGGACTACAATTCCACATTGCTAGAGAAATAATTAAATATCCATATATGAATATTGTAGCCCACTTAAAGTTACCTTCACATGCCTCGAAGATATCTTGTATCAAGAAAGCACACCAATTCAACTTCGCTCCCTGTATACAATGCTCTGCAACTGATATTGTATCAAGGGTACATTCTCCCTTGGTGTAGTGCCTCATCCTCTTGACTGCGATCAAATATCATGCAAATCTCACAGAGGGGATGTTGATAGTATCAATCTTTGCCCCCTTTCCCCCTCTTCTCGTCTCGTATTTCCTGTAATAATCACAATCTCCCACCTTCTTTTCCCTTTTGGATGTGTTTTGAAAATTTTATGATACATCCTCCCCTGCTATTGATAGTCTAGTAATCCTGTGTATATATTATACATGGATTTGGATCTCCTTCCCAAGCCACATTGACCTGTTTTGGATCCCGCTAATGAGAAATTTTGTACATTGCATCGCTACTCCTGTTGTTTCAAACACTAGTAAGATTATGAGATGCAAAATTGTCGATCTTTGGACACCTTTAAATTCTGGATGCACCTTCACTACTTCGCTTCCCCCTTTCTTCATGTGATTCTCGATATAAACTTGCCTCTTTAGCGCTGGGAATTGGAACAAATCAATGAAGTCCGTATCTATAAGGTTGGAATTTCGTATTTGTCGAACAATGGCTCGAACCTCTGGATTCTTTCATCGATATATAGCTCGACCACTGAAGCAGTCATATTCGTCATTTTCCTCCTCCTACAGTGTACCAAAAATTTTGCTAGTCTACTATTCTGAGCTTTTGCTGTTGAATTCGAGCTAAATGTTAAAGAAATTTCTTTCTCTTTTAATTCGGAATTCTCTGCCACTTTGTTGTTTCCCTCTTCCATGCATATTAAGTAGGATTGTTGGCACGGATGATGTTGATGTGACACCATAAATAATTAATTTTTATTGTCTCTCCCCGTGGCTATAATCATGTGATTAGTTACACAGGTGAGTTGGAATCTCACACTGCTGATGTTGGCTTGGAAATTTGGGCAGACATGATGGCCAATAATTACATCTTAATGTGGAAACTTTATTACGAGATGGGGGTTACTAATTATGGCAATTATTTTTCAAATTTTGGGTGATCCTACGAACTGACACTGCTATGATGGCTTATTATTACTGAATGATGCATGACATGCATGGTCACTGCGGCACTGTAAAAATCCCCCCGCGACCACAATTGGTTGCGATATCGTCTCCATATCGCAACTGGGTGATGGTTACATGTGACTTGTGATATAAAATATTCCTACTCTATTCGGCTGAAATGATTATTTTAAGAACAAAAAATAAACTATTCTACGACTCATCTCAGTTGCGAGAGAGTTATTGACTCTAACCTACTGACTCCTCTCAGGTGCAAGAGTTATTAGAAATAAAAGGTTTTTTTGCTTACTCATGATAGGGCTTTAGGCATGCGCCATTAACCCATCCTCGAAGTATCTCTCCATCTAGTTGTGCTAGCTTCACTACTCCTGAGTCCCAGATCTCTATGACATAGTATGGTCCCATCAAGTGCATTCTGAGTTTTCCTAGGAATTTTTGGAATTTTATGTCATAGAGTAGTACCTTGCCGCTAATCTTAAATGTTTTACACTTGATGTGGCAGTCAATCCAAGCCTTCTGTCTTTGTTTCTGGACTGATTGAAGGAAATCCGCCAGAAACCTATCTTCTTCCAGTTCCTACAATTTGTGAAGGCATGCAGAGATGGATTTTTCCTATGTCACTTATGTTTTTATGGAAATTAAGAGACATGGTATAACAAAATCGGCTAGTACCATTGTTGTAGAGTGAATTCTAATCGCAAGTGTACGAAACAAATCTCACTTTAGCTGTGCATAAAAAACAACCTAACATCAAAGATGGTTGTCAATTTCCTTAGATTTGAAGTTAGTGATAAGATTAAATGCTACAAAAATCCAGATCTATGCAGTTAAAGACATTAAACATCAAATAAAAACAAGATTTTCTCCATGCATCCAATAGAGAAGACAAGAATATTTTTTAAATAATTTTGTATCTATGACACCCTGGAAGGGAACATAGAAATATTTTACCAGTCCCCTCAATGGGGTGGGTTCTTGTATGTCCTTATTGCTTTAGATCTAAGATATGTATCTCTTGATGGTGTAGAAAACCTAGACAAAAATGAAACTCAGGGGAGCTCACAAGAAAAAAGTAGAAAAGACGATAATGTTGGAGGATCAAAGTCAAACCAAAAGTATAGATCTAGAGTGATCTTTAGGCAACAAAAGGTAGTGAATTGATGGAAAAACCCTTCTATTAATAATAGAATATTGAGTTAGTCTAGATATTGGTGCATAATTAAAATATTATTAACCAAATCTAGATCCAACTTTTATGGAATATTTTATTATTTTTGTTGGAGGGAAAAAGAATTTAAATTTGGTCAAATCTTTTTATTTGTAAATAATAAATAAATAAATGATTTATTTATCATTTTAAGAATGTGTTTGAGTAATAATTAAATAAATAATTATTTATTCAATTATTTAAAAATGATTTAGTCAAATTTAGCAAGGAATATTATTTAAATAATGTTTTAAATAATTATTCCTAGAAAATAATAAGATAAATATTGATTTATCTTATTAATTGTCTTGTTTTGGGTTAAATATGACCAGAAATATTAATGAAACTATTGTTTAATTAATTATCCCTTGAGGAAAATAAAAAAAATAAGGAATTATTCACTTATTCCTCATGGGGTTTCCTATTTAGACCATAAACAACTTAATAATTTATGGATTACTAAGTTATTTTTCATAGTGAAAGCAATTTGGAGTCTGATGCAGGAGCTTCCTGCTTAATTGTCATTTTGTATTTGGGTGATTTAGGGGGTGATGTTTTTTTTAATTATTTTATAAATTATGCACATTTTAAATAAATTGAGAGGAAAATATGAGTGTGAGGTTTATTGTAAATATTCTCTTAACAAATTGAGAATATGAGTGGAGTTGGGTTGTATAGATATTTTAGGGATTATGAACTCCTTAAATGGAACTTAGTTGAGTCAAAGGAGGGATAAAGCTATTTTAGAATTTGGTTGAGTTATTTGTGAAGGAAATCATGGATTCAAATTAATCCAAAATTATGTATAAATATGAGCTTTGTGTGAGGGTGAAAGATAGCTATAGAGAATGGAATAGGACAGAGGAAACACATGTAGAGAGCGATAGTGTGCCAGTGTGAAGAATGGTGAGGGCCAAGAAGGCAACAAATGTAATATTCGGCAAAAAAGGGTTTGAATTTGTAATTTGTCTTGTTATTATTATAAGCAAGTGTTTTATTTGTGTTCGGCTCTTTTTTCAATTATTGGCTTAATTTGTTCTACACAATGTATACACTAAATATTGGTGGTAGATACTACCATCGAGTGCAGGGTTGAAATTCTTCACTGTGATGTATGTTAATTTTTAAAATAGTGGTTTATATCAAGATTATTCAAGTATCATTTACACTTGAAGTAACTGGTGGTCTCTATTTTCCGCAGACATTCTAATTTTTTGCAAATGCATTGCATCATTTTTCTGATTTATTGCAGATCCTCTACATCAAGAACCTAAAATTTTTCCTCCCAAATATACCCGAAGGTACATGGAGGCCCATGTCCATATTAGCATTGTCTGATGCGAAACCGCACAATGAGAGCACCCCTTTATACTTTTCGTACTGTAACATGCCCGAAATACTTGAAAGTACGTGGACGAGCTATGATATACTTACGTACATGGAGTGAGGTATCACACTCAGAATGTATCATAGAAAATTTAAAGACAGATGCTATGTTTTATGATGCCGGAACACGCCTCTAGCCTAGAACTTCTAAATTTTATCGTTATGGTTCCAATGCTTTGTTACGTAAATTGAAATAAATTTTAAGTTGATCTTGTTTATCAATTTTCCTTTCAAAGGTTCACCGCGATGATGTATTGGAAATTCCTAAAATTCAAACTAAAAATGATAAGCAATCTTTCACATTTAGTTTTTCAATGAAAATCCTAGCTACTAGAGAGAAAGAGCAATCAATTTGAGAGAAAACAAATCAATGAGCACAAACTGAATGCTGATTTCCTAATTAAACCTCTACATTGAAATGAAAGTTTTTATTTTCAGTTCCTTTAATTTTATGAATGAAGAAAAGAAACTAAGTGCACTAAATCAATAAAAACAAATGACTTTTACTTTTGAGAAATGAGGAATATAAACAACAATTTCTCTTTTGAAGGAAAAATGAGGAATTTAACAACAATTTATCCTATCAGGAAATGAATAATTTATGACAATTTCCTTTTTCAAAAGAAAATGAATCTAATGCGACATGAAAATACTTTGAAATCAATTTGTCAATGATAAAGAAAAATGCTTGAAACAAAAATTGAACACATTTTTCTTTCAAAGGAGGAAGAGGTAGACAAGATCACTGGTCAATATGAGGCTTAGGCTTTTCAAAACACAGTAGAGAACAAACTGAAATAAATTGCAATGAAAAATGAAACGGAATTTGGATGGTTTTAGGAGGCAACGCAGTCTCTAAAGAGAGACAGTGCTTTGCAATGCAGGTCTGGAAGGGAGATAGTGCTATGAAAAGCATTGTGTCCTGTCCAAGAGTGTGTTAGGCGTAGTGTACAATGAAAAACATAGTTGTCTAACACACTTCTAATGAAAATTTGGATTTCAAAAAGCCTAATATTTGTGAGTAGCAACTACTGGGTGAATAAACAGAGAAAATCAGAGGCTAAAACACCTAGGATAAAGAGTTCTTTCCCCAGCAGAGTCTCTAATTTGTTATGTCGAATTATGAATTACAAATAAACCATTCTTCCCTAGATAGGTGCTTATCTAGAACAACAGGTGAAGGACTTTATGACTATATTTCCTAACTATAAATAGACACACTGAATGAAACAAGAAGCTTACTTGGAGTCCAAGCTCTTCCAAAGTCTCCTTATGTCGCTTTTGGTTTAGCTTCAAATTCCAGCTGACTATGAAAATTATTTCTTGCAAGAATGAAAACTAAACAACAAGAGATAGCAATAATACATATGTCTATTCAAGTTATTTAGCTAAATCAATAAAGCATAAACCATATACAACAAATAAGAAATCATGATATAGAAAATCAAAGCTTCTACAAATGCATATAGGTAAAAATAAGTAGTAATATTTATTAATGATAGAAGGGAAGGTTACAACCCAATGATTGATTTAGTGTCACCATCTCTAGCAAAATCCCAACCTCATCACAATGCAGATATCTCTAGCAATATGTCACTTGAATCAACTCCTCAATTGAAATTCCACCATCATTTCTCTACTCAAATTCTTCCTTATCAAACACTAAGATCTGTGCTCAATTTATAGAGGAGCTAAAGGTAGTTTTACAATCATTGAATTTACAATAATAGGAAATACATGTTCCCAATATTTTAGATGTCAAATGGACACATGGATTCGAACTTTGACACATGTGAACTCTTCTAGAAGGCACTAGCTAAGTGGAGATTCTGGAACAATGAGAATTTTTCTCCCAATGTGACCAACACACCTATGAGTGTCAGGAAGTTCTTTGCTAAGCAGCCTTGCATGGGGCTACCTGCATATGCAATGCACTTAGTCCCTTTAGAGGCGGTGTTGATGAGCTCTCATATTATATATTATAAACTTCAAATATTGGAAACTTTTGCAGATGAAATTCTTAAATTATTTTTCTTATTCTTTGTCTTAGGGCATATAACAATTGAAATGATAGGGGATGATAGACCCTATTCATTGGTCCTGGAGATGATGCTCAGTTAACCAGGTCATTGGAAATGGTGCCCAAATTAAACTATAAGACTTTGGTGACACTAAAAAAAAAAATTCCCCTCTTCTAGCTAGATTCCATAATAATAGTTGATTTGATATCCCCCTTCTTGCTAGGTCTGGTCGAATATTTAGGCTTGAGCCTTAACAAATGGGTGTACAATTAATCCTTGTCCCAATTCCCTAGGCTAAAAAATATGTATAAGTCACAATTTAGATCTATTTATAATCATAAATTCATATGTGTACCTACCTTTCATCATTGCGAATGACAGTCTGAAGTAACCTTTTCAACCTTTTATTCCCCCCCATCCAAAGTCACAATAGTCACAGATCATATTTTTTTTGAGGTCACATCGAAGCTCAACCTCATTGGTGCGACCTTGAGACTAACCATAAGCCTATGACCATGCGACTATCATATCTCACATCTAATTATATAATCATAAAGTTCACATTAGAATTTCAAACCTTGGTGTGACTCAATGACTATGCGACTTGCGACTTCCATTGTTTTTCAATTCACTTAATTTGCCTTTATTCAAATAATTGAATTTTTTCATTTATGGGATTCATTCTCTTGTGTGACTTGACTTCTAATATGACTTGGTGACCTACATATCCCCATTGTACCTTTCCCTTGACAGGTCTTGTGTGATCTATCTTCCTAGTTGAGAATTACAACCTTATTGTCAATCCAAATTGAAGCCAAGTGACCCAAAAATTTTGTGCCTATGATATTTTATATTTATTTATTTATTTTTATTCATGTTAACCTATTTGGGTTGGGATAGCATCTTTGAAATTTCAGGTGATATTGATTTGGATTGCATTAGTGTTTCATCCTTCTCTCGAGAGATGGCACCACTAGTGTTCAAGAGTTCTCACAAGGTTTCGAAAAAGATTTAAGCCAAAGCAGAGAGTAGCATAGAAGGGGTCGTGAATATCCCACCTACTCTACCGATTTATAGGGACACTGCCTATAATATCAATAAGAAGAAAAAGCTGACTTGGTGGGAAATCTATTCTGATTTTGATAACCAGGATATCCCTAGGGACAGGGAATATTTTAGAGTTTATAGAAATATTAAAAGATATTGGTTGCATAAGGTAGCCGCAAACCCACCAGTATTCTCATGTGCCAAAACTATTGATTCTTTATTTTAAGGTGTAGATGAGAGGCATTAGGAAATCAAGAGGCATGGTTGAGATATTTTGGACTATTTTGCTGCTATTGATATTGCTAGCTATTACAAGCTTCCTGAATAAGAAGTGTCTTTCAATACTAGATGGTTGAGAAAATTCAATGAAACAATCAGGGATACAAAATACATATGAAAATCATGGTGGAAGTAACCCCCCAAGTTTAGGGTTAAAGTAGATTATATCTATAAGAAAAAGGGTCTAAGAAAATTGTATCACTTGATGGATGTTATGATGAAAATATTGTATGAGAGAGAATATATAGATACCTTCCTTGGATCATGGGTACCCCTGATGCATATAGTGGCTACTAAAGGGACCATATTCAATTGGGCAAGCATCTTGGCATTTTCACTTAAGACCTACTCAAATAACAACATAGAAAAATAATAGATGATTAACATTGTCATAGGTCCAAGATGCAAGTATATTTTCCTCCTTTGGAAATTCCTCCACCCACTCCAATTACGGGTGGGCATATTATACTATGAGAATTATACATCCAAAAGGAATAATAAGAGGAAGTGATGGATATCAAAATGTCAACTTTTTATCAAATCCAATGCAAAGTAATTCAATAAAGGTGAATTTTTTATGCATAGAACCCATCTAAGCCCATATCAGTAGTAATGCAAAAGGAAATTTTCATAGATACCACCATGAATCGTGAGATGATTGCTTCAGATGAAACTTCCTTCATGACTGTGATAGATTTTTATTTTAGTAGATTGAGTAAGTGGGTTGGTGGTATATAGGCCAAGATTGCTTCTTTTGAACAAAGAGTTTCACAGGTAAAAGATAAGACCCAAGCCTTGCACATGAATCCTTCAAGAAAAATATAATTTCAAGCACATATTCAAGATATTAGAAGGTGTTATGACCTTATTCTACCAATAAATGATGAAGTTACACCAGGCTACAAAAATATTTCCAACCATGTAGGAAAAATATAAAGAAAAGGTATCCATGGTCAAACATGCCACAATGAATATCGCTAATATACTTGAGTCAACCACCCAATATCCAGATGTGCCAGAAAATATCCCAAGAAAGGACTATATAGCTGTGAAATATGATAAAGTCCTAATTCACATAAAGGTCCATTCACATGACAAGTTAACAAAAGATGTGGATAAAGTATTAGCCCGATATAAACATTTGTTGAGTGGATTGGAATCTGTAATCAAGGTGCATAAAGTCCCTTATATTTGATTGGTTAGTGAAATAAGGCCACAATTAGAAGTTTTGGAAGAATTTAAGGAATTCTTTAATCCTTTTAAAGAAGTTTCTACCATGGAGAACTTACAATTCACAAAGAAAACAATTATCCAATATGTGGTGGAGCCTATAAGGATATACACCAAACTCATAACCCTATCAAATAATATAAATGTAAATAAAAACACAATGTATCCAGATGCCCTAGAATGTCTTCACATACATGGAGACAAGAAACACCATAAGTTTATCAACGTTGCAAAGGTTTACAAACATTGGCATGCATATCTTGTACAACAATTACATCTAGATGATCTAGATATTTCTATAACTAGATTGGTAGAATATAGTAATTCATTTCTTCCATGTAATATGTTAATGTTAGAATATAGACTAGAATATAGTAGAGAGTGACTTGATGGGAATGTGAAAGATCATGGGATAACTAAAAATTCATAAGGGTTGACGAAGGTCACCCATTTTTCTATAAATATATCATCATGACATAATGTAAAGGACTTTTGGTTTTCGACTCATTTGTGCATATTGTTTGAGAAATAATAGATCTCCTCGTGAATTCAAGAAGCAATTTTATGTTTCCACTCATGGATTTGATGAAATTATCATGCGATGATGCTACGTATATTTCAACTTAATTTTTCAAGCTTTATGAGCCTTGGCATGCAATTCTTTCATGTGTCATCAGGCACTATGCAATTTACCTTATGGAGAATTGACGGTATATGATGTGCTTAGTTTGTAATTATGTTAATGAATTGTTTTATTGACATGAGCATTATATCATTGTATAATTTCACATTTACTAATGCTTTCATGATGTTATTGATCACAAAATTACTCATAGTTGATAAACTTATATTTGTAACATGCACGATTTTGGTTTAAAGATTTTATAACACTGCCTTTTCTTTAAATTGATGCCTTAATATTTTGTTGTTTCTATTCATGGTTTCTTACCTATTTATTTTCTATAAATCACTTGTTTTCATTTGTTAAAGATTTATTTGTTAAATAGTGTAGATTCCAATTTGGATTCTACACATAAAAGCTCCCCTTGCTGTTGGAAAAGCATTCCAACCCATCAACACAACCATTAAACTTTCATTATTCCCCATATCCTAGAGGCAATATCACATATTATGTAGATGTCAAGAGATAATTTACGTTCTTGAAAAACAATTCAAATAACAAATATTTAAGCTCAAAGACATGAAGAAGCAACTAAAAAAAATCATAAGATTCCTAAAATTGAGATATGAATGGGTTGTGAAACACATTTGTCAATGATCATAGTGAGATCATATTTGATACAAAAAAGTTAATTGTTATAAAAATATTTTTTTAATTGTAATTCCATTAATATTAAATGCTATCACTTTTTTTATAAGTAAATAATTTAATATTATTTTAAACAAATTATAATTTTATAATAATTTTTTTTTAATATTTGATAAATATTTCAAAGTTTCAATGTACTTATCAATAGATACCTTTTAATATTTAAAAAAAATAAAATAAGATTTCTAGAAATAATAAAATTATTTTTGAATTTACGAAAAATTAGATATATTTAACATTTCTCTAAAATTTGATTAAAATTGCAAAAACGCAAAAGAATAATTGAAAGCCAATGCAGTTTGACCACAGAGTGAGTGCTATAGTCCTTGGTGAGGCGAAGACTCATAAAAAATATCATTTATAAAGGAAACAATATTTGTTTTAGAATTATATTTATGTTTTAGTGAATTTATCAATTTGTTATACAAGATTTTGTTGAAGTTTTTATAGACAAATCCAGATTGTAGGAAAGATTAATTTTTTTTAGAATCAAAATTATGTCTATGTTTTGGTGGATTTATCAAATTTTTAAATGAATGATTTTTTGAAGACTTTCTAGACAAACTAATATTGTAGGAAAAATTCATTTTTACATTTCAAATATATTTTATTTGACTAGAATAAGAGATTAAGTATGTTAAATTCACCAAGAGTATAGCATGTTATTTGTATTTGCAAGCTTCACTATATATTTTATAAACATATAAATTATGATAATTTGAAAACCATATATTTTCTATGCATATCATTTAAGAAGTTGAATATTCAAATTCTTTTAAAAATATTTTAAATATATGTGATTTTGAGAACACTATTAATATCATTACAAGTATACCAATTAAATTATTACACCAAAAATACAAACTTATCATAATTTTGTATAAAATAATATTCCTAAACATATATATATACTTTATTTTTATAGTTTAAAAAAAACGTTAATACCACTTAATAAGTTTAATATTCATTTTATAAACACTTAATCTTTTATATCCCTTTCACTTTATTTACTTCAAAACCTTATAACTCATTAAAAAAAGGTTTTCATATTCTAATTGTATATAAATTATTATAATTTCACTGCTTACACAGTGACATCTATGATCAGTTGGGAGTGAATATTTTGTCCATTCCGTTGCAACTTTTCATTTCTCCATTGTTAGCATTAAGATTTCTAGTGAAATTTTTGGATGACGTGAGCATGTTGCCACATGAATGACTCTAGAATTTGAGGTTTGACGTCATCCCTCCATGCACAGTAGATGGGTGTTGATTTGATTGTACAATGGAGGAATAGGAAAGGGTGATTTTTAATGCAAATGGGAGTTAAGTTGGGTTGTTTTGAGTTCTGGCAATGATCCAGATCTTTTACTTCAAGGATGCATACACAATTTTATTTAAAAGAGCATGTAACTAAGTAGCATAAATAGATGAAATATGCAAAAACAAAAGGAAACCATTAGACCAAAGGGATAAAACAATTTGATGACAGAGTTCACCCAATGTGGGCTACATCTCTGGGCCTTGCTCAATGTGGGGAGGCCTCTTTCATTAAATGGAAACATAAATAAATTACAAATGACACCTTATACCTCCACTTTTATAGATATACTTAAATGTAGATCTATGTTGGAGAAATGGGCTACACGGTTGGATTCCTGGTGAAATATTTTAAAAAAAGACTAAAAATTTGACCCCTTTCTGACTCTAGAACTTCTATAACCCTAGGGAATCTTCTCAGCATAAAAAAATACACATGTGTCAGGGTTCTGCTCTTGGAACCTGTTGAAGCCCCAAAATTCTGTTGCAACAACATGGGGGATAACCACCCGGTCCAGACCTTAAGACAACTCCTTTTCCATTTGGTGTAGTGGCTCCGACTGGGGATAATGGGACCAATTTCCAAAATAAAGATATTGATATGGTAATGGGAGGTTTTGGTACAATGTGAAATGATAAATGAATTTAAACTAACTAAAGTAACTTATCTAAATAATA
The DNA here is from genome assembly GCA_034641835.2 of Pinus albicaulis. Taxonomy (NCBI): domain Eukaryota; kingdom Viridiplantae; phylum Streptophyta; class Pinopsida; order Pinales; family Pinaceae; genus Pinus; species Pinus albicaulis. The sequence continues at coordinate 551,357,766 of CM076570.1, forward strand.
AAACATATGCATCTACTTAATTTATTTATTTAACTTAATCTATAACCTAGGAAAAATTACCATTGATGCGATCTAGAAAGATGTCTTACAACAAGAGGTAATAAAGATCATTCAATTGTTGAAAGAGATGAAAATAATGTAAAATTATTATCTTGACTAAATAATTAATCAAAATAATTATGTAAAATATATCGCATCTATCAATTTCTTTATGTATATAATAAGGAATTACAATTGAAACATTGTACAGAAGTGCATGAATGATAAAATATAAGTCAGACTGCATAGATATCACAATATAAAAAGAAATTACTATAGATTCACAATCAAGACTTGAGCATAAGATAAAAGTACCATATATGTTAAGTTATGCTCATGTAATCTACAATATTAATCCACTTTCCTTCAATTCAAATACACTTTAAGAGTACATAAATGAAATTTCAGTAAAGTATGTTTGATTTTCCAAAAAGTAGATCTTGTTCCATATACTTCATTAAAGGCATTCATAAAAGTACAGAAGTGCAAGCTTTCACAAATTATTCTTTGATAAATTTCTGGACCCTTCTCTAAATGCATGAGAAGGGTTTAAATACTAAACTAAATATGTCAAAAATAGATTATTACATAAAAATTTGAGGAGGTTTCAAATAACTTTCCTCATAATAATTAAACTAAACTACAATATAGAAATAAATGTAACGACATTTCTTAGGTGGGCTGATCTTCTTTCGTCAGTTGATCTCTGAGCTGGTAGATATCCATCATCGACTTCAACTAAGTTGACTGTGTGATCCTGGATCTGGCTTGGCCTTTAAACACGGTATTTGAAAGTGTTGGCAATGATTTCCTAGTGGAATTGGTTAAGGATTTCAGAGTCATGCACTGGTGATGTGGTTTGATAAAGAAGTTACATTAATTTTCTTGATCTAATTTTGTTATCTGCTTGATATATTATGCCTTTGTATCGATGCTTTCTTTCCACTGTGTCTCCAATAATTTGACCTATGGGATGGATTCGACTGTATATTCTTTAATAAGCCTGGCATTATGAAGTTGTCCATTAACAGACTCAATGTTCTCATTTGTTAAGTTTGATACCTTTGACATTGCTTTCTATGCTTGTCTCAACTACATCTTCCAATCTTTAAATAAAATATGTTTGTGGAATTTTTCAAATTTTTGGAAATCAACCTCTTTTCCTTTGTCAGATTCTTTCCATAATATAAATTCAGAAATTTTCTTATGAATCCTTTTGCATTCCAATCTTCTATTTGCCACTTGTTGAGTCAACATTTTACTTTTTCCACAATATGAATTGGTGGATCAGATTTGCTGACAAAATGTCTCTTTTTTCTTGATCTAAAAATGGGTTGGATAACTTGTTATGCTTTTCAAGAACCTCCCACTCAGTTAAACAAATAAAGAATCTAGCTTATACTTGAATTTTGCGGAAATTTATACTTGAAACAGGTGTATGTTTTTTAACTATTTAAGCGCTTTAAGTCCATTTGTTTTTTCTGAAATTAAACATGTGTAACATCCATACAATGCAGCAAATAAACATCAACACATAACAAAAAAATTTAATCTAGGAGTTCACCCGAATATCGTGGGCTACGTCTCCTTGAGCTCTTGTCATCTTGACTTGGCTCTTTGGGATTATGACAAAATTTCTTTTACAAGTTACAAAATCAACTCCGATGGTTAAAAAAACTGAACCAATGGGTTTAGAATACAATTATATCCCTGTCATGGATGTCATCACTCTGAAAATAGATCTAGGCTCCCTTAGACTTGATTCCTTCTCTCGGTGCACTTGATCTACCCTGAGCTTCTCTATGGAAATAACCCCCTCAGAATTAATTTTATGTCCCTAAAACCTCACCTATTGTCTCCAGCACATATAAAACCTCCAAAATAGACTGATCATTTGCTCAAAATGAGCATTGCATCCCCAATCTAGGCCTCACTCCACAGTTGGCCCAAGGTTTCCCAAAACATACCTATGGCTCTTTGACCTTCAGAATTCTTCAAATGGATCTGAAAATCCCTTCAATGGATTCATAATGCCAAAAATAGTCAAAATAGACTATTGGTCCGCTAATATTGGCCTCTGGCTGCTCCGGTTTTTCCTCTAACACGTACTGGCACCCCCTGGCTCTGGGATCAAAGAAAACTTCTCTGTGGGTTCTCGACCTCTATAAGTCCTCAAAATATTATGAAAAATACTTCAATTGATTTAGAATTCTCATTATAGTTAGAAATTACTATTTTTTGCTGAATAAGGTCTCTAACTACCACGGCTAGGCCTCAAACTGCTACTGGCACTTACTGGCCCTAGTGGCCCCTGGAAAATCTATGAAGCATATTGGCTTTCAAAAGTCCTCTAAAATCTCTGAAAATCACACCATTAGTTCTATAACATCCTTAACATCCAAAATTGACTATTGGATTTCTGAATAAGGCCTCTAGCTACACTGGCTAAGCATCTTTCTATTGCTGCCCCCTCCTGGACCCTTGAATTTCTCTGAAGAAAAAACCTAATCAAAATTCCTATGATGGATTTTCATCCCACACTAATGAGTCTATAATGTATGATATAGTCGAAAATGACTATTGGCACTCCAAAATTGGTCGAATCTAGCTCAAGATAGAGCCTAAACTCAATTTTTCCAGTGACCCCTAAAAAGTTCCACTAAAAGTGGAGGAACTGGACTTAACTCTAGTTAAAAGTGGATTCCCTGCCAAATTTTGAATCCAAAATATCCACCAAGAATACCGCCAAACTAACCGTAGAGTTATTTGTTAGCATTGGGCACATGTCATAAGAATGCGGTCTAGATGGTAACCATCGTGGTTAACTAGCCGTGGAACTATCAGATAAACTTCAACTATCACATGTGATAGTTTCCAACTTAACGTTGCTAAACCCAGGGTGGATAAATCGATAATTAATGAAAACCCTACCATGTGATAGCATTGAAAACGATAGAGGTTACGGTAATAAAGTCGTTGGTGTTTACGAAACCGTCACATTTAAACTTTGCAATGTGATCGCACATCATAACACGAAACAATTATGGTTGACTGTTGAATAATTGTCATGAATTAGCAATGTTTTCTTCCATGTGATCTCTCCAAGGGGACCGCTGGCATGTTGGGACCGTCGGCGGTCCAAACCCCAATTGCAACATTAATACACGTTAAATATTACCATTTCACTAAGATAGTTAAGAACCAATAGATAGCCCGGTTGGTAGGGACCTTAGCGTGCAGGTAGGGAGGTTAGGAGGTTGACTCCCAGGGAGTCCACAAAATTTTTCACCAATGTACATGGGCCATGTGGCGGCCTCTGGCCCTACCACGTGGCAACCTCCCATTAGCCCTTAAAAAACACATGCTGTTAATCCAACAAAACACAATGTGCCACTTGGCATGATTTGATTGGTCTGAATGAATATTTTGTGCAATATTCCAAGGAATATTATAGGAATATTCCCCATAATATTCTCTTTTTGAATTTCCAAAAATCAAGTCAAACTTGGTCAAAGTCCAAAAATTGTAGTTTACTAGACTTTTCAAACTGTGATAACTTCTTCATACGGTGTTGGTTTTTTGAACCGTTTGTGGCGCTGGAATTAGGAAGATGAGATCTATCTGATCACTTAGGTTTGGCACACTTCCAAACACTTTGAATTTTGAGCTATCTCTTAGGTCCTTGATCTAAATCTTATCACACCTCCCCATTAGGAATCTTTTGGACCCCAGAAGGCTGATATATTGATGTCTACAGTAGATGAAAGTACAACACCCTCTTCTTGTCAGCCTCCATACAGTTGCCTTGCATGGCTGGTGCCTTTGAACCACAACTCGAAGGTAGTCGACACTTCCCTTCTTGGATGCGCTTGTCCTCTTGTCAAGAATTGTGTCTTACTTGAACTCACTCAGAAATTTCTGGCGAGAAATTTTCAGAAGGTAGTTGAACACCATTTCCTTGATCATTGATCTAAGGTGGCTCAAACAAACATGAGATTACAACAAAAAACATGCATACATAACTGAATTTTGCATAGGTACAAATGAATGTATGTCTTACTAGGTTAAGAATTCAAACCAGTTCTTACTAAGCCACTTCCATGGCAATTTTTGCTGATGAAAATATTCTTCATTTGAAACATCTGTTCCCACATAAATGATGGAATCTTTGGTTCAAATTTCTCTATTCTTTTTATCCTCTTGCTACAAATGCTTAGGATGATTAGTTGGATGTAATTCCCAACATTGGGTAATTAAATGTCCCCTCTTCTGGTAATGTGTGCAAGTCCTTTGCACCTTCTTTCCAAGTTGCCTTTGCCTCAACTATTTCCTATATGCCTTCAACCTCTTCCATCATTTTGAAATATCATGGTTACACAGACCACAATATGAAAAAAAACTCTTTCTTCCTTTCATGCATGCAGATTTTCCATGCTTTTCATAAACATAATCAACTTGACTATCGGAAGAATTATACCTCAAATGCTTCTTTGCATGTCCATAATTTTTCCCTTCTTAAGGAGATGAACTTGTAGAGGTTCCAACTTTCCCTTGAAGACTAACATGAGTGTTCATTCTTGATAGATGTCCTAACTCTCATGATCGCTATAAGATACATGTATACACACATCTTGCTGCAACATAGGCTTCAAACAATGGCAATCAACTTGAAAACAAACTTGACATGTTTGTGGTTTAGAAATTGGAGAAAAAGTTCTTTTTGAATTTGTCTGAACTACTTTTGTGGCTTTGGATTTTTCGTCATAATATTGAACATAGCCTAGACCAAACTTCTTAGTCCTCTCCTCAACCAAAATAGGATCAATCATGCCTTGTGCATGTTTTCCTAAACCCTTGCCTTCATAGCCCATTTTTAACATCAAATTGGACCCTATACCTTGAGTGTGATTTTCAAATGAACCTACACATCTTTTTGAAGAGGAAATTGAAGACAAATTTGAGTGAATTACCTCTGTTTCAAGAATGTTCTTGGTTAAGGCCTCATGGGCTTGATGGAGATGCATATCCATATCATGCATTATTTGAATAATTTATTCTTTCTCTTGCTTCATAGCAACCAATTTCTCATGAAGTCTAGTGTTTTCTATTCTATCGTCATACAAAATTTGCACCATATCCTTCAGGATGTAGAATTCTCGCTTCATTTCTTCATCGAAGAATCTTGTGAACGAGGAGGATTTTGAAACTTCACTTGATGAAGTTTTCATATTATGAAAATTAACTAAAGAACTTCAAAAAAAATTCACAAAGCTTTCAAAAACATTTGACAAATATTTTGAACAAAATGGTTGTAGAGTCAAGATCTTCTTCAAGCAACATTTTGCAAACAAACCCTCTTGTGCTTCAAGGGTTTCCTTGAGGTCCTTTGGGTGAGGAGAATGCTTTCAAACTTCTTCCTTCTCATCATCTTCTGGACTTAGCTAACAGTAGATTTCCCTTCACCTATAGCAAACTCAAACTTGTAATCAATAGTCAATTTGCAAACAGTACAATTCTTTGCACTGTTATACACCTTTCAAGTCAAAAAAGAAACCTAGTGCTCTGTCAAGAAAGAAACTATGATCTAATACCAAACTGATCTGAAAATGGGTTAGATAACTTGTTATGATTTTCAAGAACCTCCCACTCAGTTAAAAAACTAAAATATCTATCTTATACTTGAATTTTGTGGAAATTTATACTTGAAACAAGTGTATGTTTTTTAACTATTTAAGTGCTTTAAGTCCATTTGTATTTTTTGAAATTAAACATGTGTAATATCCATATAATGTAGCAACTAAACATCAACACATAACATAAAATTTAATCTAGGAGTTCACCTGAATATCGTGGGCTACGTCTCCTTGAGCTCTTTGGGATTATGGAAAAATTTCTTTTACAAGTTGAAAAATCAACTCCAATTTTTAAATGAACTAAACAAAATGGGTTTAGAATCCCATTATATCCATGTCATGGCTGTTATCACTCTGAAAATAGATCTAGGTTCCCTTAGACTTGATTCCTTCTATCGGTGCACTTGAGCTGCCCTGAGCTTCTCTATGGAACTAACTCCCTTAGAATTATTTTTCTATCCCTAAAACCTCACCTAATATCTCCATCACATATCAGACCTCCAAAATAGACTGATCATTTTCTAAAAATGAGCATTGCATGCCCAATATAGGCCTCACTCCACGTTTGGCCCAAGGTTGCAAAAAACTTAGTTGCGGCTCTTGAACTTCAGAAGTCTTCAAATGGATCTAAAAACCCCTTCAATTGATTCATAATGCCAAAAATAATTAGAATAGACTATTGGTTCGCTGATATTGGCCTCTGGTTGCTCCGGTTTTGCCTCCAACACCAGGTGGCACCCCCGAGCTCTGGGTCAAAGAAAAATTCTCTGTGTGTTATAAAACTCTATAGGTACTCAAAAGCTTCTAAAATATCCATAAATGAATTCATAATTCTCATTACAGTCAGAAATGACTATTGGTTTGCTGAATAAGGCCTCTAGCTTCCCTGGCTAGGCCTCAAACTGTTACTGGAACTTGCTGGCCCTAGTGGCCCCTGGAACTTCTCTGAAGCATATAGGCTTTGAAAATTTCTCTACTGGCTTTGAAAACCACACCATTCGTTCTAGAACATCTGAACATCCAAAATTGACTATTGGATTTCTGAATAAGGCCTCTAGCTGCACTGGCTAAGCCTCTTTCTATTGCTGCCCCTGGTAGCCCTAGTGACCCCTTGAACTTATCTGAAGGAAAAATGTACTCAAACATCCTATGATTGCTACACAACCCTCACCAATGAGTCTATAATATCTTAGATAGTCGAAAATGACTATTGTCACTCCAAAATTGGTCGAATCTAGCTCAAGATAGAGCCTAAACTCAATTTATCGAGTGACCCCTAAAAACCTCCACTAAAAGTGGAGGAAATAGACTTAACTCCAGTTAAAAGTGGAATCCTGACCAAATTTTAAATGTGCTCCAAAATATCCTCTAAGAATACTGCTAAACTAACCATAGAGTTAGTGGTTAGCCTTGGGCACATGTCATAAGAATGCGGTCTAGACCGTAACAGTCGTGATTAACTAGCCGTGGAACTATCGGATAAACTTCAATTGTCGCATGTGATAGGTTCCAACATAACATTGCTAAACCCTGGGTAGATAAACTGATGGTTAATGAAAACTGCACCATGTGATAGCATCGAAAATAGGAGAGGTTACGGTAATAAAGTCGTCGGTGTTTACGAAACCATCGCATTGAAACTTTGCAATGTGACCACACATCATAACACAAAATGGTTATGGTTGACTGTGAGATAAATGTCGTGAATTAACAATGTTTGCTTCCATGTGATCACTCTAAGGGGACAACTGGCGAGTTGGGACCATTGGTGGTCCAAACCCCAATTGCAACATTAATACACGTTAAATATTACCATTGCACTAAGATGTTTAAGAACCAATAGATAGCTCGATTGGCAAGGACCTTTTTGTGTAGGTAGGGAGGTCAGGTGGTCGAATCCTGGGGAGTCCACAAAATTTTTCACCAATGTGCATGGGACATGTGGCAGTCTTTGGGCCTACCACATGGCAACCTCCCATTGGCCCTTAAAAAACAAGTGTTGTTAATCCAACAAACCACAACATGCCACTTGACATGATTTCATTGATCCGAATGGAATATTCTTGGTAATATTTCAAGGAATATTTTAGGAATATTCCCTAGAATATTCTCTTTTTGAATTTCTCAAAATCCAGTCAAACTTGGTAAAAGTCCAAAAATTGCAGTTTACTGGACTTTTCAAACTGTGATAACTTCTTCATAGGGTGTCAGTTTTTCGAGCTGTTCATGGTGTCGAAATCAGGAAGATGAGATCTATTTGTTCACTTAGAATGGGAACACTTTCAAACAATTTGAATTTTGAGCTATCACTTAGGTCCTTGATCCAAATATGTTCATTATTGTTTTAACTTTGTGTTCCATTCAAGTACCTCTTTTATAAATTGTTCAATTTGAGGTTGGATTTTATGTTTATCCAACACTGCCTCTATCTGTGTAGCTTTCTCAAATTATTTCTCTAATTGTGCCATTTCCATCTCAACTTGCTTGTTGGCATTATGATTTTCTTGTTCCAGTTGGATTTCCAGCCTTTGAACTCTATCTTCCTATGCCTAAGAAGAAGTTGCACTTCTACTGCTTTATCCATTTTGGAATTTGTATATGCCCCTGCAAATTGTGACAATTTGGTAAGATGTTCTTATGGATTTCCAAAAGTGTCTTTCTAGGAAAAAATCTACTGATTCATTATTGAAAGTAGACACTATTTCATCAAATCTTCCTCTTTTTGTAATATTCCAAATCTGGAACAGCTAGCAAGGCATGACTGGAAAACACATTTTCCATTAATGGCTACTACAAAAATGGAAACCAACACTTGGATCCCTTAGATCTGAGTATCTAAGTCATAAATCCAAGAGGGAATCAAAAATAAATCCTCCTAGGTGGGTTAAACAGATCTCCCACACCTAGTTGTCTTCAGAAATTCCTCAAAGAGAGGTTGCAACAATAACAATGATTTTTCTTAGGAAATAATGTTGTTTCTACAAAGCAGTGAAAGGAGACTCATGAAATATGTTTCAATAATATTTACAGTAGAAATAAGTCTTGCAATTAAGTTCATCAAATACATGGCTGAAAAATACAAAGCAAAAACAGAAGGAATCTCCTCAAAAAAGGGTTGCAACCATAGGTTTTATAGAAAGCTGCCTTGACAGAGTTATTCTTATTAATATGCACTACTATATATTAAATGTTAGATATAGAGTAGATATGTGCATAAAAATTCAGATATATATCAGATCCATGCACTATAAGAGCTCCTCTTTCAGATCCCCTTGGAATTTCGGGGTTTGCACCAAGCATAAGCAGTAGATCTGAGATCTAAGAAAGAAGATCTCCAGGAATATTCATGATTGCTAAAGCATTCAGATTATGCAGATCAGATCTAAAAATTACAATGTGTAGATCTCCTCCAACGGGTCTTCAAAGTGAAGGGTAGATCCCCAACACCCAGAAACCAGCTCACCAAATGATGCACCCAACTCCCTGCAACACCTCCTATAGGAATAACACAGATCTAGAGTAGAAACTACATTATAGGGGTTATACAACTAATGGCTACATGCCAAGATCAAAAACTGGGGCTCATGCACTCCAATACACTTCCTCCAATAGAGGAGAAGCCTCCTCCACTGATAAAGAGCACTGAAACGATTTAGATCTGAAGAGATATGATCTCCATGAAAATAATGTAATCCCTCAAGGGATACTGTGCTACAGCTTGATTAACTATGTTGGCCTAATGCCAAGAAGCAAAACTAGAGCTCAAACAATGGATGCACTCTTCCACGAGGTTAAAAGACACACTCACTGAGAAGAGGCTCCAACACAAGCTAGATCTTTGCAGATATATAATTCCACTTGCTTTAGCTTACATGGATAGCCCAATCCTAAGTAGTAATGCATTCTAGATGTAAGATGTGGCTTGGCCAAATGCTGGGTAGTGGACTAGACAAATAATACTCCTCCAAGAGCTCCTCAAGGAAGGAGGTGGGAGTTCCTAAATAGGAAACCCCAACAAAGGATGTCTAAGCAGACAATACCGTCAGAAAATAATAACATCAACAACCTCTTCTTGTTTTCCTCCTCCTTCTTTTATAGGGTGAAAGCCTTGTCAAACCCTAAACCACCTCAAGGAGTTAGACCCTTTCACATGTGGAGCCTCCATCTAGAAATGCGTTGTGTATCCATGAGGTTCATCGCACCTACACTGCGTTGTTGATTTGGTCAAGATTGACCCAGTCTTGCGATTTAAGCCCATTCACACCTGCAAGAGATTATTTACATGGCCCAAATATGTCTTTGTTTACATAGGCATTGGTTTATTCATGGTTTTTAGGAGTTTTACATGTCCTCCTTCCAAAACTATTCATAAACATGAAATGAAAGATCAAATAAGGAAAAATAAGATATTCCCATTAGCTTGAGCTAATTGGGAATATTACAGTCCTCCCCTCCAAAATGTTTCTTGTCCTCAAGCAACTGATAGGTTGAGTGCTGTAACACCTTTCCTTCCCCATTGGTGGCACCATCAAGGATCTAGATTTCTACATAAGCTGAGTCTTCACCAATCCATCCTCCCATGAGTTTTCTCTCCAAGATCATTATGAGATGTTCATGGTTCATCCCATAAAGTGTCAAGAATGCCACTGAAACAAGCATGGATGAACCCCTACTCTCCCTAAAATATGTAGCAAAGCATACAAAGAGAGTCTCCATCCCATGTGGTACACACATGCCTCATATCCTCCCTCCATACAATCCCAAAAATAATACAAGTACATAATCCATGTATGGAAGCAAAAATACAAATACATAAACATAAATTGGAACATGAGGAGGTGGGTCATAATCCCATATATGGTACCAGCGTAAGGCATCTCCTGCCTGCATCAGATCAAGATGTGGGAAGTGATTTTCCCACCACTTACTTGTAGCCCACGCCATCTCACTGTAGTTGAATGGGTGAGATATGTTAGGTGCATTAAGAAAGCACCCATCATGAAAAAATATCTCCCTTTTTCCACCAAGGGAGTGGCCAAGTACATCAATTGTTGTGACCCCATATTTTCCATGAGATTGAAAAAATATAACACTCCTTCTTGGAGTCATGGCCTACAAAAACATGGTGCAAGAATGTATGAAGTCAGAATATAAAATACATGTATTAAGAGCATGCTCTCCACCAACAATTCTCCTCCTATCAATGGAGTGGTGCATAGATCTACTCTCTCCTTCATGGGAAGGAAGAGAGGGCTGATTTAATTCTCCCTTAGAGTCATATGGCTACTCCAACTCCACAGAATCCATGCATATCTGATAATGCTAATATGGTTCCCTTTCAAATCCATCCCGGTAATAGCTCCTCAATTTGATATTGTTGAGCTTCATAGAATAAGTGTGGCTAAGATGGAACTCTTCATAATTCCTTTGCAAAAGCTTCCCCTTGAGCTTGAAGTCTCTAGACAAGAAGATTATATCATGATTACATATGACTCCATCATAGATTGAGAATATTTCCTCATGCAACTAGTCATCCAGATTCATGCAAGTATGGAGTTCCTTGGAATATCCCACCGGCTATTGGAATTTCCAATAGGGATCTAGTGTGCCCAACAATGACAACGCTGGTAGTGTGTCTTCTAAAGTATCTGTCATGTTTTTTTTCTCTTGCTTGACATTTCCCATGCGAGAGGTACATGGTGGAAGGTTTCCAATCCTTCCTTGCTGCCCTCCTTGCTTATGCACATGCTCAAGAGAAGAGGTAAACTCTTGGAAGTTAGTCTCCCATGGGAGGATATGATTTGTCCAAGAACTCTTTTCCTTTGCTAATGCATGCATGTGAAACCACCATCTCTCTTTATGTATAGAAGAGTGTCATTCAAGCAAGTCTGTCTTCTGATCAAAGTCTTCTCTCATGCTTCATGATGGTGTCATTCTTTCTTCTTGTAGCATTCCTTCTAACGCAATTTGAGAGGTGATAATGGATAATGATGTCAAAGGAAAAATTATTTTCCTTTCTCTGTATTTCCCCCACACTCTCAGCGCTGTAGCATGGTCTACTAGTGCTCCCTTCCTTCTGGGATCTATGGAAGGAGCATCAATGCATGAAACATCTCGCATCAAATCTGAATCAAGTGGTCTTCGAGGGGGTACACCACAAGATAAAGATGTCCCATGGCTCATTCCCATGTGAAATACCGATGGGAACATAATATGACTACATCCACTGTGCAGATCCATCTCTAATTGCTGTGTGGAAGTACCAGGATAAGGAGAGGTTGGAGCAACTCCCCTATCTTCTTCTTCATTGCCCACCTTCTGCAAGATTTCATAGTCTAAGGTGCTTCTTTGTTTTATCTCCTTGTCTATCATCATAGACACATGCTACTCATATTTCCCATGAATAAGATCCTAGGGACCTCCTTGTAGAGATACAAGGGCCCCCATAGTGGAAGCAATAGCTTCAACTCCCTCTTTCAACAAAGTTAGATTCCCTCCTGCTGTCACAGCACTGGAGGAACTTTTCAGTTCTACTTCTTCCTCCTAAAAAATGGAGTATGCCCCATCAATAAGAGATAATTTTTCTTGATCTGTCATTGAGGAAATGACATTCATGTCTTCTTCTTGAGAAGAATGATCTTGCTGAAGTAAGGCCTTGCCCTTGGAAAATCATGTAGCAGATCTTTACCCCTCCCAGCAATGTTTTGAAATGGAGTTATCTTAATGGATCTTCTCCCTTATTTGAGTTGACAAAACTCAGGGAAGCATAAATGCTCCTTGAATATTATGGACCGAGATTCATATTCTCAGAGGTAGTCACCAAGGGTATCCTCCTCTAGTGTCTCTCCCTCTTTTTCTCCTCTTGCAAAGAATGCAAGCATGCTGCAACGTTGTAGATCAGATTGTGTGGCTGCATGCTCACACACATCAGATGAATTAGTGTGGCTATCCTCTTGTGCAAACCTCATCAAGATATCTTCCAATATTCCAATCCTCACTCCCCTAATTTCTCCTCCAGCTCATACAAAGCTTGAGAAAGAATGTTAGAGAACTCTACTCCTTTAATTCTTCCATACAAAGGGGTTTCAATGGTGTAATCATTTTTCTTTTGTCTTCTTCCATGATACCTCTGCTCTCTATCATTGAGAGGTTATCCTTCCTCTAAAGACATATTGGCTCCAAGAATTCACAGGCTGTGCCAAAGATGTTGCTTTGATACCACTGTAATATTCCAAATCTGTAACAGCTAGCAAGGCATGACTGGAAAACACATTTTCTAGTAATGGCTGCTACAGAAATAAAAACCAACACTTGGATCCCTTATATCTAAGTATCTAAGTCCTAAATCCAAGAGTGCATCAAAAAGAAATCCTCCTAGGTGGGCTAAATAGATCTCCCACACCTAGTTGTATTCAGAAATGCCTCAAAGAGAGACTGCAGCAATAACAATGATTTTTCTTAGGAAATAATTTTTTTTCTACAAAACAGTGATAGGATGCTCATAAAATATGTTTCAGTAATATTTACAGGAGAAAATAAGTCTTGAAATTAAGTTCATAAAATACATGGCTGAAAATACAAGGCAAAAACAGAAGGAATCTCCTCAAAAGAGGGTTGCAAGAATATGTTTTACAGAAAGCTACCTTGACAACGTTATTCTTATTAAGTTTCAATATTGTATGTTACATGTCAGATCTAGAGAAAATCTGTGCATAAAAATTCAGATATATATCAGATCCATCCACTAGAAGAGCTCCTCTTTTAGATCCCCTTGGAATTTCAGGGTTTGCACCAAACATAAGTAGTAGATATGAGATCTAAGAAAGCATATCTGCAAGAATATTTAGGATTTCTAAAGCATTCAGATTATGTAGATCAGATATGAAAATTAAAATGTTTAGATCTCCTCCAATAGGTCTTCAAAGTGAAGGGTAGATCCCCAACACCCAAAAACCAACTCACCAAATGATGCACCCAACTCCCTGCAACACCTCCTACATGAATAACATAGAGCTAGAGCAGAAACTGCATTGCAGGGGTTAGACAGCTGATGGCCACATGCCAAGATCAGAAACTGAGGCTCACGCACTCCAATACACTTCCTCCAATATAGGAGAGGCCTCCTCCACTGATAAAGAGCACTGAAATGATTTAGATCTGAAGAGATCTGATCTCCATGAAAATAATGCAGTGCCTCAAGGGAGACTATGCTACAACTTGATTAACTATGTTGGCATGATGCCAAGATGAAAAATTGGAGCTAAAAAAATGGATGCACTCTTCCAGGAGGTTAAAAGACACACTCACTGAGAAGAGGCTCCAATGAAAGCTAGATCTTTGCAGATATAGAATTCTACTTACTGCAGCTTACATGGAAAACCCAACCCTAAGCCAAACTACACTCTAGATGCAAGATGTGGCTTGACCAAATGCTGGATAGTGGAATAGAAAAAAAATACTCCTCCAAGAGCTCCCCAAGGAAGGAGGTGGGAGTTCCTAAATAAGAAACCCCAACAAAGGATGTCTAAGCAGACAATACCTTCAAAAAATAATAACATCAACAACCTCTTCCTGTTGTCCTCCTCCTTCTTTTATAGGGTGAAAGCCTTCTCAAACCCTAAACCACCTCAATGAGTTAGCCCCTTTCACATGTGGAGCCTCCATCTAGAACTGCGTTGTGTATCCATGAGGTCCATTGCACCTAGACTGCACTGTTGATTTGGTCAAGATTGACCCAGTCTTGTGATTTAAGCGCATTCACACCTGCAGGAGATTATTTACATGGCCCAGACATGTCTCTGTTTATGTAGGCATTGATTTATTCATGGTTTTTAGGATTTTTACACATCCTCTTTCCTATTTTATTCATAAACATGAAATGCAAGATGAAATAAGGAAAAATAAGATATTCCCATTAGCTTGATCTAATTGGGAATATTACACTTTTCCTCCTTTTTACTACATCTTTGTGACTTGGACTGTAGAAAAAATCCAATGGAGATATTTCCTCCATTTTTAAAATGGTTTCTTCTGTTGGGTAGGACTGGATGATCTCCTATTCTTGAGACTTTGGGATTTTCTGAAGTGCTATTGCAGCTTCTACTAGATTCTGAGTTTTCTCAGGAGTTTGAAAACTTGTTGATCCTTATGGAATACGATTTGTTGGTGTCTGTAGTGCTTCAGTAAACTTTTTCCATTTTGTGCTTAAATTATGTACTTGAGATTTTACTGTCTTCTCAGGTGTAGTTTGAACTTTCTGAAGTTCTTTTGAAGATGATCCAACTCCACTAGTTCTCTCCTTAGTATGTATATCAATTCTTTTGATTACATTTTCAATTATCTTATCAAGGCTCTCATTTTTACCTTTAGATTCATTATCAGAATGATCTGAACTTTAAAACTTGTGTTGTGAATTCTATGAATCTTGAATTCATTTTTCTTATGATCCATCCTATGAAATATCTTTTGCTTCATCATCTAAACTGATACTAAGGTTTTGTTCTCCGATTTATTCAATAAATAGAAATTCCAATCGGACTGTTCCCAACCTCTTGTTTATGTATTCATGAAAATATTTAAGGTTTGCTACACTGAGCTTATCGGATGACATTTTTAACACATCTGCAAATATCTCTGTTCCTTCAAATAAATCATCAAAAACATCCTTTTCATGCATAAAAGCTCTAAACTTAAGAGAATTGGTAAAAATTTTGACCACATTGTTAGGATCATACTGTCTCCGTAGCATTAAAGACAAATTCAAGAAAGTAATGTTTGGAATTTCCTTAGTTGTATGACCTACATCAAATAGAGCGAAGGTATTATGCTGCCACAGCAGAAAAAACCCACAATCTACATATAAATTGTTAAAAATGCATACCCACATGCATATAATCCAATACTATAGCGCATAAGCTTCTTATTTAATCTTCAAAAGAAGATTTCCTCATTTTTAACCCATGGTTATAAAATCCAACAATACAAACTTCATATGCAGAAGTTTACCTTTTTAATCGATGGATATAACGATATACCAAAACCCATTTTCAAACTATCATATATGGTGGCCTTTCATTTAACCTTTCATTTCATACAAAATTTCGACTTTGGTTAAAACCCAAAGTACCAACATACATTAATGTTTTGCCCCAACACTTTACCAATCCACTTATTCCAGCAATCATATTATATAATCTCCACTTAAATAAATTCTTACCTTGGTTATAATATCAAATGTCGACATAATATTATATCCAGCCCCACAACTTACCAACTCACCTTTCCACCATTCATAAAATCCGACGGTTGATAATTCATCGCACTCCACAACTGATTTATGCGTATATCCAATGGATATCGCATTTCAAGATGCATGACTTTTAACGTACCTTTTTCCACCGTCGGGTCCACACCTTTGTTAACCTCTGCACAACTCCTGATGCGAACACCGTTAGATCTCCGATGTCTATGATCGGACGGATATTGCATTAAATTAAGCTTCGACAGTTAAAGGCTCCAAGGCATGTGAAATAAGTGGTTTTAAACCACCACGTGTCATCTGTTGGGGTGTATCGCGTTCACATAGGAAATTAACACTTACCAAGTTGCATCCACGCGAAAACCATATGTGGTTTTATAAAACCATTTTCCTTCCTCTGCGCCACTCCGATTCAGGTTTTCTGTCCTCTATCCACGATTCCTTGCACAGGCTTAGATCACTGATATTTCATAGAATGGATTTCATTCCATTTGGTTATTTTGCATAAAACCTCACAACTAAATTTGATTGAATTCAACTACTTTCCTCAGTAACACACATCATCCAAATATCATTATTGTTTATTCGGTAACCACAAAAATTCCATTTAAGGGGCAAGATCCATACACATCTGGAACATATGACTCTTATTTTGATTGCTGGTTCTTAAACGATATATTCAAGATATCGATTTGACAGATCATTTCCTCTTTCGTCTCATCAATCCATTCTATGATCGATACACACAATTTCACCATCACAATTCAATATTAAACACACAAACTCATACAATCAACAATCCTGTAACCCAATTTCATCTACACACCATATAACTCATAAATGAAATACGAACTCAGAAAATTGAGTTCTCTGTATTAATACACAATAATTACATAGGAAATTATTCCTCTGGCCTGATATTCAAATTAGTGGCCTTTTTTCCTACAGTCCGTAGGCTTCAAACCCTATCTGTCTAAAACCTCAATCACTCCTCTAAATCCTTGAATCTGTATCCCCTTTGTGCCTTTTAGGCCTACAATTTATACAAAAGGTTCTGAAACTATTTTTGGTTTCAGATCCTTCGTCCTCTCAACAAAACCTTGAATATCCTCTAACTCCTAATTTGCCTCAACTAACCCTTAAGGATCCTCTTTCATCACAAAATCATGAAACCAATTATAATTTAGGATTTACCATTAATTCCAAAATCTTTCAATCCCTATGCACTCTTAATTAGCCTAATTCTCTCATGTTCTCCAACATTGGAGAACATTTACAAAATTCCTCACAATATTTAATTAATTGGCATTAAAATCACTCAAAATATCATATAATAAACCAACTCCCTTGAAAACACAAAACCCCTAAGTCTATTTAAATACAAGGAATTTTCTTGAGCCTAATGCTCCTGTATCAGACTCCCAAAGTAGAAATTTATCATGATCTCCTCATCATGTGCTTCCAATCTTTTGCCTCTTGGATCCCATACTTTGTTTTTCTGTTTTCCATAAGTTCTATCATTCTTCTACTATACTTCTCTAGGTTTCCATATTTTATTTTGCATCTTTCCACTAGCTATGCTTTCACAGTCTATTCTTTTCTTCTCCTTGCTGTAATTTCTTTGCTTTCTTGCTACTATCTTTTCCTGAGACACCTTCATCATTAATCTTCTTGTGCTTTCAATTTCTATGTCCAGTCTATCTTCTGAAGGGTAACCACTCTTTCTTTTGTTTTTGCCTTCAATTTCTATTGTTTTGGACATTGTTGTAGATGTTGCTGCATATGTTGCCAATACTCTTGCTTTTGTTGCTGCCTCCCAAACTTCCTGAATATCTTTGAAGATATCTCCCTCTGCAACATTCCTCCTCTGCTCACTACCTGAAAATAAATTATCTTCTGATTCTTTAACCAAAATAACATAATCATTCACTGTTCCTTGTATACTATTAAGCATAATTAAATTTGACAAACTAGCATTTGCTTCTATTTCTTTCACAACTTCAGGAATTTTCACTTTAGTGTCTGCAATTCCTTTCTCTAGCATAATTGTTTCCAGTAAAAATTTCAGCCATTCCCTTTGTACTTGTTTTATCTCAACCACATCATCAATATGCTACAATTTAGTTTCAGCATAACCTTCTTCTTCTTCTTTGACAATCTTCAATAATTTTCCATCACCTCCTTGTTTGATTCTAGAAATCAATTCAAATTCTTCAAACACTGTATCTTCATCCTTTATCAGAATAGAATTCTGATTCTTCACCACTGTGGTAGTTCTAAAATTCCATCCTACAGTCTTCTCTTGGCCAATCAGACAAGCAAACTCCTCCTTGTCATCAACAGTAACAAGTTCCTTCATATGAGACATGACTGTCTCACCTTCCTTGGAATTTATGAGTTCCTTCTTCTGCAACAATTCATCTTCATTCAAGACAACTCCAAGAGATGGATTTTCTTTTGCAACACCTATAAACACATTCAAATTATCAATTTCAAAATCACAATACCCAATGGTCTCGTTTGATGATCTAGTCACCAAATCTTCTTCTATTAGTTCCAAGTCTCTTTTAGGACTCTGAAAATATTCAGTCTTTCTTCCCAGCTTCCAGGGTTATCTCCATTGTTCCAATCACCATGATAGAATGGTGATCCTTCACTATGTTTTCATATAACATAGTTTCCCTTTCATTAAATTCTAAGACATTTTCCATTTTCTTTCCTTCTTTTCCTGCATAACTAACACATGAATTATCGGAATTAAAAATACAAGGTTTCAATGCCTCTTCCTCCTCTGGCCACATATCAGTATGTTTCCTTGAGTTTTCTTCTACATCCTTTGTCAACACATCAGTATGTTGAATTAAATTCTCCATGAGATTGTCAGCGAGTCTCTCTTTCTTATCATCTGTTTCAAGAATGTCTCGCTGTTCTAGTTCACCATAATGAACTTCTTCAACTTGTTGGACTCTTTTTATCATTCTTGCATTCTTACTCTTTATTTTATGTCTTTCATTCATGAAAATTTCTTTGTCTTTCGCATTCAGCAACTCACCCTGAGTATAGATCCTCTACTTTTCCAACTCTCTTCTTTGAAGATCTAACTTTCTATATAACTCAACAATTTCAATTGGAGTAGAATTTGGAGATTTTACACAACTTTCCATACCTTAAATTTTTATTGACAAATCATTAGATCGAACTTCTTCCTCTGCTTCAATACTTTGTTGTTTATTTCCATGAAACCCCTCTGTCTCCTTTTGTTTCTAAGATCTTGCTATCTCAGCATCATTGTGAACAAAATTTAGATTCAATTTCTTCTCCTTAACAAACTTAAATTTTTTTCATCATCATCCGATATACTTTCAATCATGCACAATTCATTAGTTTTAAAAACAAAAGACCTTTCAGTCTCATTTTCTTCTTCGAGAATTTCTCCTTGAGAAAATTTGCATGTGGAATCGTCAAATTTTATCCGTGACTCAAAAAATCTGAGTTCTTCTTTCCATAAGGAAATCTCCTTCTGCCTCCACTTAATTTGTAATGGGTGCCAAATTACCCTCTTTCAATTGAGTGGAAAGATCCATCCTCCTCTCTGGTTTTCCTCTTCTTGTAGCCATTCCTTTAGTACCTCGAGTTGTACTTTCATCACTACAATATCTATTTTTCTATCCTCATCATCCATGTTATCTCTGTGGCATTCTTTAGAGCCTCTTCTCTGATCCTCCATGATCATATTCTTCATGAGATTCTCACTCACTATGAGTTGCACTAAGCCTTTGCAACAACAAGTCCTCCCTGCTGCAACTTACCTCACCAATCCCCTCTCTGGACTTGGTCTTTTGGTAAGCACTGGTTCACTATCTCTGGAACCTCTTGAGCACTCTCTTCTGCTCTCTGTAGGATTATATCCTCAACTCACCTTCTCTTGAGAAAACTTCAGTTGTTCTCCCTATCCAACCTTTAGCTGGAATATTAAGTTCACTGCCATCATCATCAAAAACTTTGTCTTCAACTTTTCTACAACAATAATTCTGCAATCACAATTTTCAAACTAGATTAAAATTATCTCACCTTCAAGATCACTACATGACCTTTTTATCTTCATTCACTTGTACTTTGATTGGACTGTCTTCATTTATTTCTACAAATTATTGTTCACTTTAATTCTGTGTATCTGCTGCTTACCAGATTTAATATATAATCTCCTCTTTCTTCCCTCATCACACGTACATTCTGATTTAATTAAAAAAAAACTTTAACTTTCAAAAGATATTTTCCTTCTATGATACCAAAATGATGCAAACAAGGCTGCATTTACCCACATTTCCATACAAAAATGCATGGTTCATTCATAAACCAAAATAATTATCAAAATGGGGCAAACTCTAATGTGGAAGTTTACCTTTTCAATCGATGAATATAACCATATACCAAAACCCATTTTCCAACCATCATATATGGTGACCTTTCATTTAACCTTTTATTTCACATAAAATTTCAACTTTGGTTAAAACCTAAGGTACCAACATACATTACTGTTTGGCCCCAACACATTACCAATCCACTTATTCCGACAATCATTTTGTATATTGTCCACTTAAATAAATTCTTACCTTGGTTATAATATCAAATGCCGACATAATATTATATCTAGCCCCACAACTTACCAACTCACCTTTCCACCATTCATCAAATCCGATGGTTGATAATTCATCACACTCCACAACTAATTTATGTGTATATCCAATGGATATTGCATTTCAAGACGCATGACTTTTAATGTACGTTTTTCCACCCTCGAGTCCACAACTTTGTTAACCTCTGCACAACTCCTGATGTGAACACCATTAGATATCTGATTTCTATGATCAGACAGATATCACATTCAATTAATCTTCGACGGTTAAAGGCTTAAAGGCACATGAAATAAGTGGTTTTAAACCACCACATGTCATCTACTGGGGTGTATCGCGTTCACATAGAAAATTACCACTTACTAGGTTGCATCCACATGAAAACAATATGTGGTTTTATAAAACCATTTGCCTTCCTCTGCGCCACTCCGATTCGGGTTTTCTATCCTCTATCCATGATTCCTTGCACAGGCTAAGATAACTGATATTTCATAGAATGGATTTCATTCCATTCAGTTATTTTTCATAAAAACCACAGAACTAAATTCGATTGAATTCAAATCCTTTCCTCAGTAACACCCGTCATCCAAATATCATCACTGTTTATTCGGTAACCACAAAAATTCCATTTAAGGGGACAATAACCATACACATCTGGAACATATGATTCCTATTCTGATTGTTGGTTCTTAAATGATATATTCAAGATATCGATTTGAGAGATCATTTCCTCTTTTGTCTCATCGATCCATTATGTGATCGATACACACAATTTCACCGTCATAATTCAATATTAAACACACAAACTCATACAATCAACAATCCTGTAACCCAATTTCATCTACACACCATATAACGCGGAAATGAAATATGAACTCAAAAAACTAAGTTCTCTGTATTAATACACAATAATTACATAGGAAATTATTCCTCTGGCCTGATATTCAAATCAGTGGCCTTTTTTCCTATAGCCCATATGCTTCAAACCCTATCTGTCTAAAACCTGAATCACTCCTCTAAATCCTTGAACCTATATCCCCTTTATTCTATTTAGGCATACAATGTATACAAAAGGTTCTGAAACTATTTTTGGTTTCAGATCCTTCATCCTCTCAAGAAAACCCTGAATATCCTCTAACTCCTCATTTTCCTCAACTAACCCTTAAGGATCCTCTTTTATCACAAAATCATGAAACCAATTCTAATTTAGGATTTACCATTAATTCCTAAATCTGTCAATCCATATGCACTCTCAATTAGCCTAATTCTCTCATGTTCTCCAACATTCAAGAACATTTACAAAATTCCTCACAATATTTAATTAATTCTAATCAAAATCACTCAAAACATCATATAAGAAACCAACTCCCTTGAAAACACAAAACCCCTAAGTCTATTAAAATACAAGGAATTTTCTTGAGCCTAATGCTCTTGCTTCAAGGTACCACACTGTAATGGAAATGTAGGCGAAATGGATATATTAGAATCCCCAAGCTGCTTAGTTATAGCATTTACAAGAGTTTGATATGCAATTTCTCTAGCCAAGAGTTTATCTGGAACATAGTAGGGAAAAACATGACGGGGAGAAATACTCCCGAAAACTCTGATATAAGTAAAATTCTCTTCTTCGAACCATCTGGCCACAGGGGAAAAAAATGCACTAGCCTCTTTAGAAATTATAGGGGCTTTTTCAATAAAAATGGTTTGATGAATGGGTAACATGAATCCATGAAAATCCTGATAGAAATGAGAATGGAATTTAGACTCCCACAGGGGTTTATGATAAATAAGAATAGGGTTAGGGTCTTGGCTTGTCCACTTCCAACCCATAATATGAAATTTCGATCAAAACCATATAACATCCATGATATATCTGCTCGCATAAAAAGGAGATATTTTTCTAGTCGAAAAGACCCTATTTGTCCTGTAATCCATAATGGTTTTGGCCAAATTATTGGATAAAATGTTTTCCCAGTTCATGATAATAAAATTGACAACTGCGTCAATTAATGGAACCCAGTCAATGGAAAATTTAGTGGTATCTAGTCTAGAAACGAATCTACACAACATTGCTACTGCAAAACAGTAAGGTGATAGAAATTGAACTATTGGGTACATACCAAATTTGTCCCGATTTAATTTTCCTTGATCAGCCTTCCATTCTTTCACCAACTTCATTAGATCTTGATTCTTCATTGCCAATTTCTCCAGGAAATCTTTATCATAATATTTTTGCAGCATTGGAAAATTGTACATTGTACACAAATCCTCTGGTGTGAATGAACCCATGTTTTCTTTTTTGGAATTATTGAAGGTCCTGTTTGCAATATTGAGGTTGTCAATGACCCATTTTACCATATCAGTGTATGGTAAGATATTTTGTGTTGCAGCTATCCTATGCAAGAATGAACATGCAACTTCATAGTAGGAAGGTTCTGATGAACTGGTCGAATCTATCATTGCGGCTTTCTTTAGTTCCTTTGGATTTTACTCTTCAAATAAATTATACATGGCTTCCCATGAAGAAATTTCACTGTCTTTATTACACATAGTGTCTAAAAATAGTGGAGGCATGTTTGTAACCTCAATGGTGGATGATTGGGCAACTGATTTTCCTTTCTTTGTCATTTTTGTTCATATCACTTTCTGCAATAGTTTCCTGAATTAAAGAAAGACAAGGAAATTTAGTGTTGAGATGAAAAGGAATAGATAAATAGAGTTAAATCACCTTAAATTAAAAATCCTACACTTTATTTGAAACACGCTTTAGACAGATATCAACCTTTTTGAATCCCGTAACCATTGATTTTTGTTAATAACGCTTTCAACGATTATTAAATATTTCACTTATTTTACACTATATTTCCAATAAAAAATATTTAAATCATTATATTGTATTAACAGACCAATTACTTCAAGTTCTTTTATCAATAAATTTTATAGCGCAAATCCTACATTTTATGAGCATCTGTATTATGTATTTCGACTGTAATTTCATGCGCAATGTGATTTGCACAAATCACATATTTCAATTTTTCAAGATGGGTATAACTTTCATTTGGTTTAGATACTACGGGATGTGATATGCGGTAAAAATCTAAGCATTGAATTTTATCGAATTTCCGAGATAAGTTTTATTGTTCGTTTAGTGATTCATCGGGTCTGAATTATCGTGTTTTCTTTAATGAATGATATAAGTTTGTCCCATTAAGGAGGCACGATGAAATTTTTATGTTATATGGGATATTTGGATTTTTAACGTGGAATTGTACATAACTCAAAAAGGTCTTAACGCTTATCTCAATTCACAAGTTTTACATGTGTTCTAACTTTGTTAACTTGTGTGTTTTGTGATTTGTGCTAAGTGCAATCAAATCAAAGAAAACAAAAGGTTATGCATTTTATTTCTAAAGTTATAAGGAATTAACGCTAATAGAAATAAATGTTTCCTAAAATCTATTTGTTTTTTTGTAATGTCCCAGATGGGCAAATTTCTGCAATACTAGGAATATCAACACTGATTCTGCAAATTTCCACCTCCAGGACTATTAACAATCAACACTGATCTATTTCAGAGATTGAGTGTAGGGGAATTTAATGGATATCTCACCTTCACAAGGAAGGATGAGATCGAGAGGCTACTTGGCCCTCTAGCAGACTCTACCAATAAAGCATGTCAAGAGCTAATAGTTCCCTTCAAGGAATTTCTGCATCAGCAACCCATGAGGACATTGTATAAGGAAGCCAATGTGAAAATAAGGAAATCCAATGCTAGGATGCTTTAGAATATGTCTCCTAAAAACTCCCTGCAGAATATAAGCTCAAAGAAATAACCCTAAACAGGTTATTCAGATCTCCCACCAACAAGTATACTGAAATAATGCTCAATGAGAAACCCTTCAACAGTATTAAAACTCCAATATGAACAGCAGTGAAGAATACATGATATAATGAAATAAGAGTACAAATCTAATTCATAATGTATAGCTGCAAATATTATACAATATCCTTGAGGAAAATACCTCTCAAGGTGAGTACGAATCAGCCTCTAAGGAAAATGTACATAAACAAGGGAATACATTGCTGCATAAATCCCAGCTACTATATAACTGTGCAGTCTCTAAGGGAAAATGACTTCAGAATGAAATATAACATATGATATGACAATATGATCTCAAATAAATATGGGGGAGCAAAATCTAAACCCCAGAAAACATTATTGCATCAATCCTCCAAGGGATTGGCTAAAATACATAAAGTAGGAAAATGTCAGAGTTGTAGTGTAGATGCTACAACTCAAATATAATACAACATAGGATAAGGGAATAAATGCTACAATAACAATGAAACCTCCTCCAATGATCTCCAAAATGAAGGGGCTGATCCCCTTACTGAAGATTGCACTCCATAGTGCACAAAATGAACTCCTTCAACAACCCCTCTCTGAATATATTGATGTAAGAAGAAGGGACTGTGCTGGGCATGAGATAAATACATATGGCCTGATGCAAAATATATAATATGAGTTCCAAAAATCTCCTTTTATGATTTCCTATAGAATTAATGAGCTACCCCTCTACAAACCAACTCCGGAAGTGAAATGACGAAGGTCCCTCACTACAACACCAACAACTCCAGCATTCTTTTGCTGCAAGAATAACGCAGTAGTTTTAGATGAATGCTTTGGCCTCATGCCATGGTGTGAGGAAGATGAAGAAAAATCTCTCCATGGCCTCCCATGGAAGAGAATGGAATTCCTAAACAGGAATCCCTCTTGTGCTAAACAACAACAAGTTGAAGAGAGCTTCAACTTCGAATTCTATCTCCAAGAATGATCTCCACAATGGATCTCCTTCATATTTTATGCAATGTGTGCATGGAGACCACTCACATTAAGGTTTCTCTCTCATTTCAAATTTCCCTCCACTCCAACTACACAATCTTCTTGTACAAGCTTCCCCTCTTGGGTACGTTGTAGAGTTTGGTCAACCATGGTCTAGCTCACTTTCTTTTGGCCCTTTTCACACTTGGGGCTGCTATCTAAAGCCACTTAAGTGAATTTTGAACCTTAGGAGTGTTTATTAAGTTGCTACAATGGGTTCCCTCACCCATTTTATTCATTTTATTAAAATGAAAGGAAAATTAATGTTCCAAATACTTTATTACAAAATTTGGAACATTATAGTCCTCCCCTCCCAAAACTTGCTTGTCCTCAATAAAGAGCAAGGATGAACTGCAAAAATTATTCTACTCAAGGCATGGAATCTGAAATAGCCTCAGGTAAATCCTCCATCCCTCAAGTAATCAACCAAGAAAAATGAGTCACCCTCCAACTAGGAAACTTCCGAAAGTACTCCTCCACCTTGTGTTCATGAGAAATAGGTGGGCTAAATTTCTGAACTTGGGAAGCTTCATAGCCTACCCCACGCTATCCTCTTCTCCACTCATGGTGAACGTGGAGTGAAAGCTGAACTTTGGCTGCAATAGTGTTGCCTTCAAGAGGCAAAATAAAGTCTAGATCCCCCAAGGACCTCTCCTCCAACGCTGCAAAACAAGCTAGCCCAAATCATCTCATATGTGATGAGTTGGAATTCATCAACATATGGCATCCAAAAAATCATATGGTTCACCTCATGGAAAAACAAATGGGTGCACATGGTGACCATATCATCTTCCATACTCCCCTTGGAGCATGTGCTGCAAAATAATGGAGGTCTTCTCTCCCAAAGGGCACATCCACCCAATGAGTCTCTCCTTCCTCATGATACATATGGGGATGCTGCTGATATATGGATGAAATGAAATGGTCTTCAAGAGAGACCCAAGCCACCCCATCAAACATAGAAGCCATGAAGTGCCTCCTCCAAAAATTCACACTTTCCAAATAACTCCTCCCACATGAAGGAAAGAGATGAAGCTTGGAAATCATGGGCTGCCCATTTCTTCTCCTGGAACATACAACATGAAAGGTAGGGAGAATCACACTCCCAATGGGAATCTTCAATTTATTTTCCTCCTCTAAAATAGTGCTTCCTCTAAACAACGTTCTATCAACATCATGTGGAAGCATAAACTTATGAGAGAAATGAGGTGAAATTTGGTCCCATGCATGGAACCAGTGCAGGGCATCATTTTCCCGCCTCAATATATGATGCAACAAGTGTCTTTGTAGCCACTTTTTTTCTCCCACATCCATCCTGCAAGGTGTGATCATGAAAACACATTTTGGTGCCAAAGGAGCACACCAAAATCCATGTGGCTTTCCCCTACAAACCACCTATAAGATGGCCATCATCCTTGCTGCAATAGACCATAAGTGTAGCTAGGCATAATGTGTAAGAAGGAAGGGTCCTCTTTGCTATAACATGCTGGATCATAAGAATAAGAGAGCATAAGACATAAAACAAATGGTTACCTCCCTTATCATGTACTTTGGCCTTTGAGCTGAAATGGCTCAAGTGAAGTGTCCCCCTTACTGCAACATAGTAGGGGAGTGGTTGTGCCAAACATCTCATCATTATTGGGCTATGAATCTAGCCATATGTTGATACGCAGCCATTAATTTTCCCTCGCAAGTGGACTCCTTCGTCAATGAAGAATATGCATGGAAATGCATGAAAGAAGAACCCATAAACATTGAATGTAGATCCCTCTTCTTGTGCTTGTGCAACCAAGCCAAGAGAGTAAAAGTGTAGTGAGGAATGCTTCCCTCCATTACTCCTTCATGCTCATCATATACATGCCTCCAAGGTATATCACTTGTGTAGTGACTTTGAGAACACTCCAATAATAAATCCAAGCTCTCAAGTGACAACGATGTTGGCCTTTGAAGTAGGGCCATTGTCAACTCAAAGCTCCCCTCTTTGACATGAATCTTGTCAAAGACTCCTTCCATCATGTTGCTGCAAATTTAGAGCTCCTCCCATGAATAAGGTGATGCTTGGCATCCAAGATCAAAGAGAAATCCTCTTGCACTATGCTAGTGCCTCCGCTTGCTCCCACAACATCCAAAGAAAATCTAAGCAACAAGAATTTTTTCTGCTTCCATATACTTCCAACATACCAAATCTGAAATGGGAACATAATGAGTGGTAAGAGGAGTTCCACCCATCATTATGCACCCATACTCTCCCCTTTTTCCATCAAATGCAATGAGTGTGAAAATATCCTGGGACCTATGGGTTATGGATCTTTCACATTTCCGTTGGGCACACATAATCCACAAAGCTCTTCTCTTTGGTGTAAGTATCCTGCCACTTGGTACCTCTCTCATAAGAGCTACCATTTTCCCAAAACATATTTCTCCTTTTGCATTTCATGGTACATTTTAATGCAATCTCCTCCATAACAAAATTTCAAAACCCCATCCTCACATGTGATGCATGGCTCATCAATAGTGCATGAGGATGATGAGGATTTTTCTCCTCCAAAATGGCACAACGCAGTGAAAGTACCCTCCTCAAGACAATAATCATGCAATAATGTACAATCCTCCATGATAGATACAAACTCATGCATACCTTGGAGAAATTTGGAAGAATCTTGCTGCAAGAGTTTCTTCCTCAAGTGTGCTGGACATCTCAATAACTGAAGGTGGAGGCTGCTCCTCCATGAATATAATAGCACTAGAATGTGCCTCTGGTGGTGAGGGCTCCTCCCCCCTTTGGAAAAATCTTCTACTCAAGGTACCAGAAAAATCAGCAAGAGTAGAAACCCTTGCATTCCTCCCATGGTTGAACCACCAAGTTCTTTCCTCTTCCTACTGAACAAGTGTGAAGAAGATAGAGTCTCTTGGAAGAATCTAGGGTTTTCTCCCTATTCAGCAAGATAATCACTTAAAATTTCAAATTCCAAGTGTTCTCCATGCTTCTGCTCTACTCCTCTGTGAGAATAGGAAGTGCATGGTCCTTCCTCTTCTCCCTCTTCATTTCTTTTGACCTTTTTGGCGAGGTCTCTTTTGGATCTAAAAATAGATGAGAGTAAAATCATCTACTTCATCCTTGGGTTCTCTGCTTTTGAAATTCAAACTTCATAGGCTTTGCCAAGTTTGATGCTATGATACCACTGTAATTTCCCAAATGGGGAAATTTCTGCAATACCGGGAATATCTTGGGATATTCCTAATTTCCACCTCCGGGAGTATTAAAAATCAACATTGATCTATTTTAGAGATTGAATACAGGGAAATTTACTATATATTTCACCTTCGTAAGGAAGGATGAGATCCAGAGGCTATTTGGCCCTCTAGCAGACTCTGCCAATAGAACATGTCAAGAGCTAATAGTTCCCTTCAAGGAATTTCTGCACCAACATCCCATGAGGATGTTGTATAAGGAAGCCAATGTGAAAATAAGACAATCCAATGTTGGGATGCCTTAGAATATTTTTGTTAAAAACTCCGTGTAGAATATAAGCTTAAAGAAATAACCCTAAGCATGTTATTCAGATCTCCCACCAACAAGTATACTAAAATAATGCTCAATGAGAAACCCTTTAGTAGTATTAAACCTCCAATATGAAAAGTAGTGAATAATGCATCATATAATGAGAGAAGAGTAAAAATTTGATACATAATGTATAGTAGAAAATATTATACAAGATCCTTGAGGAAAATACCTCTCAAGGTGAGTGCAAATCAACCTCTAAGGAAAATGTACATAAACAAGGGAATACATTGCTACATAAATCCCAACTACTCTATAACTACGCAGTCTCTAAGGGAAAATGACTGCAGACTGAAATATACAAGATGATATGAAAATATGAGCTCAAATAAATATGGGGGAGCAAGATCTCAACCCCAGAAAACATTATTGCCTCAATCCTCCAAGGGATTGGCTAAAATACATAAAACAGGAAAATGTCGGAGTTGCAGTGTAGCTCTTGCAACTCAAATATAATACAAAATAGGAGAAGGGAATAGATTTTTCAATAACAATGAAACCTCATCCAATGATCTCCAAAATTAAGGGGTTGATCCCCTTACTGAAGATTGCACTCCATAGTGCACAAAATGAACTCCTCCGGAAAACCCTCTCTGAATATAATGTTGTAAGAAGAAGGGACTGCATTGGGCATGAGAGAAATACATATGGCCTGATGCCAAATCTGCAATATGAGCTCCGGAAATCTCCTTTGCTCATTTCCTAGAGAAGGAATGAGCTTCCTCTCTACAAACCAACTCCGGAAGTGAAATTATGAAGGTCCCTCACTGCAACACCAACAACTCCAGCGTTCTCTTGCTACAAGAATAACGCAGTAGTTGTAGATGACTGCTTTGGCCTCATTCCATGGTGTGAGGAAGATGAAGAACAATATCTCCATGGCATCCCATGGAAGAGAAGGGAATTCCTAAATAGGAATCCCTCTTGTGCTAAACAGCAACAAGTTGAAGAGAGCTTCAAATTCGAATTCTATCTCCAAGAATGATCTCCACAATGGCTCTCCTTCATATTTTATGCAATGTGTGCATGGACCCCACTCACATTAGGGTTTCTCTCTCATTTCAAATTTTCCTCCACTCCAACTACGCAATATTCTTGTGCAAGCTTCCCCTCTTGGGTACGTTGTTGACTTTGGTCAACCATGGTCTAGCTCACTTGATTTTTGCCCTTTTCACACTTGGGGCTGCTATCTAAAGCCACTTAAGTGACTTTTGCACCCTAGGAGTGTTTATTAAGTTGCTACAATAGGTTAACTCACCCATTTTATTCATTTTATTAAAATGAAAGAAAAATTAATGTTCCAAATACTTTATTGCAAAATTTGGAACATTACATTTTTAAAGGGTCCCCATTTATTATTCATAGCTTTAAAAAAATTTTAAATAAAAGGGGGGGGGGTCGTTTTATAGCACAACAATTGGTGATTCACTGGAAGAACCAGTTATCTCCGACAATTTTAAAATATATGTCTTTTTCAAAATAAGAAATAGCTAAAGAAATGTTAATAACATGAAATTTAAAATAAGTAATATTTCTCTGAGTCATCAAAAGAAAATCACTTCATTATTATTCACTTGATATCCTCTTAAAGATGCATATTTTTCTATCTAAATCAATATTTACTGGGTTGAAAGACAAAGTAGCAGATTCTCTATGTAGATTAGTTTAAAATATCATCATTTGTCACAGGCAGAGCCTCTGTTGCAATTACATATTAAAAACATTTAGACAGGTTAACTTTTAACCAGTCAATGATTCAGTATCCCATCCAAAGAAGAATTCAGATTTTAAAGATAAATCCTAAGTCATATGTTTATTTTTCTTCTTTCCTCTTTTTATTCTTATTTTTTCTACTTAAAAGTAATTGTCTTGGTTTGGTTTCCAAATAATAACAATGCCACTAATTAGTTGTAACTTAACTGAACTGGTTCGTGATGAGACCCCTTGTCTTTTGATTAAAATAATCTCAATCCATTACCCTATTTTTTTATGCATTTTTGGTAATGTTAGTTAGTTATTCTCCTATGAATATGGTCACAGGCTCATGATGAGACCTCTTATATTTTAAGCTTTTTTCTGAACATTTATTTCATAAGATTAAGCCTTAAAAAGAGAAAATTTTATGGAGATTCATTGACTCCCTAATAGTTTCTGGATGACAATTTCAGATTAAAAATGTATTTCTCCTAAGAGTCTTTTACTGGGTTAAAGAAAATTTTCTTGATTTATAATAGATCAAAAAGTATTTTATAAAGTTAGAGGCTTCTCAAAAAACAAAAAAGTTTGTGAAAAACAAGAAATTTTTCAGAGATATAAAACCTTTTAATTTTTCAAATGTTATAAATACTTCTTCAACAGTTACTATTTATAAAAGGAGAAATAATAAAGTATTCAAAGAAAATTTATCTATGAAGTCAATAGTTATACTATTTCAACTTTTATTTTCCTATGAAAAGTAAAAACAATAATGTACAAGGGATAGAAGAGGTTATCTTATCTGAAAAGTATTTCTTCAAAATCTTCCCATTTACAGGTAAGGATTCTCTCCTTCTTGATAAATATTGCAATAAAAATGTTGATGGGCCAATTAACTCAACAATATGAAATGGTCCAAGCCACATTATTTGGAATTTTGTGTGCTTACCTTTTTCCTCATGTGCTTTGTCCCACTTCAACACTAGGTTTCCTAGTTGAAATGATTTTGGGCTAATAGAATGTGTGTCAAAGGAAATCTTAACTAACTGTAGATGGTGTGCACTTATGTTTTTGGCTTTATTTCTTTCTTATTCTAATTTTAAAATTTGTGCTTGCATTAATTGCAAGGAAGAAGAAGGTGTTTCTTCAATAAATTGGACTACGGCTAGAGAAGGAATAGTTATGTTTGTGGGAAGAAAAACTTCTTTCCCATAAACTAGATTAAATGGAGCAGTGCCTATTGAGGCCTTATGTGTAATCCGATCTACCCAGAGAGAAAATGTCAAATATTTGTGCCAATTCTTCTGACTTTGATCAATAATTTGTATTATGATTCTAATGAGATTTTTGTTTGTTGATTCCTCTAGACCATTTCCCTAAGGATAATAATTATTAGAATATTTAAGTTTAAAACCTCTTTTAAGAGAAAATTCTGTCATTTCATTTCTTGATAAATAATATGCATTATAAAACATTAAGGTAGTTGGTAAACCAAATCTAGTAATAATAAATTGATCAATGAATTCAATGATGTTTTCAAAACTAGTTACCTTTAGTGGAATTTCTTCCACCCATTTTGTAAAATAATATGATTTTGTAAGAATATATCTATGTTTCTTTGAAGAGTGAGGAATTATCTCACCTATTATTTCCAGGCCTTATTGTTCAAATGGTTGTTCAATATTGACTGGTTGTAATTGTAGTGCAGGTTTCCTTTGTCTTCCAGCAATAGTTTAACATGTTTTACATTTTCTTACTCATTGACATGCATCTTTAAACAGAGTTGGCTAGTAATATCTAGCATACGGAATTTTATGGTTGTTGTTTCTCCTCTAAAGTGTCCACTAGCTAAACTGTCATGTACTTCTTCCAAAATATTTTCAGACTCAGATTTTTCTATACATTTTAATAGAATAGAATCATATTTTTTTCTGAGTAAGACATCATTGATGATCTTATATTTTTTATCTTTTAATATCAAGGCTCTTTTCTTTTTGTAATTTAATTTCAAAGGAGCATATCCATTTTTTAAGTAAAAGATGAGATCTGCATATTGATATTTTGTATCCTTGAGGCTTACCGCAGAAATTTGTATTTCATTACTTGGATATTCTTCTACTAGTGAATCAGATGCTCCAGTCAACATTCTGCAAAAACCTCGACCTCTAACAATTTTAGTTGGTCCAATTTCTACATCATACTCTCATAAAGCAGTTACACAGTTGGCTCTCTTTTCTCCTACTTCCCTTTGCATCAGTAATTGTCTTACTACTGAAAATCGGACTATGATTTTAGTGTGAGCTTTCAGGAGAAATGGTCTAAAATGTTTTACTACTTTGGAGATAGAAAATGCCTATTTTTCAATGGAAGAATAATTCAATTCAACACCTTTTAAATTTGAACTCAAGAAATAAATAGGTGCTTTGATTTGTTCTTCATTAACTTTTGTTAAAAATACTTCATATGATGTGTCTGAGGAAAATGTATATAATACAAATTTTTTTGAATATTCAGGAGTAAGAAAAGAAGGAGAATTGATGATAGCTTGCTTGATCAATTTGAATGATTCTCTTCGAATGTGATCCCATTTAAAGATTGATTTTTTCTTGATCATGGATTGTAAAGGCAAAACTATTTCTGAAAATTCAGGAACAAACCTTTTGGAAATTTTTATTTGGCCTAAGAAATACTGCATTTATTTCTTGTTACGGGGAAAAGGGATTTTCTCAATTTCTCTAATTATTTCAGGATCAATATAAATACCATTTTTTGATATAACAAATCCCAAAAGCTTACCTTCGCTTAAATAAAAATAAGACTTATTTGGATTTAATTAAATCCCATAATTCATACATCATTCAAAGATCTGTTTAAGGTCATTCAAATGCCTTCTTTTTTTCTTGGAATAAATAGTGATATCATCTGAGTAAATTACAATAGACTTGTTTATGAGTCCTTTAAAGGCTATATCCACAGCTCTTTGAAATATGGAACCTGCATTAATCAAACCAAAAGGCATTCTTAGATAAGCATAAGTTCCCCATTTCGTTATAAACATAGTCTTCAATCTATCATATGAGGTACTAGGATTTGGTCATATC
Source organism: Pinus albicaulis (assembly GCA_034641835.2). NCBI lineage: Eukaryota > Viridiplantae > Streptophyta > Pinopsida > Pinales > Pinaceae > Pinus > Pinus albicaulis. Next base: position 551,391,570 of record CM076570.1, read on the forward strand.
TTGAAAATCCATCAAGAAAAGACATAAGTTTATAACCAGCTACTCATTGTCATACCTGTTCCATGGTTGGTAATGGGAAATTATCCTTCAGACAAGCTTTGTTTATATTTCTAAAATATATGCATATGTGAATATCACCATTTTTCTTTCTAACAGGTACTATATTGGAAACCCATTTAGAATTTATAACAGGAAAAACGATCTTAGCCTTGAGAATTTTTTTCAATTAAGACATTATTTGGCTTTTGATATTTGGGTGAATTTTCCTCAGTTTCTGGTGGACTCGTTTTTCATTCGTGATCATAGGTATGGTGTGTTGTATGACCGAATTATCATAAGTATTGAGATCATTATAATCCCAGGAAAAGATTCCTTTGTATTTATTCAACAAATGAATGAATGATGATCTGTCATGAGAAGGTAAACCAATACCTAAGTTAATAGTTTTTGGTTTGTCATCAGTACCAAGATTTACTAGTCCAAATTTCAAAGTTGAACTTGAAATTTTAGCATTATTTATCTTCTTGAATCTATCTTTAAGATCATAAAGATCTTCCAGCTTAACTACAGATTTATGTATTGGATTTTCTTCACTGTTTTGATTTAACTTAAGGTCATGTTCATTTTCATTTAAGAATTGATCGTCATATGACCCTTTTGATGTAAAAAATTCAAAAATATCTTAATCATGATTAAATACTCGCCAATTTGTGACATTATCAGGGATGGATGGTCTAAAAATCAATTCAATGGAGAATATGTCAAGACTAAAATATTTAGATGGTATGAGTTTTGATGAAACATTAGCTAATAGATCAGCACTAGCATTTTGCAATCTGGGAATATAGGAAATATTGAATGCTAAAAAATTGTCAGTGGGATCTTGAACGTTTTATATTATTTAAGGTGTCGAAAAAGGCAATGAATAATGTTTCTTACTTGTTTAATAATGATTTCTCAGTCTCAAAATACCTGCAAATATTTCACATCAAGACTAATCACTTTATACAATCCTTGTATAAATGCTTCATATTCTGTTGTATTATTTGTACATTATAATTGTAATATGCAAGATAAGATAACATTTTCTCCTTCTGGATTAACAATAATACATCTAGCTCCTACACCATCATTACATTTGGAACCATCAAAGTACAAATTCCAAAATAGAATTTTGGCTACTAGTTTATTTACAAAATTTTTACATTTGGAAAGATATGTTTGTGAGAAGTTTTCAATTTTAGAAATGACAACAATGTCTAAGAAGGGATATTTTTGAGCATTGAAAATCCCTAAAAATGATTCACTTGAGTACTTTCCAATAATGTTGTTGGTAAATGCTACTGGTTCATTGTCACCTTCAAATTCAGATACTGCATGCTTTGTATGTTTTTCTCAATCAAATTGAATTTGATTTGGTTTTCCGTTATAAGGTAACCAAATATGAGACCAATCTGTAGCAAAATTTCCAGGGAGTTTTTTAGACCAATCTCTGCTCAAAATTAATCCATATAATTCTAGACTATCAGCCACTAATACATCAATGATTTGACTCACTTTGGGATTTGAATAAAGTCGAATACTGATTGAATTTATTTCTCCTAGGACCTCAACTTTGGTTCTGTCAAGTTGTACTATGTGAAAAAAATAAATTGATGAGTGATATTCAACTTAGCAAAAAATTTTATTGGCATTATATTAGATGAAGCTCCTAATTCAATCAAACAATTATGATGATTCCTGTTGTAAATTTCTATGTCAGAAGAAAAGGAGGCATATGTGAATTAGACCTATCACCTATGAGAATTGAATCGGAAGGATCAACCTTATTTGAAGAAGTAGGAGGCTTTCCTAAACTGTTTGTAGCTTGAGATATAACAACAACAGGAAGTGGTAAAGCAGGAACTGCATTCAATTATCTAAGAAATATCTTCTGATGTTGTTTCAATTTGGTAAGTTCATGAAGTGAGATGTTTGCCTTTATTTTCTTCATATCTTCAACAATATTATATTCCATGGTGTCATATACTACCAAGGTTTTTTACGTAGTTGGGGAATTTGTTGAAGGTGGACTAGATTGTGAAACCTTAGGAGAAAATTTATTATTAGCTGATTTATCTTTTAAGGTTGATGTTGAAGCTTTCTGTTTTTTATTTGGCTGGCTTGCTTCAGCAGGTATTTTTCTTCTAGTGGTAACAAGAAAATCTTCTTGGTTTTCTTCATTTGGGAGAATAAAGTACCACATACCATTTAATTCAACTACTTCCTCTTCCTCAGTTTCTTCTTCTTTTGTTTCTTTATCTTCTCTTTCTTGGTCAGAATCAACATTAGATATAGTGTTGGGTGGTTGAGAACTAGAAGAATGATTTCTCTTGAAATATTTGAAAGTTTTCTTAGCATTGGAATTTTCAACAACTTGCTTCTTGGTGTCTACCATTTCATTTTTCACGGCTTTCAATACTTTCCGGAGGCCTTCTACATCAAAAGGATCCTTTGATGGATTTTCTTTGAATCATCTTTGAAAGAAAATTTCTTATATTTTTTTTTCTTCTTGAGAAATTTTCTTTTTAATAACAATAATACATAGCTTCCTTCATGCTTTCTGCTAATGTAGCTAACTTCGCTCTATTTACAAAAATTCCTATGTTAGAGGGAAGAGAAGATATATACCACTCAATTTGAACTTTAACACCAGGAACTAATGTAGCATGGATTTTATTGAGTAATTTACTGAATCTAGAATTGAAGTCTTTGATTTTCTCTCATGTTTTAGCCTTGAGATTTGATAATTCATTCATGAGTGGTGCAGTGGTTCTGTCATCTCCAAAATTAGCTAGGAATTTTTCTTCAAACATATCCCAAATAGTTATAGAGTGAAGAGGGAAGTGAAAACTACCATGATCCTACCAAACTTGTAAGAGTATATGGAAATAATTTGACTACATAATCTTCTTCAAATACCTCTTTTAAATTGATGACTAACATATAATTGTGGAGATGTTATTATGCTGGTAGAAAATCATCAGGATCAAATTTGGGTAACCATATTTCAGTATACTTTGGAAGTGGGTGAAGAGGAGCTTCCATTTCTACAACACCTAGATTATTCCATGGTTGTACACATGGTGGTATTTGTTGGCATGCCATGATTGTAGTAGTTTGGGTGGATGAAGATGGGATGTGAGTGGAAGAAGAGGTAGGTTGGCTACCTGAACTAGAGTAACTAGCACTAGTAGTGTGAGTGAGATCTGTTGAGTTGTGTGGGGGAAGTGAATGGATTTGGGATGAGGATTTGGATAAAATATTGCTAATAGATGTTTGTGATTTAGATCTCTTGGTATTCTTTCAAGTTGAAGTAATGAGAAATTCCAAAGGAGGAATTCCATTTGTCACTTAGAGAATGAGTCAAGATTCTTATAGGTTGTAGCACAAATGAAATACTTTCCTCAGATGTTTGTGGTATTGCAGGCTTTTCAACTGAAATGGAAATTTGTTCTAACTTTTCAATCAAAGTTTTAACTTTTTCTGATTCAGATTTATAGTCTGAAGAAAGAAACCTTTGAGATCTAATAGGGTATTTTGGAGAATATTTTTCAACTTCTAATATTATAATAGTTATTCCAAATGGTGATCTAGAAGTTGGAGGGGATCTAGATGGAGAATGACTATTAGGATTCCTTCTACATATTTTTACTGGTTTTCATTGCCATTCACAATTGGCCCTCCTTCTAGCACCAAAATGTTGAAGCCTCGAAATTCCATTGTGAAAACATGGGGATAACCACTTGGTCTGGACCTTAAGACAACTCCTTTTCCATTTGGTGTAGTGGCTCCGACTGGGGATAATGGGACTAGTTTCCCAAATAAAGAGATTGATATGGTAATGGTAGGTTTTGGTACAATATGAAATGATAAATGAATTTAAACTAACTAAAGTAATTTATCTCAATAATAAAACATATGAATCTACTTAATTAATTTATTTAACTTAATCTATAACCCGAGAAAAATTACCATTAATGCGATCTAGAAATATGTATTACAACAAAAGATAATAAATATCATTCAATTATTGAAAAAGATGAAAATTATGTAAAATGATTATCTTGACTGAATAATTAATCAAAATAATTATGTAAAATATATCATGTCTATCCATTTCTTTATGAATATAATAAGGAATTACAACTGAAACATTTTACAAAAGTGCATGAATGATAAAATGTAAGTTTAGACTACATACATATCACAATAAAAAAAGAAATTATTGTAGATTCACAATCAAGATTTACACATAAGATAAAATCACCATATATGATAAGTTATGCTCATGAAATCTACAATATTGATTTGCTTTCCTTCAATTCAAATACACTTTAAGAGTACAAAAATATAGTTTCAGTAAAGTATGTTCAATTTTCCAAAAAGTAGATCATGTCCCATATATATCATTAAAGGCATTCGTAAAATTATAGAATTGCAAGCTTTCACAAATTGTTCTTTGATAAATTTCTGGATCCCTCTCTAAATGCATGATAAGGGTTTAAATACTAAAATAAATATGTCAAAAATAGATTATTACATAAAAAATTGAGGAGGTTTCAAACCACCTTCTTCTTAATAAGTAAAATACTCTATAATATAGAAATAAATATAATGATATTGCTTAGGTGTGATGATCTTCTTTCATCACTTGATATCTGGGCTGGCAGATATCCACATCGGCTTCAACTAACTTGGCTGCGTGATCCCAGATCTGACCTAGACTTTAAACACGACATTTGAAAGTGTTGGCAATGATTTCCTAGTGGAATTGGTTAAGAATTGCAGTGTCATGCACTGGTGATGTGGTTTGATCAAGAAGTTCCAGTAATTTTCTTGATCTAATTTTTTTATCTGCTTGATAGGTTCTACATGTGTCTCGATGCTTTCTTTCCACTTTGTCTCCAATAATTTTACCTTTGGGATGGCTTCAGTTTTATATTCTTTAATAAGCTTAGCATTATGAAGTTTTCCATTAACAGAATCAATGATCTCATTTTTTAAGTTTGCTTCCCTTGACGTTTCTTTCTCTGCTTGTCTCAACTGCGTCTCCCAATATTTAAATAAAATATCTTTATGAAATTTGTCAACTTTTTGGAGATCAACCGCTTTTCCTTTGTCATTTTCTTCCCATAAAATGAATTCAAAAATTTTCTTATGAATATTGTTGCATTCCAAACTTCTATTACCACTTCTTGAGTCAATATTTTACTTGTTTCACGGTATGAATTCGTGGCTGAGATTTGCTGACAAAAAGTCTCCTATTGTTGTTTAACTTTGTGTTCCATTCAAGTGCCTCTTTTGTAAATTGTTCAATTTGAGGATGTATTTTAATTTTATCCATCACTACCTGTATCTATGTATATTTCTCAAAGATTTTTACTTGATGTTGCAACTTCAATATTTTGAATTATTTCTCGAATTGTGGCATTTTTAGCTCAACTTGTTTGTTGGCATTATGCTTTTCTTGTTCAAGTTGGCTTTCCAGCTCTTGAACTATATATTCTCTCTGCCTAAGCAGAAGTTTCACTTCTGAAGCTTTATCCATTTTGGAATTTGTATACGTCCCTGAAAACTGTGACAATTTTGTAAGATGTTCTGCTGGATTGACAAAAGTGTCTTTCTAGAAAACATCTACTGATTCATTATTGAGTGCAGTCACTGTTTATCAACTCTTCTTATTTTCCTCCTCTTTACTACATATTTGTGACTTGGACTATAGAAAACATCCAATGGAGGTATTTCCTCAATTTTTAAAATGTTTTCTTCTGTGGGACAGGTTGGGATGATCTCCTGTTCTTGAGACTCTAGGATTTGCTAAAGTGCTACTGAAGTTTCTACTAGATTCTGAGTTTTCTAGAGAGTTTGAAAACTTGTTGATCCTTCTGGATTGGGATTTGGTGGTGTTTGCAGTGCTTTAGTAAACTTTGTCCATTATGTGCTTAAATTTTGTACTTGAGATTTCAATGTCTGCTCAGGTGTAGTTTGAATTAGCTAAAGTTATTTTGAAGTCGATTCAGCTCCACCAGTTCTCTCCTTGGTATGGATATCAATTCCTTTGATTACATTTTCAATTATCTTATCATGCCTCTCATTTTTACCTTCAGATTCATTATCAAAATTATCTAAACTTTGAGACTTGTGTTGTGAATGCTCTGTATCTTGAATTGATTTTTCTTGTGATTCATCCTCTCACATATATTTTTCTTCATCATCTAAACTAATACTAGGGGTTGGTTCTCTGATTTCTTCAATAAATAACAAGTCCAATGGGACTATTTCCAAAATCTTGTTTCTGTATTTATGAAAATCTTTAAGGTCTACTACACTAAGTTTATTGGATGTCATTTTTAACACATCTGAAAATTTCTATGTTCCTTTAAATAAACATCAAAAACATCCTTTTCGTGCATAAAAGGTGTAGCTTTAAGAGTAGTGATAAAATTTTGGACCACATTATTAGGATCATACTACCTCCTTGGCATTAAATCCAAATTCAAGAAAGTAATGTTTGGAATTTCTTTCGCTATATGACCTACATCAAACAGAGCAAAGGTACCACACTGTAATGGAAATGTAAGCCAAATGGATTTCTTAGAATCCGCGAGCTACTTAGTTATACCATTTACAAGTGTTTGATATGAAACTTCTCTAGCCAAGAGTTTATCTGGAACATAGTAGGTCAAAACATGAGGGGGATAAACACTCCTGAAAACTTTGATATAAGTAAAATTCTCTTCTCTGAACCATCTAGCCACAAGAAAAATATCTCCACTAGCCTCTTTATAAATTCTAGGGGATTCTCATTAAAAATGGTTTGATGAATGGGTAACATGACTCGATGACAAATCATATAGAAATGGGAATGGAACTCAGACTCCGACAAGGATTTATGATAAATATGAATAGGGTTAGGGTCTTGGCTTGTCTAATTCCAACCCATAAGAGGAAATTTCAAGCAAAAACATATAGCATACATGATATATGAACTCATATAAAAAGGAGGGATTTTTCTAGTTGAAAAGACCCTATTTGTCCTATAATCCATAATGGTTTTGGCCAAATTATTCGATAAATTTTTTTCCCAATTCATGATAGTAGAATTTATGACTGTGTCAATTAAGGGAACCCATTCAATGGAAAATTTAGTGGTATGTGGTCTAGAAAACAATATACACAACATTTTTTCTGCAAAATTGTAAGGTGATCGAAATTGCACTATTGGGTACATACCAAATTTGTCCGGCTTTAATTTGCCTTGATTTTCCTTCCATTCTTTCACCACCTTCATTAGATCTTGATTATTTGTTGCAAATTTCTCCAAGAAAGCTTTATCATAATCTTTCCATGGCGTTGTAAAATGGTACATTGTATGCAAATCCTCTGGTGTGAATGAACCCATGTTTTATTGTTTGGAATTCCTGGACATCATGTTTGCAATATTGGGGTTCTCAATGATCCATTTTACCATATCGTTGTATGGTAAGATCATTTGTCTTGCAGCTATCCTATGAAAGAATGAACATGCAACCTCATAGTAGGAAGGTTTTGATGAATGACTCGAATCTGCCATTGCGGCTTTCTTTAGTTCCTTTGGATTTTCTTCTTCAAATATATTATACATGGCTTCCCATGAAGAAATTGCACTGTCCTTATTGCAAATAGTGTCTGAAAATAGTGGAGGCATGTTTGTAACTTCAGTGGTGGATGATTGGGCAAATGATTTCCATTTCTTTGTAATTTCTGTTGATATCTCTTTCTCAGATAGTTTCTTGAATTCAGGAAAGACAAGGAAATTCAGAGTTGAGACGAAAAGGAACATATGAACAGAGTTAAATCACCTTAAATTAAAAATCTAACGGTTTATTTGAAACACGCTTTAGACAGATATCAATATTTTTGAATCCCATAACCATTGATTGCTGTTAATAACCCTTTAAATGATTATTAAAATTTTCATGTATTTTATACTATATTTCCAATAAAAAATATTTAAATCATTAGATTTTATTAACGGACAAATAACTTCAAGTGATTTTAGTACTAAATCCTATAGCGCAAATCGCAGATTTATGAGCATCCATATTATGCATTTCGACCATAAGTTCATACACGATGTGATCTTCACAAATCCAATATTGCACTTTATCGAGGTGGGTATAAATTTCATTTGATTTAGATACTGCGAGATGTGATATGTGCTAAAAATCTAAGGATTGAATTTTATCGGATTTTGCAGATAAGTTTTATTGTTTGTTTAGTGATTCATTGGGTCCGACTTATCGCATTTTCTTTTATGAATGATATAATATTTTCCCTCTAAGAAGGTGTGATGAAATTTTTAATTTATAATGGATTTTTGGATTTTTAATGTGGAATTTTACTTAACTCAAAAAGGTCTTAGTGCTTATCACAATTTGCAAGTTTAACATGTGTTCTAACTTTGTTAACTTGTGTGTTTTTCAATTTGCACTAAGCACAATCAAATCAAAACAAAAAAAAGGTTATGCCTTTCATTTAAAAAGTTATAAAGACTTAACGGTAAGAGAAATAAATTTTTCCTAAAATATATTTGTTTTTTAAAGGGTCCCATTTATTATTCATAACTTTAATAGATATTCAAATAAATGGGGGGTTGTTTTATAACACAACAAAGCCCAACATTAGGATTCTACCCTCCTGGTTCTACTCACCATTGTGGTGTTCCACTATGAATTCAGACTCATCGATCTCCACTCCTCCTCATCCTCACGCATTTGAACAACATATATATGATTTAGTTTGGCAGAGGTAGAAAGGACGTCCACCCGACCTCATGGCAAGTGGAAAATTTGAAGGAATTTGGATGGGTTGGGTCGCCGGTTTAAACCCACGGAGCCATAATATTTTTCTTGTATTGTATTGTTTTATCCCACTGTTATAACCATGTGTCATATATATGACAACCATCGTTGGGAGTTGTGGCTTACTGCCAGCATTGGAGGTTGGTTCCACCATTTTAACATTGCCACAGAGTTCTCGTAATAATTTTATGTCTCGATATATATATATATATATATATATATATATATATATATATATATATATATATATATATATATATATATATATATATATATATATATTATACGGTGTTGCCGTGCGTGCTTGAACACCAACCATTTGGATTTATAATATATGAAGTTACAAAGTGGGTTTGATATAGTTTGACCCTCCAATTTTTATGTTGCACCATTATTATTATATGGTTATAAGTATATATATATATATATATATATATATAATTGTGTTTTGTTTTGTCTTTTTTGTAGGGGTAGAAGACAAGCACCGGTGTGACATGTGTCGATGCCTAATTGGACATTCGTTGCCACATAGATAGAGTAGGTCCCCATGTCTCCTTATGAATTGCAAACTTATGATGGTGATATAATGGTCATATGATCTCCAATTGAGTTCTTTTCATGCGATTGGGTTCATGTTTTAACCTCATTTCATTGAAGCCAAAATTCTAGAACTTCAAAATTTGAGCCTTCGAAGATCCTCCTGAATCATTCCTCCTCACTAATGAGCTTTTGGACTGCCAAAATATTTTAATTTAGTTTGAAAGTGAAGGAATACCTCCCTCACTTTCTCCTTTTTAATACAACAGGCCTTACTTGGATGCATTACCTTGAAAACAATACGAAGGTACTCCACGTATTCTCGTCGTGAAGTCCTAGTCCTCCTGTCAAGAATGACATCCTCATGTAGCTTGCCCAAGTATTAGGGTGGAAATTTTTCCACTATAAGAGCCTATCCAACCTCTCCGGTGTCTACTACCAAAGGAGGCTCATAAAGCTTCAAATTTTCAATATTCACCTATAATGTTCCTAATTTTTTCCTTCAATAAATTGGAACATTAGATTTTGATAATTTCACTTATAAGTTGATTAATTGGGTGAGGAGGCCCATTCATAATAATAACACGTATACAATACCGCTAGTATGAAAGGGGATCAGCCTTGGAACTATATTTTACACCCTCATGTGTGCAAGAGGACATTTTTCAAAGAGGCTTGGTTATGTTTGACGAATTCAAACAATGTTGGGTATGAGGTGGAAATCACTACATGGGATAGCGCAGAGATAGAAGAGGGAACATTCATTTATGGAGGAAACCCTAATGGATGGGACCCATGGAGAGAGAGCATTCACTTGATATATATGGAGAGGAGGAGATCCATTGTTATTCATGCTTGTATTATTCATTTCATGTCTATTCAGAGATTGTGCATTCTTTGTTGTTTAGCAAGAATTGTCGGGAATTCATTTTTAGGATTTATTCACCTTCTTGAGAGGCCTCTTGAAGGTTGGTTCTTCATTCTCCACATCTCTTGGCTCAATGAAAAAGCATCCTCCTCCAATATAGTGTTATTTTTGCAGCTGCATAACACTGTGTTGTAGGGTGTTGCAGTGGAGACTTCACAACACCTCTTCCATCTCTTGTTTTTTTAGGAGGAGAGTCTTTCTTTCCTTAGAGGATAAGATTGGAAGACATTGGAGCTTCTTGCAGATCTTGGCATTAGGCCAAATCATTCTCTTTCCCCTACAGTGTAGTTTTCTTCATTCACTGTGTTATTTTCATGGTGCAATTGTTGTGGGCTTTTGTATTACTGATTAGAGGGTGAGATCTCAAGTGTAAGGATCAACCTTCCACTTTGGAGATCCATTGGAGAAGGTATACTTCATATTTCTCATCATCTTCAGCCTTCTCTATTGTTTTGTAGATTTGAGTTGTTGCAGCTACCCAGCAACTCTGACATTTTTTCCATTTTGTGTCTTTCAGCCAGTCCCTTGGAGGATTGATGTTTTATTGCTTCTAAGGGTTATAGCTTTGCTCCCCTATTTTATTTGAGCTATATCATTGCCATATCCATGTATTGAAATTTTCTTGCAGCAACACTCCATAATAGGTTGTGCTCTCATAGCCAAGGGTTTCATATATGCAGCTGTGTTTCTTCATTTCCATGTACATGTATTGTTGAGGCTTGCATTGCCTTTCTTGAGAGGTTTTTTCCTCAAGAACTTGTACTCTCTTTGCTACTATAACATTATTCATTGGCTATTTAGATCTTAATTTTCTCATCGATGTAAAATAACGTTGGATTTCCATTTCTTGCTCAAGAATTGTTGCAGTCCTTCACCGGGCACTTTTCTGAGGACATCTAGTAGTGGGAGATCTGTTTAACCACTCTAGAAGGATTTATTTGGTCCCAAATCTTGGATTTTAGTCTTATATGGATCAATCTAAGGGATCCAAGTCTTGGTATAAAATCACACTGCCTCCATTTCTGGAAAATGTGTTTTCCAGCCATAGATTGCTAGTTGTCCCGATTTGGGAACATTACAACAGTATCAGAGCAACTTTCTTGGCTCAGAATATGAGTATAAGCCCAAGAATATCATAATGTTGAAGAATATGAGTTTATTCTCATCTATTTTTAGATCCAGAGGATACCTTTCCAAGGAGGTCAAGAAGATTGAAGAAATAGAAGAGGAAGGACCATGCACTTCCTATTCTCATCAAGAAGAAGACATTGAGCATGGAAGATACTTAGATCATCAGATTCTAAGTGATTACCTTGTTGAGTATAGATCTCAACCTAGAGCCATCAAGGAGACTCTATATTTTCCTCATTTCATCCAGCTGAAGGAAGAGAAAAGACCATGTAGCAGAAAAGAAATCAAAGGCAATAGATTTCTGTTGTCTACCTTTGATGGGTCATCTATTGCAAGAACTTGGGTGAAAGAGTTGGTGGCATTTTTCTTTCTACATCCTATAGTAGAGAAAGAAGTTGTTGAAATCTCAGCGCTGCACTTGGAGGCTCAAACCTATGATTGGTGGAACAGCCACCTGAGCCATGCAAGGGAGGAAACTTTTGCAAAGTTCATCTAAGGGTTGGTCAAAACCTTTGATGATGAAAGGGAAAAGGAAGGGAAGACCACACCACCCCTTGAGGAGACTTGTGATAATGCTATCACACTCATGGAGGAGCAGCCACATGCATCAACAATTGGGGCAGCCAACACTTTGGAGGAAGGAACTCTTGTAGCCCTATAGGAAGTTCCAAATGCACATCAAGGTATGGAAGGATTTCCACATTCTATTGTTACAACAAATTATTTTGATCAATTTGGAGATTTACTTTTGCATGAACAAGAGTCAAATCCCATTGCTACCATAGAGCAGCTTGGTTGCACTGCGTTGTGTAACATGAGAAATTTCAAGGAGGAAATAAACCATCATCTTCATTAGCCTTTGTGGTATTGCATATCACATTGGAGGTTGGGGTTTGAAGCCTTGAAGGATGGTAGTAGACATCTTGTAGTGAGAAACCCTTTCTCCCTTCAAGATGACACTTTCTCAATGAGCTCTTCTCAGCTCAAAGAGGAACTTCTACTTTCAAATCCAAGACCTCATTGGTTTTGGAAGACTATTGATGAGAGGGAGGTCTCAAGAAGAGATCTCATTAGAGGTGCACTTCAACACACCATGGAGTGCAATGATTTTCTTCCTCTCTCAAAAGAGCAGATAGAAGATGGATGACATCATAGGATGGATAAAATCTCTCATGTTTGTGTTGGACATTCCTTGAGCCATAAAAATCATGATGGGAGGTTTTTTCCTACTACCTTTTTGGGTCTTGATATGGTCTCATTGATCCTTGAGAAGATTGCATTTCAAAATCCCATAAAGTGCAAAAATAGGAGTTTCATTTGGGAGGATGGTAGCCCTCATGGGAGGAGTACCAAGATGAAGAGAAGAAGGAAGCATCCACAAGTGGTTGAGTGGATGTGGTTGATGAGCAAGGGGTTGGGAGGCTACTTGAAAATTTATGATACCGGGCAGCAGAAGGCTTGGCTACGCTGCTTACTCTTAAAAGAGTTTTTTCATCACTTGGCAAACACACTTCCTAAGAGTAGGAGGATGGATACTTGCATCATGGAGTAGCATAGAGTATGGATGCATGGTGTTTATGTGATATCATTCATTTTGTCTTCATCACATGAGTTGTATGATGGAAGAATGCGGAGGCAGCAAAATGTTTTGTTGCTTTGCTTGTTCTTGGGGGAGCAATAGAAAATTTTCTCTCACATATTGCATGGTGTTGCACGAGGAGGAGAAGGCATTATCTCCATGGATTTTGATGATAGATAAGCTCTTCCACCTTGGGAGGGAATTCTTATGTATTGCAGCATTATGGGAGATATCTTTGACAAGGAGCATGTCAAAGAATGGAGCTATGAGTTGGCCAAAAATCATTTGCAGAGGCCAACAACGCTTTCATATGAGATCTTGGGGTTATTGACGGAGTTTCCCCAGGATCACTTCACACTTGATGCACTTGGAGGACAAAGAGGAGGTGAGATTGATGGAGTAATGGATAGAGAAATCTATTACATTGGTATTACCTCACTTGATATGATCTTCTTGACTTGGATTTCCAAGTATAAGGAGGGTGATCTTTATGCCACATAAGGTTCATTTCTCTTCCTAGGAATGTACCATACTACTATGGAGTGATTATTCATATCCACATGCATCATATTTCTCTAAAAATATGGTAAGAATATTGCTTTTACATCCATGGATTATCTAACACCATATTTTTATGCTCTTACCATTCATATTCTGTACATTTCTCCACAAAAGGGAAAGTTTTTCATTGAGCTCCATGGACAAAATTAGGCCAACTTGTATGATGGAGACAACCATATTTTATATGGCCTCGGGAAAGTGTTTTATTTCATGTATGATTATTTTATATGCTCAGTCATATGTTATTTATCAGTATCTATCATGACATACATAAATATTCATGTAACAAAAAACAACTTGCCACGTGATTTTTTGAAGCAATAGTTTGGAAAACTGCACTGTCACTATTGGGAAAATTTTGAGTACATTCTTGCAACACATGAAACCTTCAGCATTTTCCTCATTATATTTCTGATAATGAATTAATTTGATGGTATGGATCAGATTTTTATAAGAAGCATGATTATGAGAGAGGCACATGTGTTGGATGTGTCCTTGAGGGGAGAAAATTCCCACATTTTCTGCACTACATTTTCTAATAGGAGCATGGGAGGAGATATAGTCACCACTACTACATATGTGTTCTCTTTTGAGGTGGACCATGGACTTGATAGTCATCCATTGTACAACCATTGGCAATTTTTTTATCTTGTATTGTTGTTATATTCATCCATTTACTATTCCTTAGTAGATGTGATGGATTTTGTATGTCACTTTCCATGTTCCTTTCTGAGATTGGAGTGGATGAAATTGCATTGTATCCTTGTGAGATATTGTTTGTATCATGCATAATAATGTAAAAATTGCAGAAAAATTATCCTTGGGATAATCTATGATGATCTTGTCCTATTCATCATGGATGGATTGTTTTGGGCCATCTTGTTCTTCATTGTTGGAGGATAACTCTTTAGAGGACTATTCTTCACTTTTCCATTTGAGGTCAATAATTTTGCAGCCCAAGATCAGAAAACACTCTAAAATTATCATAAGTGGAGAGGAGGACAACTTGGGGTAGGCTATGATGCTTACCATGTTCAGATTTTCAGCCCACCTTCATTTCCGGAGCTTGAGGTGGAAGGAGATTTTCAGGAGTTGCCATGTTGGGAGGTGACTCATTTTGTTTGGATGATTGCTTGGGGATGGAGGATCCACATGGGGAAGATGTTCCTCATTAAATTTAAGACTCCATTCCTTGAGTGGAGACCTTCTATCGCTATCCTTATAGTTTCTTGGGGATAGGAAACATTTGGGAGGGGAGGACTGTAATGTTCCTAATTTTTTCCTTCAATAAATTGGAACATTATATTTTGATAATTTCACTTATAAGTTGAATAATTGGGTGAGGAGGCCCATTCATAATAATAACATGGATAAAATCCCTCTATTATGAAAGGGGATCAGCCTTGGAACTAGATTTCAGACCCTCATGTGTGAAAGAGGACATTTTGCAAAGAGGCTTGGTTAAGTTTGACAAAGTCAAACAATGTTGGGTATGAGGTGGAAAGCACTACATGGGACAGCGCAGAGATAGAGGAGGGAATATTTCTTTATGGAGGAAACCCTAATAGATGGGGCCCATGGAGAGAGAGCCTTCACTTGCTATATATGGAGAGGAGGAGAGCCATTGTTATTCATGCTTGTATTATTTATTTCAGGTATATTCAAACATTGTGCATTCTTTTCTATTTAGCAAGAATTGCTAGGAAATTCCTATTTAGGATTTCTTCACCTTCTTGAGAGCCCTCTTGAAGTTTCATTCTTCATTCTCCACATATCTTGGCTCAAGGCCAAAGCATCCTCCTCCAAGACAGTGTTATTGCTGCAACAACATAATACTGTGTTGTAGGGTGTTGTAGTGGAGACTTCACAACGACTCTTCCATCCCTTGCTTTTTTAGGAGGAGAGTCTTTCTTTCCTTCGACGATTAGATTGGAAGAAATTGGAGCTTATTTTAGAGCTTGTCATTAGGAAAACGCATTCCCTTTCCCCTACAATGCAGTTTGCTTCAGTCACTGTGTTATTTTCATGGTGCAATTGCTGTGGGGTTTCGTATTACTGATTGGAGGGTGAAATCTCAAGTGTAAGGATCAACCTTCCACTTTGGAGATCCATTGGATAAGTTCTACCTCAGATTTCTCATCATCTTCAGCCTTCTCTTTTGTGTTCTAGATTTGAGTTGCTGCAGCTACCCAACAACTTCCACATTTTTGCCATTTTGTGTATTTCAGCCAGTCCCTTCGAGGATTGATGTTTTATTTCTTCTAAGGGTTAGAGCTTCGCTCCCCTATTGTATTTGAGCTATATCATTTCCATATCCATGTATTGACATTGTATTGTAGCAGTACTCCATAATAGACTACGCTGTCATAGCCAAGGGTTTCATATATGCAGTTGTGTTTCTTCATTTCCATGTACATGTATTGTTGAGGCTTGCATTGCCTTTCTTGAGAGGTTTTTTCCTCAAGAACTTGTACTCTCTTTGCTACTATAACATTATTCATTGGCTATTCAGATCTTCATTTTCTCATCGATGTAAAATAACGTTGTATTTCCATTTCTTGCTCAAGAATTGTTCCAGTCCTTCACCGGGCACTTTCTGAGGACATCTAGTAGTGGGAGATCTGTTTAACCACTCTAGAAGGATTTATTTGGTCCAAACTCTTGGATTTAAGTCTTATATGGATCGATATATGGGATCCATGTCTTTCTATCGAATCCTGCTACCTCCATTTCTGGAAAAAAAAATTTCTAGCCATGGATTGCTAGTTGTCCCAATTTGGGAACATTACATCACCACTGATTACATCTACATGTATGTTGGTAAATCAAGATGAAAATCATTCTCCCCAATGTTCTCTAATATGGTGAATGGGCCGTATCAGATTAGTCTCAACTTCTTTCCTTCCCTTTTCTTTTTTTCTTTGTTGATGTGGAGCCACACCCTGTCTCCAACCTAGAATTAGTGATCAACTCAATACTTTTCATGTCAAGCTTTGTATTGAGATTGATTTTTCTCCAAATTCTCCTAAACTATCTGGTGAATCATTTGAATTTTCTAAATGAACTTTCGTGCTTTGTTCCTATCATATTTTTCACTAGAATATTAATCTCTCCAAAATACCATATGTCTAATGGATCCTTTGGAAAATATCCAAAGCATGTATCGAACGATGAAATTTCCGTGGATGAATGCACTTCCCAGTTGTGTGCATGTTGTACATAGGGAAATTTCTCATCCCACAACTTGGGATGATTTCCACAATAGCCCCGGAGTAAATGTATCACTGTGTGGTTGACAACCTCTCTTTATCCTTTGGTCTGTAGATGAAATTTCGTGCTCCTCTTCAACTTGGTGTCCATGATTCTCCACAAGCTTGTCCAAAAATCTCCAAGGAAGCAAGAATCTCGATCAGACACAATTGAAGTGGGAAATCCAAAGTGGACCCATAAAAATTGGAAGAATATATGAGTAATATTCTCTGCAATGACCTATTTTTACAAGGCATTAAGACACACATTTTTCTTAATTGATCTACAATGACATAAAAATAGGAATAACCTCTACTAGACAAAGGAAAACTGATAAAAAAATCCACTGACACACTTTCCCATCGATGAATCAGAACAAGGAGTGGTGTGTAGAGCCCAAATTTTCTATTAGAGGGCTTGAAAACTAAACACAACACACATCCCTTTACATATTGATTCACAATATTTTTCATGTGAGGCAAATAAAAAAACCTCTATAAATTACACAATTTTTTTCCTACACAAAAATGGCCCGACACAAGAGAGGTGTGTGCCTCTCAAATTACATGTATTCTTTCATTGGTGGCAATACAAAGTTTGCCAATATGGCACAACCATTTTCCCTACAAATGGTAATTTTCCACCTACAATCCATGAGTCAGCTTTGCATAAATATCCTTAAAATATTCATCATCAACATATTGTTCAACATAAGTTTCAAAAGACAAAGAAACATTTTGAAAAATTATAGATGCAAAAATAGGTGGGCGAGAATGCATATCTGCCACTTTTTTTTGGTGTCATTCTTGTATTTAATTACTAAGTGAAACTATTGGAGGAATCCCATGCATCAGAAATAACATGCTTGTTGCAGCTTGGTCTGTGATTGGAGGTATTACAAGGGTTGGTGATCTGTCTGAATTGCAATCTCCATTACATTCAAATATCACTTCCACCTTTTCACGCTTTGAACCAAGGCATACAACTCATTATCATATGTGGGATAGTTCACAACAACTTGGGATAACTTGTCTGAATGGTAACATATATTTTTCCTTTGCTGCATCAATAATGCTCTCATAGCATATACCCATTGGAATCTGCCTCGATCTAAAAATATTTTTGGAGGTCAGGTAATGCTAAAATTGGTGCCAATCTGATATTTTATTTTAGTGTATCGAAGGATTTCTACTACTTTCTTCCCCACTAAAATATTTTCCTCACACTTTTCAATTCATGCAAGTGGGATGCAATGATGAAGAAGTTGGAAATGAACCTTATTTAGTATTGCAATGCACCCAAAAATATGTGAACCTATGTAACATTCGTGGGTTTAGGCTACTTTACAATCAAATTAACTTTAAAAGGATATATTTTTAACTTTCCATCTCCAACAATGTAACCTAAGTAAAATAGAGAGGTGTTATCAAATTCACATTTTGACATACAATTTTTCCTATTGAAAAACATCAAGCACCTTTTTGACATGATTCACATGATATTTTTGTGTCCTACTAAAAACAAGAATGTCATCAAGATATACAAGTAAAAAATCATCTAGAAAATGCCAGACAATATTATTCATCTCCCTCATTAATGTGGCTAGAGCATTGCCTAGTATGAATGGCATCACCAACCATTCAAAAAACCCCTGTTTTGCCTTCAATTTATTCTTCCATACTTCACGTTCTACATTCCCAGCCTAATAATAACCACTGTGCAAGTCCAGTTTTTAAAAGTAGACAACCTTTTTCAATTGATCTAATAAATCCAATGTGCGGGAGAGGGTGTTGATTCTTCACCATTATTTTTTTGAGTGCTTTGTAGTCCACACACATTCTCCATGTGACATCCTTATTTTGCACCAACATAATAGGTGAACCGCATGGAGAGGAACTTGGAATTATGACCCAATTGTTCAGCGATTCCTATACCTTATTCTTTATCTCCTCCATTTCAATAGCTGACAACCTGTACATACCAATATTGGGTAAAGGAGCATCCTGCTGTAAGTGAATCTCATGTTAGATTTCACACTTTGGAGGAAACCCAATTGGTTCCTAAAAAATCTCATTATATGTAGAAAAAATTTAATAAAATCATTTTTTATGAGTGAGATCACAACCTTGAAAAGATTCAGATGCCTCTACATATTTTTCTCTCACAACCATGAGCATGCACCCTTTTTTGGAGTTGACCAATCTCTTCATCTGACCTACACTTACAAGAATAACATTGATCTTGGCACAATCAAAATTAAAAATGTATTCCACATCATCTATCATGACATGATA
Organism: Pinus albicaulis; assembly: GCA_034641835.2. Taxonomy (NCBI): domain Eukaryota; kingdom Viridiplantae; phylum Streptophyta; class Pinopsida; order Pinales; family Pinaceae; genus Pinus; species Pinus albicaulis. The sequence goes on from CM076570.1 coordinate 551,410,734, forward strand.
CTTGTTTTCATGGAGAAATAAAAATGCTTTCCTTTCATGAAAATATGGACTCCCCAATACAATGGAACATATATCCAAGGGTACAACATCAAGATAAACCTCATCTACTAGTTTGGATGCAATCATAAATCTAGCCCTACATTGTTTGATTACATGTAATTTAGCTTTATCACACACCCAAGAATGCGGGTAGGGTTTCATATGAGGTTTGGGCTCCAAATATAATTTCTTAACCAAGGATTCTGAAATCAAGTTTACTTGTGAGCCCAGATCAAACAAGGTTTCCACTTTAGTATGTTTCAGCACAACTCTAATGTGGAAAAAATGAGTCATATTTCGTTCATTACCAAGAGACTCATTTGAAGTACTTGTAATTGCATGCAATTCACAATTTTCATTAGCATGAAGAGAAATTTTACCGTGTATGCCCACTGCTATGATATGTGTTTCATCAACAAAATTGAATCCAAGGTCTTACTGCATTGTTTCCACTGTATTTTACTTGTTCTTTCCACCAAATCTCTTTAGCTTCAAATCTGGATGCAAATTCCAACAATGTTCATAATCATGGCCTTCCTTCTTGAAATGTGTGCAAGATGGCATTGGTCCTTCTTGTTTCTTGGTTGTAGCTTCCTTATTGTCCTTTCCCTTGCCTTTTCCCTTTAATGAGCCATAATGAGGTTTGAAAAATGATTTCTTGGATTGATCTTATTTATCATTCTTTCCCATGATTTCAAGGTGAATGGCCTTCACAAAGGCCGCATCAATAGTAGTAGGCTCAAACAACAACAAATATGTCTGATGTAACTACATAAAGCACCAAAATACTTTGTTACAGTTTTTGGTGAATCAAGTGGAATGTTCAAATTCAAAGCTTGTTTCCTAATTTTTTTTGAAGCTTTGTACATTTTGAAGCTTTCCTTGTATAAAATATTTCCATTGCATTAAAGCCTTTTGTCGATAAACCAAAGGATAAAAATGATCTTTTAATGCAGAAACAAAATTGGACCAAGAATAGAGGAGATTTCCCAAGTTTTTGCTACATTTCTGCAGCTTTCTATCCCACCAAATGAGAGTGGTTCCACTCAGATGAAGAGATGCTAATTGGGTCTTGGCCTTATCTTCCTTGATTTGATGAATTTGTAAATAGACATTGATTTTTCTGATCCAATTTTTCAATTTCTTTGCACGACATTCTCCATTATATGTGGAAAAATCAAACTTTACATCTAGCTTAAAAAATGTCTTTTTAGATGCATTTATATGGTGTCTGTTTGAATGATGAGAAGAGGAAGAAGAATAATTGTGTTTGGTGGATGGAGAGGGAGGAGGATCTTCTCCTCCACCTCCATGGGGTACAGAGGGATGATTATTGGGATATTTCTTCTCATGCATGATTGTCTTATCATATTCTACAAACAACTTGTCAACTTTCTCTGACACGTTGAAGAAGATATTGTGATAATATTGCTCTTCCTCTTCTCATGCTTCCTCATCTGCCATGTTCCATATTCCTACGACACACCCCTCTTCGGGATCAATTATTTGAGTTTTCCTTCTCCTGTTTTGAGCTTGTTCCTGGTTAGCATTCACTCATGCAACTCGCATCAAGAATACTTGCTCTGATACAGAACTTGATCCATATATTTTACGTCATGTAACCAAGTAGCATACACACATGAAAGAAGTGGAAATCAAAAGAGACTGTGAGATTAAAGGCATAAGAAAATTTGATAACAGATTTCACCCAATGTGGGCTACGTCTCCGAGCCCTGCTAAATGTGGGGATTCCTCCTTAACTAAATGGTAGTAGAAATAAATTACAAGAAATTAAAAATGACACCTTGTTCCTCCACTTCAGGGGATGACTTGAAAATGTAGACCTCTGATGGAGAAATGGGTTACACGGTTGCATTCCTAATGAAAAATCATGAAACTTTACTATAAATTCAACCCATTTCTGACATTGGAACTGGACCCCCAAGGAATCTTTTCAGCATAAAAAAAATACCTATGCGCTAGGGTTATGCTCCTAGAACCTGATGTCATAGTTCCCCCTACCTGGTTCTACTCACCCTTCTTGTCTGCCACTATGCAGTTGGACCTGCTGGTCTCCAATCCTCCTCCTCCTCATGCATTTTAGAAACATATATATGATTTGGTTTGGCTGAGGTAACAAGTCCATCGAGCTGGCCCCATGGCTAGATAAAATTTGTGAAGGCGTTCGAATGGTTTGGGTCGCAGGTTCAAACCCATAGACCCATAATAGTTTTTTGTATTGTATTGGATTAGCCCACCGTTATAACCATGTGTAATATATATTCTAACCACCGTTAGGATTCCTGGCTTTCCATTGGTGTTCGAGGTTGGTTCCACTGTTTTAACATTGTCGTAGAGCTCCATTGCAAAACCCTTCAACATAATCATTATGCAGTTTGGTTCCATCGTTATATATATATATATATATATATATATATATATATATATATATAGGCCCATCTTGTGGTTTTACTACCAACCGTTTGGAGTTATTATATATGGTTCCAAAGCGAGTTTGATATAGTTCAACCCCAATTTTTATGTTGCACCATTATTATTATATGGTTATGTTATAACCATATAATTAATATACATACATACATACATACATACATACATACATATATATATATATATATATATATATATATACATATATATATATACATATATATATATATATATATATATATATAGATATTTGTGTTCTGTTTTTTTCTTTTGTGTAGGGGTAGAAGACAAACACTTGTGTGACATGTGTCGATGCCTAATTTGCCATTTGATCACCACATAGGAAAAGTAGGTACCCATGTCTCCTTACAACTTGCAAACTTTTGGTAGTGATAGAATGGTCATATGATCTTTGATTGAGGTTTCGTTCACACCATTAGTTCGTAATGATGAGTTCTTTAACCTTGTTTAATTGAAGCCAAAATTCAAGAACTTCAAAATTAGAGCCTTTGAAGATCCTCCTGGATCAGGTGGTGTATATTTCATTTTAAGGGTGTTGGTGGAGAATTTATTAGCATTAATTGATTATCAATAAATGGGTTAAGGTGTTTTCATCCTTCCAAGGTGCTATTGTGGTGCCAATTGTAGCTGCATTAGGTATTTATGTGCCTACGATTTCATTGTGGTAGAATTGTTGTGTGTTAGGGTTTGGTTGTTATTAGCAAGTGGTTTTTTTTTTTAACTTTTCCAGATGTGAGAAGTGAAGTTTCTATGGAGAATGCTGAAGCATTGGATTTTGTGTGTGGAGTGCAGTAATGAACATTCAAGACATAGGATTGCAAATTTTCGCAATGACCATTTGATAGGTGAATGTGTGGAAATTGTTTTGTGCTTTAATTTTCGTGGTTCATAATTTGGAGTTTTAATGGTTCACTATTTCACAGAATTTGTAGGTTAGAATTTAGAATTTAGAGAATAAAAATTGTTCTGATAAGCGGGTTGCTGGATTCTAGCGACGAGATCCTCGTGAGATTTTGAGTTCTCCCTATGAGAAAACTATGGTTTAATGGGTTACTTTATTTTTTAACATAAGTGTTAATTATATTGAGGGGTCGAGTTTGGATGGTTTGGATGCAATATTGTAGGAATATAATAGTAGTAATTTAGCATGACTAGGTTCGAGGTTGACCCATCATTATGTTTGCGGAAGTCTTGTGAGAAATGTGCCAACCTCGATTTCATGTGTTTTGGTTTTAAATTTTCTAGCGACCAATATTTCATGCTTTTTTTAGCTATTAAAATGAAGTTTTCGTGGAATTTAATTTAAGGGTTGCAAGGTCAGGAGTAGGCTTGTGAGCAAGGTGGTGTCTCTGAATCCAAATCATGTTGTTTATATGGTTGGGGTGTTAGATTTTTATTGACATGAACATTTGGCTATAGAAGAAAATAACTCAAAGCTCATTACAGTGCAATGCATAAACATAAGGATATGTTAATTATTAAGTTTCTAAATTGTGCTATGTCGGAAGTTGGTGCATGTTTCCATTTTAGCAGAGTCACAGACAAGGAATAGTAGGGGAGTTAGAGCTCTATTGGCATTATCTATGTGGCGAAGGAAATGACGCTAAAGTGAGTCGAGACCGATGCATACACACAATTTTTTGAGTTTCTGAAATTTGTGGTGTCGAAAGTTGACTGATCATTGCATTTACACAAGCTCCTTGAGCAATAAATATATGAAAAAATAAATAAATGAGTTGTGTTAGATTGTTTAATTTGCATTTCATAGCTTCATTCTAGGTATGAATGTTTTCTCATGGCTTTTTACGTTTGGCCGATTTTCATAGGACACATTTGGTGCTATTAATGTTTTTTTCAAAACACTAAATTTATCGGAGTAAAAGTTGTAGTTTTACTATCGGGAAATTACAATTTGCGATAATTGTGAACTAGGAAAACAAGTGCATAAAAGAATTGACACCAAAATTGAACTTTCAACAATCTTGGAGAACTTTTGAGACCAATGGTACCAGTATTTTGAGGTTCCAATGGTGGTATTTTCTAATGTACATTATTCATATATTTTATGCATAGATGAACATTCTTGAGCCGTGGTGGTAGTGATGCACTTTAAAAAATCAAATTTAGAATAAGGGCATCAATCTCTATTTCTATTTTTTTGTGTTTCTTTGCAGTGGTAGGAAATCCATTGTTGAGGGCCTTGACTTTGTGGTTAGAAAATTGGCGTGTCTGTGCAAAAGAATCATAAGGAAAATGTTGACCTTTGACCCATCTTGGAAAATGTTGAGCTTGGAGCGGTCTTGAAGTTGGAACTAGCATTTAGGTTGATTGTTTTTTCACTTTTATAATTTATGAACTATATTTACATCATTTTTTCGTTTAGATGAGGGCTAAGGGGTTGACATCTTTTAAACATTTTAATACTATTTTTTTTAATTTGTGCTTAGTTTCTGGTTTTTTATGTTAAAATTTTAGATAAAAATAATAATGTCTTTTCTGTATAATTTCTTTAAATGAATTTGTCTTATAAAAACTATGTTGAAATTACTTTTATGTTGATAATTTTTATTTTTTTCAAATTACATTTATTAAATAATATGTTAAATGGAAACACAAAATAATATATTATAGACACATGTTTTCTATTTGGGCCTCCGTATGGGAAAGTTGGAGGTCGAGTTGACTATGATATCAAAGGTTGCGATTGTAAGCAAGGATCGCTATATGGGCATATTTCTTTTCTGGCCCATACAGAAAGAAAGTTGGAGGTTGGCCCAACAGTGAATTTGGAGGTCGGCGTTGTCATTTAAATGGTTTCTCAAGACACTCTCATAGATGAGGAATAAGGGGTTGATATATTTTAAACATTTTAATACTAATTTGTTTTAATTTTGTGCATAATTTTTGGTTTTTCATGTTAAAATTTTAGATAGAAATAATAATGATATTTTCTTTAAATATATTTGTCTTATAAAAACAAAAATAATGATGGATTTATTTTTTTTATTGATAAAAAACAAGTATTTTAAATTACATTTATTAAATAAAATTTTAAATGGAATATATATATATATATATATATATATATGTATGTATGTATGTATGTATGTATGTATGTATGTATGTATGTATGTATAGGTATGTATATATAGGTATATGTATATATATACATACATACATACATATATATATATATATATGTTTCTTATGTGGGCCTTCGTATTGGCAAGTTGGAGTTCGGTTTGACAATGAGGTCGAAGGTTATAATTGTAAGCACATATGGCTATATGGACATATTTATTTTGTGGCACCTACTGAAAGCAAGTCGGAGGTCAGGGGTTGCAATTGTCATTTGAATGGTTTCTCTAGACACTCTCAACTACTCACACTGCCCGACCAATTCAGATCCAAATTCAATACTTCATGTGAGCTAGCGCAAGGTCAGAAAAAATCAACGCGGGTTGTAATATTTGTTTGATTCAAATATTATTTTAATCAAACTTATTGATTTATACATTAATGTTCATATTAGTTGATATTAAATACTCTATTGAAAATTTAGTTTTTTTGTTAAATATAAATTGAAAGTATACATTTTTTGGGTTTTGTTCTAAATATTGAATGTAAGGAAATAGTTTTTATAATAATTTATATTGTTTATTATTGATTTTGATAATTAGAAAAAATAAAATAAAATAACCATATTGACATTATTTTTTTCGTCAAAGAAGGGATAACCAGTTCATGTCGTTTAAACATTTTATCTTATAAGAATAATTTGTTCAATTTATATTTATGATTTCTCCATAGTGAATAATAATGATCTTTTATGTAGAATTGCTTTAAATGAATTTATCTTATAAAAGTAATGTTGAATTTATTTCTTTATTGTTTAAAAAATAAATTGTTTTAAATTAAATTTATTAAATAATATGTTAAATGGAAAAAGAAAATAATATATTATAGACACAAATGTTTCTTATGTGGGCTTGCGTATGGGAAAGTTGGAGGTCGATATGACTATAAGGTCAAAGGTTGCAGTTGTAAGTACATATGGCTATATGGACATATTTCTTTTGTAGTGCCTACTGAAATCAAGTTGGAGGTCAGGGGTCGGCATTGTTGTTTGAATGGTTTCTATAGAGACTCTTGACTACTAACACTTCTCGACCAATTCGGCTCCAACTTCAATACTTCACGTGAGTTGGTGCGAGGTAAAAAAAATTCAATGCAGGTTGCAATATTTGTTTGATTTTAATATTATTTTAATCAAAATTATTGACGTATACTTTAATGTTCATATTAGTTTAAATTAAAGTACTCTATAGGTATTTTAGCTTTTTTTTTCAATATAAATTGAAAGTACAAATTTTTGGGGTTTTTTTCAAATATAAATAGGAAAGGAAATAGTTTTTATAATAATTTATATTGTTTATTGCTGATTGATTTTATCATTAGAAAAATAAAACCATATTGACATTATTTTTTTCTTGAAAGAAGGGATAATAGGTTCACCTCTTTTAAACATTTTATCTTATATGAATAATTTATTCAATTTATATTTTTGTTGATAAAAAAAGTAATATATTTTAAAATAATTCTATTAAATACTATGTTATATGAAAAAACAAAATAATAAATTATAAAAAGGCCAACTATACATATATGTTTGTTTCTAGAGCCTGCTAGAAGCAATTTGGAGATCGAGCTAGCTATCAAGTTGGAGATTGACATTGTCTTTTGAACAATGTTATGGCACTTTGTGACCTATTCAACTCTGTAAACATGCCCAACTATATGCATATATTTTTTTGGTGGTCCATATTGAAAGCAAGTCGAAGTCAGGTGTGGCTATAAGGTCAGAAGTCGACCTTGTTGTTTGAATGGTGTCTTTGGAGACTTGCAATTATTAACAGTACCGACCAAGTTGGATCCAGATACAGTAGTACATGCAAGCTGGCACATGTGATGACAAATTAAATGGAATGTTCCATAAGAGTTATGTTTAAATATTATTCTAGTCAAAATTATTCACTTATACATTAACGTTCATATTAGGTGAGATTAACGTGCTCTTTTTTTTTACGAGGAAATGAGCAACAATGGTTAAATTATATTGCTTCATGGTGTTTATCATTTGGGTTGAGATTTCATAGTTTTGATGTCATTTATTACTTGCAAATTGTATCTTATTCTATCGTCCATGTTTATTTCTATTTTGATACATATTGGGCTTGTAATATATCCTTTTATTCAATATGGATTTAAAATATAATTTTGGGATATTGTTTTCTAGAACTTAGGTTCTTTTGTAACATTATTTGTTTTTGATAAGTTAGCATGGTAGTTTAAAAAATAAAAAATAAAATGGTAAGTTAGAACATGGATGAAAAAGAAAATTTTAAAAATGTTAGGAAAAGTATATTTTATTACATCCATGTTAGAAAAAATGATAGGATAGTTTTCTCTAAATAAAGGAGACAAGAAGAAATGTTAGGGAAGCATGAAATAAAAATGTGAATGCTTTAGTGATAAAAATAATAATGGCTACCTGTTTAATTGTGCCAGATTTTGAAAATGTAAAGTTTAATTCATGTATATTTAAACCTTTGAAAAATGGCTTAATATTTATTGATTAAATTAATATATATGTGCGCATATGAATTTTATCATAAGGTCGCTAAATGAAAAAATGGTCAAATCACAAGGAGAATAAAGCGCTTGCAAATTCCAATGGTATATCTTGAGCTTCCCTCAGCTCTACAACAAAGATCAACTTTGCACCACCTCCATTTATTTCTTGTTAACGAGGGGGGGGGGGTGGGGGGGGGGGGGGCGCGTTCTGAACTCCGGTTTCAATGGCCTCTCTTTTCCACGATGTGGCAGCACCAGGTGACTTCACACCCCTTCCGCCTAAAACCAGATCCCCCCCCCCCGCGCCGATGGTTTTCCACTCTCACGACCGTTTTCCTGCACCACAACCATTGATCCACCCATCACCTATATCTCTCCACGTCACTTATTGTAATGTTCCCAAATTTTAGCTTCAAGCTAAAATGGAACATTTGAGTTAGCAGTGTCTTTAGCCGGTGAATAAATGGGTAGGAAGGCCCATAAGTCTCCTAAGAAGGAGTAAAAACACTTCAAGTGTGAAAGGAGACCCCATTTTCAACTCAATAAAACACCTCCATGTGTGAACAGGGCTAATATCATGTTGATTCAGTCTACTTTGACCAATTCAACAATGCAGATGTGGAGGAGTAGGAACCAAGGAAGGAATAACGCAGTCTTGGAGGGAGATGAATATCTTGATGGGGATGACCTAATTGGGTGGGGCCAAGGACAATAAAAATCACATTCTATTTAAGGAAGAGGATGGAAACCATTTTTTCTTATGTTTTAGATTATTATTTTGGTCTTCTTAGACTTTTTCTACCTCTTGCTGTTTAGCAGGGTTGTTGTGCCATTTAGCACCGGGTGTTCCCGAGAGGGAATCCCACCCCTTTCCTTGAGGAGCCTCTTGGGAGAGTTTGCATTCCTTTTCCACATCAATTTTTCAGGCCAAGATTCATCTTACTTCATGAGCACAGTTTCTTCAGGTCATTTTGTGGTGTTGTAGGGTGCAGTAGTGGAGGGGATTGGAATCCCACTTTCTGAGCTAGTTTATCATTGGAGGGAGGTTTCCTTCACTTGGGAGATCTGTTTGGAGAGATCTTGAGCTCATTTCAGATATAAGGCATCATGCTACTCATTTCCCAACATTCTCAGCATTTTTCTAGCTAGGGAATGCGTTATTTTTGGAGGCAGCTTCAGTGGATGGTCTAGTGGCATCTTTGCAGTGTTTCCTTGTGATTGAGAGGTTCATCCTTTCATGGGAGGAATCCCTTGAGGGATCTACATCAGATATGATATATTTCAACCTTATACACTCTTATTCTTCAGTTTTGTACTGATTATTCAATAATTTTCTAAATATCACATTTGTATTCAGAGTGTATGTCAAGAAACCCTTCCTAGGTTTTCTTCTAATTGTAATAAGGAGACTAGATCTCACTCTTTGAGAATGATTGTCTAATATATGAGAAGATCCATTTGTATTATTAATTTTTGATATGAAACCCTCTTAAGTCTGTGTAGTTTCTTTTGTGCATTATTTCTGAGTAGCAGTGTTTGGGGTTTTAGTGTTTTTCAGCTACACTAGGTGGTGGGAGGTTTGTTTACCTCACCTAGTTTTCTTTGCTTTAGATCTCCTCTTGGATTTATATGCTAGATGGATATATATAATGGATACAAGTGATGGTTTACATTTTTATGTCATATATTTCTGGAAATGCATTTTTTTGTGAATGCATTGCTGAGCAGTCCATTTTTGGAATATTTTAAGAGATTCCCAATACTTCTTATTTTCCCTATTTTGGGATATTATAGTGGTATAAAAGCAGCAATATTGGCTCAACCTGTGGATCTAAAGCCATTATATTATAAGAATAAGGAGAGATGGACAGAAAGGAAGACAGGCTTACAAAGCTTCTTCCAAGAGCGATACAGAGCTTTCAAGAAGATCTGAAGAAAATAAGGATGGAGATGGAATCTCCAGGAGAGTTTGGATCTAGAGCTAGATCTATATTTTCACATGGTGAGTGTGAGAATGCATCTACAATCCATGATGCACAACGCAGTCAAATGCCCAAATATATCATGAGATGGATGAAGGGGGGGGGGGGGGAGAATGCCTAAGAGGAAAACTATTAGTAATTTTTTGTAGGAGTATGATCTCAAACTGAGAGGTTTAGATATCATACCACTTTCCAAGAGTTTTTCAAGATCCAGGTGAAGAGAAGCAAGCAGTAGAATATGGAAATATTTCTTTTTTCTACTTTTGATTGTTCACCTACATGTTCAGCCAAGGCTTGGGTGGAAGAGCTAGACACCTTTTTGCAGCAGTGTCAAATTTCTGAAAGTGAAGCCATCAGAGTAGCAGCATTTCATTTTGGAGGTAAGGCTTATGCATGGTGGATTTTTGAATATTTCTCTTTAAAAAATTCAAATACTTCCTATTATGCAAGATTCATTAAAACATTGGTGGGAAGGTTTGATGGGAAACTTCCTGAAACACATGTATTGGAGCAAGAAAAACTTGAGAAAACAAAACCCTTGCATGTAATGGAGGAAACTATAGACCTCACTCCACTTCAAAAAACCATGGGAGAAGCTGACATCTTGCATCATACATTGTTAGAGGCAAGACCTCTATCTCATATTCCTAAACAAGAGGGCATGGGGATCTCTTTTTCACAAGAGGATCCAATTATTAGAGGGTTTCCCATACACATTGATGAAGATGAGGGCAACAACACTTTGAAATCTAGAGCACATATAGTACCTCATGTAGAGGAAGGAGGAGCACATGCTCCAATAGGAGGGATTCTTGTATCATTGCAAGAATTTCCCCAGCATCTCATACATGGAGGTCAAAGCACAATCAGTGAGCAACATGATTGTGAAGCATTGCAGATGGAAGGAGAAGGTAGGAAGGAAGGGCAACATCATTTGATGAGAGGCACACACCCTACTCTATTTCATAGAGCTAATGCAAAGGGGAGGCATAATATTCTACACTATGAAGGCAAGGGCAGGTTTTCCCAACCATATGTACAGTCTACTCTTGACATTGATGTCTCACTACATGGGGGCATTCCACTTGGGAGTTCACCAGATCTAGCATTGATGAAAGACATATTGTCTTTGGATTCACTGCTCTTGGATTTTGGAGAAATTAAGAGTTTGGAGGAAAAATTTGGCATGGGGGATTTCAAAGTAGTAGGCAGCAACATGAGGAGAGCTCCACATGCTAGACTACCTGCGTTATTTCTTGGGAGGATTGATCCCTATTGGAGGTCTCAACTCTTGGTAGAGTACTCCAAGGATCTTAGTTCTTGCATGGTTCTTGATGACCAAGATGGATATGATAGATACATGGTGGATGGTATGGTCATCTATTCTCATGGAAGAGTATTCTTGACTAGAGCTTCTAAGCTCAAGGAGAAGCTGCTACATGCAACACATGAGGACTTCTTTTCCATGAATTTTGATGCATACCTTTATTTGGCAGAGGAGTTCATTTGGGAGGGCATACAGCATGACATATTTCAGCACATGGAGATATGCATAGCCCGAATGGTTATAGAGAGGATGTCACAACCACCTTCCTACTCATTGGGAATGAGGAAGCATTTTCAGTTGATCCATTTCAGCTCAAGGACCGAAGTACATGGTAGATAAGGTATACATTTGCATTATGATTTTCCTTTCTTTATTTTTTATGAGCAGCATGTTGTATTAAGGAGGATTGTCCCTTCTTATACTTTATATTATGATGTACTTGAGGCTAATTGCAACATTGAGCTTGGCTACCTTATTGGTGGTTTGTGGGGGAAGCCACATAATTCTTGGTGTGCACCATTGACACCAAATTGTATATTCATGATTCCATCTTATGGGATCACTATGGCAGCAAAAAAGTGGTTGGAAAAGAACTTGTTATTTTTTTTTTTTATGCAGGCAAAGGATGCACTGCGCTGGTTCCCTTTATGGAACTATGAACCACTCCCCGATTGTCATATGACAACTTGTTCTTATTGCATTTTTCTTCCATTTACTACTGATATTTTTATACTCATGGGAAGCATTTTTTGGAGAGTGTTGGAGCTGTTATAGATGCCTATTTGGAGCATTATTCTCCCCACTTTACATGTTGTACATTTCAGGAGGAAACATGGGCAAACCATGATTGCCACATCACACTTTTTCCCTTCTTGTGGGAGGAACCACTTGAATAACTTGAGGAGGCACTTCATGGCTGAATTGTTTGATGGGGGAAGTTGGACCATTCTTGGAGGCCATGTTATTTCATCCCAAGGATAGAGGTAACCCCATGTTTACCATAAATGGAGAGAGAAACCATTTGGATGGAAGAATCCAATCTCTCCATGCAGTCCCAACACATTGTATAAAACCTGGGTTGATGATTCTTTTTATGAGCTACATAGGATGGCTCATTTCATTTGGATGGTAGCATGGGTGAGGGAGTCACTAATTCACCATGTTTGTCATCACTCCTACTTTGAGGATGCCATGGGACATCAAAAAAGCTTCCATTCACACTTTCCACCTTTGATTGATGTGGGCCATTTGGTTTTTCACACTTGGGAGGAAACATTGAATGGAAGTTTTATTGCAGATTATCTTGATGCAATGATGGAGGCCATTGATGGGAGGCCACAAGAGGAGGAGGGGAGAAATTTTTCTCTCTCTATACATTCTCTTGAGGAAAAGAAAATATTTTGGAGGGGAGGACTCTAATGTTCCCAAATTTTAGCTTCAAGATAAAATGGAACATTAGAGTTAGCAGTGTCTTTAGCTAGTGAATAAATGGATAGGAAGGCCCATAAGTCTCCTAAGAAGGAATAAAAAAACTTCAAGTGTGAAAGGAGACCCTCTTTGCAGCTCAATAAAACACCTCTATGTTTGAACAAGGCTAATATCATGTTGATTCAGTCTACTTTGACCAAGTCAACAACGCAGATGTAGAGGAGTAGGAATCAAGGAAGGAATAACATGTTTTTGGAGGGAGATGAATCTCTTAATGGGGATGACCTTATTGGGTGGGGAAAAGGACAATAAAACTCACATTATATTTAAGGAAGTGGATGGAAGCCATTGGTTATTATGTTTTAGATTATTATTTTGGTCTGCTTAGACTTTTGCTATCTCTTGTTGTTTAGCAGGGTTGCTATGTTGTTTAGCACCGGGTGTTCCTGAGTGGGAATCCCATCTCCTTGCTTGAGGAGCCTCTTGGGAGAGTTTTCATTCATTTTCCACATCAATTTTTTAGGCCAAGATTCAGCTTACTTCATCAGCATAGTTTCTGCAGGTCATTGTGCTGTGTTGGAGGGTACAGCAGTGGAGGGGATTGGAATCCCACTTTCTGAGCTAGTTTCTCATTGGAAGGAGGTTTCCTTCACTTGGAAGATATATTAGGAGAGATATTGAGCTCATTTCAGATATGTGGCATTATGCCACTCCTTTCGCAACATTCCCAGTGTTTTTCTAGCTAGGGAATGCGTTATTTTTGGAGGCAGCTTCAGTGGATGGTCTACTGGCATCTTTGCAGTGTTTCCTTGTGATTGAGAGGTTCATCCTTTCATGGGAGGAAGCCCTTGAGGGATATACATCAGATATGATATATTTCAGCCTTATACACTCTTATTATTTTTTTTTTTAGTGATTATTTAGTAATTTTTTGAATATCACATTTGTATTCAGAGTGTATGACAAGAAACCCTTCTCGGGTTTTCTTCTAATTGTAATAAGGAGACTAGATCTCAGTATTTGAGCATGATTGTATAATATATGAGAAGATATATTTGTATTCTTAATTTTTGAGTTGAAACCCTCTTAATACTGCACATTTTCCTTTTTTCATTATTTCTGAGTAGCATCATTTGGGGTTTTAGTGTTTTTCAACTACACTAGGTCGTGGGAGGTCTGTTTACCTCACCTAGTTTTCTTTGTTTTAGATATCCTCTTAGATTTAGATGTTATATGGATATATCTAATGGATCCAAGTGATGGTTTACATTTTTATGGAATATATTTCTGGAAATGTGTTTTTCTGTGAATGCATTGCTGAGCAGTCCATTTTTGGAATATTTTAAGATATTCCCAATACTGCTTATTTTCACTATTTTGGGATATTAAAATTATCCGTTATTCTCTAACACTCCATTATACCCATTAATCATCTCGTTATCCAATAAATTCACTCCATTATACTCATTAATCATATTGTTACGCAGTTAAACCTCAAGTTTACTTTTAGCCATGACCGTTAAACCAAAACGACAGTCTATAAAATTTCCAATAGTCTCCCATTCATTACTTCACCTCCGCCTTCAAATTTCTTTCATCCTTCCTTTCATTCCATAGTGAATTATCATTTCTATAACTACCCTTCATTCCCGAAAAACTATCATTACTTTTGTAACCGAGTTTAACTTCCTATACTAGTTATATGAGTCAAGCATGGCACCTAATGCCAAAATTAAGAAGCAAACAAATATGAAAGGTAAAGGTAAGAAATGAATGATAGAATAAATCGAGAATGTCGACAGTGTTGCAGAGGTCATATCTGAGGTTGCTCATCCAGCTGACAAGGCCATTCCTGAAGCTTCCAAATATGTTGCAGAAGACATTCCTACAACACCACAAATCAATATTGACCTCATACCCCTAGTCGATACCTATTTTAAATTTATTGAATGTTAGTGTGAATTTGATTTCTACGAGCTACATATGTGGCTAAAACAGAAGCACCTAGATAACTAAGAACCTATCAAGTTTTGGGAGTCTATGTTGCCTTTGCTTGCATTCCCTCAAACTCACCCATTCCCGGACCTAATTTCCTAGTGGCATAAGTAGTATGACCCCATAACCAGGTTAGTGGTGGCTTAGAATGGAAACGTTTTGATCACCATATCTCCTGAAACCATTAACCATATGCTTCTCATCCCTCCTTATGACTCCTTATCCTATTTTTCTCTTGTTGCCCTCATGGATCTTTATCACAAATTATCCTTCCCTCAGAGAGCTCATATTTTTGACATCTTCCTACCTGAGGATGTAGATTTACCAAAGAGAAATCCCCCATATGAATCCTCCATCTTTCCTATAGCTTCCAAACACTGCATCCCCCTTATTTCTTATCTGTTAGGATACCCCAATGATGAAACCATTGATGAACCCATCCTATGTTTCTTATCTATGTTTAGTCTTAAAAAATCACCATTGTTTATGTAAAATTACATTCATTTTTTGCCTGCTATTATACATGAACAATTGATGAATTTCACCACTCAAGGAGAATTTAACTATTCTTTTGTGTTTCAGTAGGAAGATATGTTTCCCATTCACTTCAACAAGCAGGATGCGCGGGGAGTGAATCAAATAGTGATTCACTGGAAAAAATTGGTCAGATCTTTGTCAACAACCACTTCTTTCTCAAAGTTCTTAGACTCATTCATTCATCCAGTCAGGAAGCTCCTTACCAGTCAATTAGAGCCCATAATTTGAGAAGACATTAAAATAATTCTGCACCTAAGTGAACAAGAAAAGACAGGTGATTGGTAACTATATAATAATTACATAGAGATTAGGGTGTATGGCTATGAGCTTCCACCATACAAACTTCCAAACTATGTGCCTATGAGAATTTTCTCTTTAGAGTACATAAGAAAGATGCTAGATATGGATGAATTACATTTTGTTTCAGGAAAGAGGAAAACCCAGTTTAAAATCAAGGCAAATGTTAGATCATTCATTTGTAATACTAGAGAAGTTGGTACTGATGAAGATGCACTATTAAATAATATGGGTTTTCAATCAAGTTTTACTTGGTCATATGACTGCCATGGCATTATTTCTGCTCTAAGGATTGAAATCAAGACAACCTCTTACACTCATACCTCTAGAGCAGAAATAGAGAAGTACATGAACCACGATGAAAGGGTAGAAGGTACATTCAAAGAAGCAGATGAACAGGTCATTTCTACATCAAATGTACAAACACCAGTGCCTGATAGTAAACAACAAAAAAGGGTCAGAGAAGAGACACCACATTCCAAATAACTTATGAAAGAATTCATGTTACAACATAAGAAACCAAAGCTTACTTCTTCCTTGCTTTCAGAAGATAAACAACCAGAGATCATAGATTTGGGAGATAATGAAGTCTCCACATCCACCAATGTTCCTCAGACTCCTCCATCAACATCACCTGCAAGAAAACCACTACAAATCATCCAACATTCAGAGGCTAACTCTTCAAAAGAGTAGAATACTTTCTCCACATTTCTAGAAATCAAGCGAAAGAATGAAGCACTAAAACCAGATGTTTACAGCCAATTTTGGAAATAGACATCTACATCACAACACAGGCTTCTCACTAACTTTTACAGTGAGAAAGGCAAGATGTAGATGGCCTTTCTGCAAGAAGCAGTGCCATTTACAAAGACACATGCTGACTATAAGAACATTTTCTTCTCATCTGATGCAAGATAAATACATCCAATTGAACAGATGGATATGCACAAGCAGTCAGGGGAAATGATATTTTCAACCATGACTACAACAACTATGTCTCTTTCAAAATCAAAAGTAGCACTGTCAAGTATGCAATCCCAGTTGAAAATTGATAAATTGCCTTTTTTGGCTAAAGACAATAGGATAAAGACATTGGAAGAACTTGTAGTAAAACTGGGATATGATCCTACTAACTGCAAATAAGTTGAAGAAATCATCAAGAATAAAAATGCAGGCATTCATTCTTTGCGAAAGAAACTCAAGCTGCCCTTGACTAAAGACCCACAAAATAAATAGATGGCACAAAATGAATATGACAAGTAGGAAATGCTTAAATTAATTATTTATCAAAATCTACAGATCAGAAAAATGGAAGAACAGATTGAAGAATTGTTGAAAGAGAAATCATCATTACAAGTGAATATTGATCCTACTTTAGCAACCCAGACATCTTTTGTAGGTGTGGAAACCTTAGCAACCTTGAACATAACTGATGCAACACAATTGGATCAAGATTTGGCCACTCAAAAGCAAGCACATGACAAGATGCATCAGAATTTTCAATTTCTTGAGTAATAAAATCTTAAAAATGATACCTTGTATATAGAGTAAATGCAGAAGAATCATCAGTTGGAACATAGAATTAAAGAACTGGAAACTGAATCTTTAATGGAATCAACTTTAGGAGAAGCTAAGCAGAGTATATGGGAAAACATCAGCGAGTCCATTACTAAAATATGGAAATATATTCAGATCATCTTCGAGCAGCAGGAACTCATCAACAAATGCAAGACAACATTCAAGAGGAGAAGGATCAACTCCAAAAGAAGCCAAGTGAAGCTATTGATACGATCATGGTTCTTAATTCAAAGAACATATAGGAGTTGGAAGCAATCAATATCTCAAACATGACTGCAACCATTTTGGAGATAAAGAAGGTTTTGCAGAAAAGGAACTTGATCAACCAGTTGCAAACCAAGTGTGAAGCCTTAAATGTTATTGTTCAAAGGTTTCATAATAAATTTAATGTTTTAAATCATAAATTTTTTCCAGGTCAAGTTGGATTAGATGATAAGTTGGTTAAGTTAGAAAACTATTTCAAGAAGTTATATACAATTGCAATAGACAAATCAAAGTTTGCAGGTATCAAACATCACATTACATGGATAACTTTTTTTGTATCTCTATAGTTTGATTTAATTATTCAGCATCAAATAAAACAATTATTTATCCATAAAACAAATTTTGAGAGATTTACTGAAGTGGATGAAATCTTCAGGAAAATGATGAATGTAGAAATCCTGAGTGAAGATTAGTGGGATAATTTTTGTGAAACCATTGAGTAAAAGATTAATTTTGCAGCATGCCAGCACATCAAATTTTGAAGAACCATGTCAGAAACAACTTCCAATGAAAAGAGGTCGAATCATCAATAGCCTCCAGAAAAATAGAGACACTCCATCTATCTATCTCCTTTGATTATTCTTCTTATCCTATTATTGTAAATCAATTAAGATATTTCTAATTTTTTTTTAATTAGTATAAATAACTCTCAACACGATTTATGAAGGGTTTCACCCTTGGATGAGCAGATTTTGTAAAGCAGAAATTGTACATGTCTTTTTGATCATCAATAATACAAGCAAGATTCTGAACTTATCTCATACAAATCTTTCTTCTCTGTGAGTTTTCCAGTTTTTTCTCATTTTGTTTCTTCATATATTTAATTATTATAAAGATAACCAGGTGAGGTTGGTTGTGTTTCAGCAACCCTATAATTCCTCCTGAAGTTATAATTATTATAAAGAATGATTTACTTGACAATATGTTAATGTATGTCCCTTTTATCAATAAATTGTCAGCATCTTGATGATGTTAAATATATTATTTTGAACTTTTGAATGTTGTTTAAAAGTTTTCCAGCTTATGGTTTATTGAATAATTCAATTTGAATATTTAATAATCATACTCTCTTACATATGTCCACTTAATCAAAATTATAAAATATTAATCATTGTATGAGATGAAAAAGTAGCCATTACTTATAATTATTGATATTATCAACAAGATTTAAAAACCTTAACTGTTTGATTAAAATCTATCATATGCATTGGTCCTCAAAATATTTCAAAACACAAACAAACATTTTAGATGCTTTGGCATGATTATTGACCACAATTATCTCAAATAACAACATCAGATTGGCATCGTTGTCAGGGAGATGAATAATAGAAGCTAAATCTTCCTGGGACAATGATTTTTCCCCTTTTCCTTTAAGTTTAATAGAGGATAAATATAGAGGTCAAAACCTTTCACCTGAAAATTCCACTGATTCAAACTGGCTCCTTTTAAGCACACTAGATCTTGATATGAATATGAGATTGTTAACCCTTTACCAGATCCAGAAAAACTTGTTATGGAAGCCTCTTTGAAAAGAAAACATAACATTTCTGCTTCTTCCTCTTCAGCATTACACCCTGAAGAAATTTCATCTGTAGATCCCTTTTCATTAATATCATCCCAACCTGATTTGACTGAATTACCTCCCAGAGTTGTTGAATTTTATTCTCAAGGAGTAGATCTTCAATTAGCTTTATTGGTAGCATCACTTGAGTCATATCAAGTCCCCTCTTTCCCTATAGACTCACCTACATCTAAGATAGAATTAGACTTTAATTTTCACAAATTTAGGCCTAAATATTTTTCTACTCCAGTCTATCATCCTATTCCATTAAACTCCAATCAACCAGAAGAGACAAATTCTGTCTATTCTAATCCATTATTCGAATATAAGGAAGAATATTTAACACCATCAGTTCAAAAGCTAATTGTTAAAATCCCTTTTAGATCTTCACTTCATCCACCTCCTTCACTTTCTCCTCCACCCTCTAATACTCATTAACCCACATCTTCATCAACATAAGCTTCATCATCCATGGATTTTCAACCCATTATACAATCTAGGTATGCTACTCTTTTTCTTCCTAACGTCTTGGGAAATTTTCCTGATGGATATCTTAAACATTTACCAACATTTAAGGGAGAAACAGGACCCTCAGCAGAGGATCATATAGCTTCCTTCTTAGACTTTGCAGACAATATGAACATCAAGCATGACAATGTTTATATGAGATTATTTGTACAATCCTTGAAAGGTCACATTAGGATCTGGTTTAGGAAACTTAGAGCGGATTCTATTCAAACCTGGAATGAAATCATAACTATATTTAAAAACCGATGGGGAGTAAATAAATATGTTGTCTACCTTCTCACTGAATTTGAAGAGTTAAAAAGAAATCTTGGTGAACCGATGGCTGAATTTATCAAAATATTTAACAAAATCTACCACAAAATGTTGTTGATTGCCAACCTCCAGTGGTTGCTGCAAAGGTCAGATTTTCAAAATTATTCGATGATGACTTTGCAGTTATGCTAAGGGAGATATTTTATATTACATTACAAGACATGCAGACTATTGTTATTGAGGTAGAATCTAATAGGTCAGCTTCTAGTAAAATTAGAGATAAATAAGAGAAAGCCCAAAGGAAATTAAGAAATAAAGAAGAATCTTCCTCTATGTCTAAAAGTGAAGATTCAAAGATTGATGAAATCATAACTCTTCTTAGAAATCTATCCAACAGAATTTCAAAGATTTAAACTCAACTAAGAACAGTCCAACAAACAGTTTCTAGACCACAAACACAGGCCCAAGGTCAGTACAATAAAACTTCTCCATTGAAAATTCTTCAAAGGCCTCATAATGACCAACAAGTACCTACACCATTGTTGATTGATGATAAACAACCCAAGGAATTTTTCTATTACTGAAGACATTAATATTGTATATCCTTCATCCTTTTAGACTGCCACTGTCCATGTTTCCCAAAATTAAATCCCTCAAGAAAGCCAAGATACTTCTGAGGTTTCTAAGTATCAATATTTCTCTGAGTTTCTGATTGTAGAACTCAATATAATATATGACTTAAGACCTTGAAGTGGTCCTGATAGACCTCCCAAAAAACCTATAATGATTGAACCTCAACTGAAATCAACTAAAACTCAATATACTTCTCCTCAACCTTTAAAATAGTCAATTGATTCTACTCATATTGATAAAAAAATATTGATTTCCTTTAATGCTGAGAAAGAATTACAAAGAGTCAAAATTTCAATTCAACTTTCTGAACTCTCTAAAAATCCAAGGCATAAAAGTCAAGTATCAAAGTGGATCCAAAATTATAGTATTGATGTTGAAGGAGATATTATCAATCTACAAAATGAAAGACCCTCCATATATTTTGGTCCTATTTTTGATATGATTGATGAATCAATTCCACCCTTGTATGTGACTTTAAAGGTGCATGATTCCGTGATATAAAACTTTATGCTTTATTCAGGTGCCTCACACAATTTAATGCCTAAAGTCATCATGGAACAACTTAATCTGGATATCACTCGAACCTACCACGACTTGTATACTTTTGATTCAAAGAGGGTCCAATGTTTAGGACTCATTAAATATCTAGTAGTCACTTTACATCAAATACCAATTAAAAGTGTAGTATTAGACATAGTTGTCATTGATATTCCTCCCAAATTTGGAATGATTTTCTCCAGATCATGTTGTGCAAAATTGGGAGGAAGTCTTCAAATGGACATGTATTTTTCCACTATCCCTGTATATGGTGGAGAGAGTCTTATATTATATGGATAAGTGAGATTCTTAAACACTTTATACAATGCTAATCAAGTTAGGAATCATCACATTTATGCAGTATATCATTAATTTAGTTGTTTTCAACTATCATCAGACACTTCATAGAATTCTCAACTCAAGATTGAGGATGTAGTGTAGAAATTTGAATAATAGCTGAATTATTCACCAAGATTATCCTGATTACACACTATTTAAGCTTCATGCATAATACATAACCTCTTCTACAATTGATCATCAATTTGCGGAAATATAAGCAGTCGCATGCGCACATTAAAACATAATCAAGCACACATATAACACAGTATGTAATGGGGAAAGATAATATCTGAAAACCCCCAAATATCTATATATTATAATGATAGAGAACATGTAACAATACATAGCACAAATCTCCTCACAAATCTCAGCACTATCTCACATGCTACACACAAAACTAGCACGGATATGAACAAGTCACAAGTTCAAATCTCCTCCACAAGTCTGTCTGCCTCTACTGCGCAATCCAAGATGAATAATGATGAGATCCAAGTTCAAATCCCACTAGATTGTACTGCGCAATCCTCATTGGAAATATCAATCAATGTGTGTGCAAATATCATGCACAACTATAGTCACAACTGATAGTAGACTCACCCTTTCACCCACCTCTAACATTGGTCTCCACTGAAATGTCCATGCACATCAGTTAACTGATGTATTCTTTAGTTGATTTATGAGTTAATAATTAGTGAATTAATTAATAATTAATTCACACCACTCATCACTAGTGTATTTTTCAGTTAGACTAAATACAACTAGTTCAACTAAGTTAAACCGAACACAACTCCACCAACTGTCTCATCAACTCCACCAACTGTCTCATCAACTCCACCAAACTCTGCCACATGAGTTCTAACTGAAGTCAACCATGCAATAGCTCAACTAACCCATAGGAAAAGTGTATTTCCTTCTGTCAGCTGCATGTGCCACATCCAAGCATCAAACTGAAGTGCTCCAAGAGGATAAGATAATGTTTATAGTCTAAATATTATTAAGGGTTAATACTATTTGACTGTTCTATTTTTAGCTCGACAGTCTAAAAATAGAAACCGCCCAATGTCTAAAAATAGAGGTCCATCTATTTTTACCAACTCGGCCAATCATCCATAAATAGCATCCTACAACTCATAGACCATGATCCATATGTCTAAAAATAGACTTTGCGCCAAAAATAGCCCGCGGGCCCACTTAGTGAAGGCGACTTCTTTTCACTAAGCTCCATCATCTTGTTGCATTTTCAACACTCCCTCTCAACAAGATATGGATTATCTGCAACCCCTATCCTACCTCTATGGTATTCGAATTTTCTCCTGGTGAGCGCCTTCATCAAGATATCAGCATCCTGATCCTCTGTGGGAATGTATGAAAGTAACATGATTCTCTGCTGCACACAATATCTGATATGATGGTACCTGATGTCGATGTGTTTGGATCTATCATGAAATACTGGATTAGCCAAGAGTTTAATGAAACTATGGTTATCACAATAAATCACAGTAGGCTCCAAGTGTGACCCGAACAACCTGACCAAGATCTTCCTCATCCATATGGCCTTGCATGTAGCCAAACGCGCTGCCATGTACTTGGCCTCTGCTGAATTGAGTGCCACGGATCTCTGTTTCCTGCTGTACCAAGAAAATGTTGTCGACCCGATACTGAAGATCCCTCCAGATGTGCTCTTTCTGTCCATTGGGCTCCCTGCCCAATCTACATCCGTGAAGCCACATAGCTTCACCTCATCCTCCTGTCTGTACCACAATCCATATCCCGATGTGCCTCTAAGATAACGCAATACATGCTTGCCTGCCTTCCAGAAGAGCTTGGTTGGCTTAACCATAGTTTGTGACAGCTGGTTAATAGCATAGCATATATCGGGTCGTGTATTGACCAGATACATAAGAGACCCCACCAACTGTCGATAAACAGTGGCATCCACTACCTCCGCTGAAGTAGCATCCTCCTTCCTCCAACCTCCCGGAAGAGGAGTATCAACAGGCTTACAGCCATGCATGTTGAACTTCTCCAGTATCTCCCAGACATACTTACCCTAAGAAACAAACAGTCCATGACTACTCTGCCAAATTTCCAATCCCAGGAAATAATGAAGGAGGGCCAAGTCCTTCATCTAAAACTCTCTAGCAAGATCCTCCTTGCATGAAAGTATCAATAGCTCATCACCCGTCAAAATCAAATCATCTACATAAAGTAAAATTATCAGCAACTTACCCTCCACCACAATCTGGTACAGGTTAGGATCCGCCTCACTCTTGGAGAATCCAAGTTTGGTGAAATAACTGTCTATCCATGTGTACCAAGCACGAGGTGCTTGTTTCAACCCATACAGTGCTCTCTTGAGCCTGCACACATGCGACTCGCTGCTGAAGATCTCGAAAAATTAGGGCTTCTCTATGTACACATCCTCCTCAATAACTCCATTAAGGAACGCAGTCTTCACATCCATCTGATGAATGTGCCACCCCATCTACGCTGAGAGAGCAAGAATCGTCCGTATGGAAGAATACCTTGCGACAGGTGCAAAGGTCTCCTCATAATCGATCCCCTCTATCTGTGATAAGCCTAGGGCAACAAATCTTGCCTTGTACTTCTCCACACTCCCATCAGCTGCCTGATTCACTTTGAAGATCCATCTCAAACCCACCACTGATTTCCCCTACGGCCTTGGGACAATCTCCCATGCACTTTTTCTGACAATCGAATCATACTCTTCCACCATGGAATCTACCCATGCAGGGTCCTCCACAGCTTCCTCGAAAGAGGATGGCTCTGTCACAACACATTTTCCCACAAGAGCCATGTATCCAGTGTACTGGTCTGGTGACTGTCTCTGTCTGCGTTGTACTGTAGGTGGTCCTACAACCTTCTCTGCATCTTGAGCGAGTCTCTCAGCTTCTGTAGTGCGCTTCCGCCCTTTGATGGTTGGCGTTGCATGAGTGGTCTCTTCCACTCCATGAACTTCCTCTTGTGGCTGATCCACATCCTGAAGCTCATCCTTAGGAACTAATAGCTCCTCATCTGCATGCAAGTGTGGCTCCCTCTCAAGCGAACACTTCATGGCTTTCTCCTCCTGAAATTTGATATCCCGTCGCACAACAGTCTTGCGACTTTCTAGAAAATACACATGATAGTTGTGGGGCGTATCAATGTACCCCACAAATATCCCAACCTCTGCGGTCAGCTCCAGCTTCTTCCTGGCATCATTCGTCACATGAATGTAGACAGGTGAACCAAAAATCCTCAAATGGGAAATATCAGGCCTCTTACCAGAAAACGCCTCCTTGGGTGTACTCATGCCAAGTATCTTGTGAGGACAATGGTTTTGCACATATACTACAGTATTGCATGCCTCCACCCACAAGTGAATGGGTAGGCCCTGATCATGCAACATCACC
Source organism: Pinus albicaulis (assembly GCA_034641835.2). NCBI lineage: Eukaryota > Viridiplantae > Streptophyta > Pinopsida > Pinales > Pinaceae > Pinus > Pinus albicaulis. The sequence continues at coordinate 551,435,550 of CM076570.1, forward strand.
TGTGCAGCACCCACAATCGTTCTGTTCTTCCGCTCAGCAACCCCGTTCTGTTGTGGGTTATGAGGTGCTATGAGCTCTCTCCGAATTCCTTCTGTGCTGCAAAATTCGTTGAATTCGGAAAAGATAAATTCACCACCATTATTGCTCCTAAGAGCCTTCACATGCTTCACTGATTCCTTCTCAACTAGCACCTTGAACTCACAGAACTTTGAGTATCTCTCGATCTTCTTCTGCATGAAGAAGATCCAGCACTTCCGAGAAAAATCATCAACAAAGATCACATAGTACCTGTGCTTTGTTGTCGAAGCTACTGAGAAAGGTCCACACACATCTGTGTGAATTCTCTCAAGGATCGTCGTTGCGTGACTATCCTTCTCGTGAAATGTGGCTTTCACAAATTTTCCGAAGGTACACCCCTCGCACTGATTTTACTGCGCAAGAGTGCCCTTAGGAAGCCCAGTAGAAATCTGCTACAGTATCTTCAAAGCTCCATGGTGAAGGTGGCCCAATCTCTGGTGCCACAACTCGCCATCATCCCGGCTCACCACTCCTTCTGCCTTGCATTCCATTGCTACGCATCCATCTAAATGCAATTGATAAAGGTTCTGGACTCGAACCCCTATCTTCCGGGTTTCTCCAGTTGTCTTACTGCGTAGGAAAGCCTTTCCCTCGCTGAAGACAACATCATATCCCTTGTCTTCTAACATCGCCACAGAGATAAGATTCTTCTTCAATCCTAGAACATGCATCACTTCCTTCAATATGAAGGGTTTACCAGACTCCCTCTCAAAGGAAATGGTACCGATACCGGTCACATTGTATCTACCATCATCGCCCATCTCGATGTGCATTCCAATATCTTTCTCATCCAAATCAGAAAACAAATCTCGATCTCCTGTCATGTGAAAATAGGCACCACTGTCCAAGAACCAAACTAAACCCATCACACTTGATACCAAGCATGCGATCAACGAAAAATCCAGCTCAAACTGCGAGGCTAAGGCCTCTCCCGCTGCAGATCCAGCAGCATGCTTATTTTTCTTCTTCTACGGACAATTTGTGGCATAATGTTCGTGCTGGTGACAGTGAAAGCACTTCACCTTGGACATGTCCTGCTTCTTTCCTTTCGCACTGGAATGAGAAGCTTTCTTACTCTTCCACTTCCTTGATTTGGCAGCCAAAGCGCAATTTTCTTCATCAGATGCCTTTGATGAAGGTCTGTCCCTGGTACTCTGCCTTATCTCCTCTTGCATGAGATCTGACCAAAGTCGCTCCCATCCTGTCAATTTCTCCCGACCATTGATAGAGTCCTGATAGGAATGCCAACTCTTCAAAATACCAAGGAGAGCCAAGTCCACCAAGTCCTCCTCATCTACATTCACCCCCACACTTCCCAGCTCATCCCTGCATTGATTGAACTTCGTGAGGTACTTGGGTATACTGTCACCTTTCTCCATCTTTATGTTTTTGACTTTATCCTTGAGCGCCAACTTCCTCTGGTCGCTCTTGCTTTGGAATAAATCTTTCAACGCTTTCCACATCAAGTATGGAGAGGTTTTTCCATGCAGGCTGGATACAATGTGATCCTTCACGCCCTCCAATAGAATCCTTCGACATTTTGCTGTCTTCTTTTGCCAAGCCTCAACTTGAGCAGCATCAGTAGGCTTTGGGACTTTAGCATCTATGAACTCCTTCAACCCATTTTCATCTAACACTTCCTCCATCCTGTCCTTCCATGCAACATAATTCGAGCTTCCCTCAAGGGCATACTCCGATTGCAATCTGTTGAAAGACATTTTGACTTCAACACCAAGAAAACATTGCTGCAAATTCGAATTCCACCAGCTCAAAACTCAACCGCTTCTGATCTAAACTTGAGAAAAAATTATTTCTAATACAGAGATCGACTTTAGGGGAATTTACTGGATATATCACCTTTCAAAGAAAGGATGGATCCAGAGGCTACCTAGCCCTTGTACAGACTCTGCCTAGAGAAATAAAATGTAATCGTCGTACTAGATCCGATGATCAATTTTGCTCTGATACCATGTATAAATTTGAATAATAGCTGAATTATTCACCGATATTATCCTTATTACACACTATTTAAGCTTCATGCATAATACATAACCTCTTCTACAATTGATCATCAATTTGCGGAAATATAAGCAGTCGCATGCGCACATTAAAACATAATCAAGCACACATATAACACAGTATGTAACGGGGAAAGCTAATCGCTGAAAACCCAAAAATATATGTATATTATAATGATAGAGAACATGTAACAATACATAGCACAAAGCTCCTCACAGCTCTCAGCACTATCTCACATGCTACGCACAAAACTAGCACGGATATGAACAAGTCACAAGTTCAAATCTCCTCCACAAGTCTGCCTGCCTCTACTGCGCAATCCAAGATGAATAATGATGAGATCCAAGTTCGAATCCCACTGGCTTGTACTGCGCAATCCTCATTGGAAATCTCAATAAATGTATGTGCAAATCTCATGCACAACTATAGTCACAACTAATAGTAGACTCACCCTTTCACACACCTCTAACACTGGTCTCCACTGAACTGTCCATGCACATGAGTTAACTGATGTATTCTTTAGTTGATTTATGAGTTAATAATTAGTGAATTAATTAATAATTAATTCACACGACTCATCACTAGTGTATTTTTCAGTTAGACTAAATACAACTAGTTCAACTAAGTTAAACCGAACACAACTCCACCAACTGTCTCATCAACTCCACCAAACTCTGCCACATGAGTTCTAACTGAAGTAAACCATGCAATAGCTCAACTAACCCCTAGGAATAGCGTAATTCCTTCTGTCAGCTGCATGTGCCACATTCGTAGCTCGAAATGAAGTGCTCCAAGAGGATAAGATAATGTTTATAGTCCAAATATTATTAAGGGCTAATAATATTCGACTGATCTATTTTTAGACTGGCAGTCTAAAAATAGACTTCGCCCAATGTCTAAAAATAGAGGTCCATCTATTTTTACCAAATTGACCAATCATCCATAAATAGCATCCTGCAACTCATAGACCATGATCCATATGTCTAAAAATAGACTTTGCGCCAAAAATAGCCTGCGGGCCCACTTAGTGAAGGCGACTTCTTTTCACTAAGCTCCATCATCTTGTTGCATTTTCAACATGTAGTTGACACCTCTAAATCAGTTCGAACTGAAATTTGGAAATTATTTTTTGATGGATCTTGCACCAAAGATGGATTTGGAGCAAGATTTTTTTTTATTTCACCTGATAAATAAAATATTACACAATCATGCAAATTATATTTTGATTTCAGAAACAATGTTGCTGAATAAGAAGCTTTTATCCTAGGATTACAGCTTGCTAGAAGTTTGAAGGTAAAAAACTTGAGTGTTTTCAATGAATTAGAACTAATAGTAATACAAGTTAGGATTCTTTGCCAAAAAAAGCACCCTAGACTTAGGGATTAAAGAAATGTGATTTGGGACACCATTGAAAATGCCTTTGATGCTTTTAACATCACTTTTATTCTTAGAGATGAAAACCTGCATGCAGATTCATTAGTTGTTTCAGCTATTTCTTTCAAGGTTCCAGATCAATTTCAAATTCAATATCAGATGAAAATCAAATATAGGCCATCAATACCAGACAACCCTAAACATTAGAAAATATTTGAGGACAATGAACAATTAAAATCCTTTCTCCAAGTCATTGACGAATTTTCTGTATTGCAAATTGAAGAGGATAATTCAGACAATAATGAAGCTACTAAAGATAAACAAAATTAAAAACTAAAATCAAAGCTAGCTGATCATGATATAATTCAATTATCAGTTAATTTTAACCCCAAGGGACTTATTCCTTTATAAAAATTGTTTGATAAAAATGATGTTCCCAAAAATCCGTTCTTTGCTTCACCGGAAAATGACATAGAAGACACAAATATTGGCACATATGAATATGATTGTGCATAATTAACTCCAGAACTCAAATATGAATATGTCAATCTTCTTAAGAATTATAAAGATGTCTTTGCCTAGTCTTATGTTGATCTAAAAACTTATTACACATCTTTAATTGAGCATACAATTCCATTAAAACCAGATGTAAAGCCTTACCAACATAATTTAAGAAGGATTAACCCAGTTCTAGTTCCCACCATCGAAAAAGAACTGAAAAAACTTTTAAATGCAAAAATTATAGTCCCATTAAGATGCTCTAGTTGGGTTTCCAATTTATTCCCGATGAGGAAAAATAACAGTGAAATAAGACTCTATGTAGATTTTAGAAACCTAAATAAAGCATCCTTGAAAGGTAATTATCCACTCCCAAAGATGGATCAATTACTTCAAAAAGTGCCAGGTTCTAACAAACTCTCTATATTGGATGATTTTTTTGGTTATAATCAAATATTGATAAATTCAGAAGACAGGGAGAAGAAAAATTTTACCACACCTTGGGGTACATTCATGTATGCTCAGATTCCTTTTGGTCTATCAAACACAAGAGCATAATTTCAGAGAGCCATGGAGTTGGCTTTTTTTGGGAAGGTAAAAAGGAAATTTTTATTTATCTTGATTATTTAACTGTTTTCCTTGAGTCAGATCCAAAAAAACTTAAGAATTTGAAGAAATTTTTTGAAAGGTGCAAGAAGTTTGGAATTTCTTTGAATCCTAAAACGTCATTATTTTCCATCAAAGAGGGGAAATTACTCGGTCATATCATTTCAAAAGATGGAATAGTTATTGATCCCAAAAGGGTCTCTGCTATTCAATCATTATCATTACCTATAAATAAGAAAGAGATTCAAGCTTTCTTAGAGAAAATTAAATTTTTGACAAGGTTTATACCGAATTATGCATAAATAGTGAAGGATATAACAGACATGCTAAAAAAGAACCATGAAGTTAAATGAACTATTTCTTCAAGGTTTTCATTTGAATAGATAAATAAGGATATCTCTGAAGCCCCAACCTTAGCCAGTCCAAACTACTCAGAAGCTTTCAACATGTTCTCTTTTTCCTCTAAAACTACTCTTGCAGTTGTCCTTTTGCAAAAGAATGAGGATTGCCATGATGAACCTTTAGCATTCTTTAGTAAGGTCATGAGAGATGCTGAACTCAGATATGATATTATCAAAAAACAATCCTATGCCTTAGTTCAAGCCCTAAAGTATTTTATAATGTGTTATCACTTAGAAAAAGTGAAACATTATTTGAAATGGTCATAGAGTTCATTTGTCACAAGTTGGTATAGGAAAATTAAAAATTTTCATGTTTAAACCTATCCTAAGGTTGAAACCCACCTTCATATAGGTCACATCATGTCTCATCAGTCATCATTAGGTGTCAAATTCCATCCCCCAAGCATTTAAATCCGAAAATGACACTTTAGCTAGTTTTTCCTCTTTTCGTAGTCTTTTACACTGTAAAATAGCAGTTTTCGCTATGACATTGTCTGATATTTTCGCAGCGAAACTGTCAGAAAATGAACTAGCCACGCTATGAAAAATATTTTTCTATTTTCCTTGTTAAATCCGGTGAAAGGTGTTAGTTCATGATTAGAGAAGATAGGGTGAATGTCATTTGAGTTAGGTAGGGCTATTTCAAAGGTACAAGGTCATGCCTGAGGTCATCATTACCATTTTTAGCATGCATGAGTCATGATTAGGGAATGAGTTGTCATAGAAACCATAAAGCATTACCCAATTGAGTCTTTTTTTCATTCTCTATTTTATCCTTGCATGTTATTAAGTTTCTTGAGAGCTACTTCTCCAAGCCAAGCTGGTTACTGGCATTTTCAAAATTTTTAGGTGTCACTAATCGAGGCTGAGAATATATAAATTCATCATGGCTGCAAGAAAGAAGACTAAAAAATGTGGTCATTGCCTTAGATATGAGCCCATGGACATGAATTTGTTAAATGAAGACACAAATACCTTGGAGATATTCAGAAGAACATGTTGTTTGCAGTTCTGCCAAAGGCTACAGGGTTTTCATCTACAAGTTTCTAAAGAGTTTGCTATCAGTTTCAATGGGACAGCTTCAAAGGTGGGAATGTTAAACCTCATAGTAACACCAGAAACCATTGCAGTAGAAAAAATAATCCATAGAGGAGGGGAAAAATGGTTTAAAGGCATCAAGTTCACCATGTAGGACTATAAAGAATTTATCAAGCTAGAGCATAGTGAAATTTATCTCAAAAATGCTATCCCAAGGAGCTACATGAAAGACAATTTCTCAAAGCTGCTGCTAATTATTTAGAAGTACTTCACCTGTGAAGGGAGGTTTCACATGGTCTAATCCTATTGCCTTAGGCTTCTACTGCATTTTGTGGGTAACACATCTCTTGACCTACCCTTTTACTTATATAGAAGTCTAACTAAAATGTCAGATAAGGTCCAAGTTAAAAAAGAAGGAAATGAAACTTCTCTATTTCATTATGGTTTGATTGAGTTGTTGGTGTTAGAGGATTTAAAGAGATTAGGCAGAGATTGGAAATATTTTCTATTCCTTGGTGGTTTTGAAGTAGATGTTGTCACTCCTAAAAGAGTTCCCAAACCTATAGATATCCCATCCCCTACAGTGGCAAAGCAAGTTGAGCCAATGAACATAGAGACAAAGTCTTTGTAGAAGGTTGACACACCCAAAGCTACAACGGAAAAAAGAAGAAGCAAATAGTGAGAAAACATGGCAGCAAGCATCATAGACCTCTCCACCACCAAGCATCATAGACCTCTCCTCACCTGCAAAAGAAGATCCCATCATCAAATAAAAGAAGGGCAAAGAGAAAATAACTGAAAAAATAGAAGTTGAAGCCCTTAAGGAGAAGTTGAAAGATTCAAGTGAAGAGATATCAGTCTTGAGGAAAGAGGCAAAGAACAATAGATCTGAAAGAGTGCATTTTGAACAAATGAGGAAGATTTTGGAGGATCAAGTCACAAGTGTCTCAAAGACCTTGGACAACACAAAAAAACTGATAAAGTGGACACATCCATTAAGAAAATAGGTCAAGCACATCAAAAAGATAAAACTGAACTTGCAATCCAAGAATATGGCACTGAAGGATCAAGTCAAATACCTTTAAGAACAATTGGATATAATTCATGAAGAGCTGGAAAATAAAGGTTTAAAGATGATTGTGGTTGAGGAGCCCACAACTCAACTGATCATAAATGAGGAGGAAACACCATAGGAGCCATAATTTGAGATTGAATATGCTTCAGAGGGTTCATTACATGCAGAAAATCAATATTTTGCAGCAGAAGGTCATTTTGTGTAGACAATTTTGAAATGTGAAATTTTTTCACTTTTACATAGTTTCGTAGCATTTCCTAGACTTAAATCAACGAAAACACTACAAAAAAAATTGTATCAGCCTTTTTTCCTCTAAAGTTCCTTTTTTTAGTTTTCAAGGAGGAATATTGATGTTGGTGATGCTTCATGACTTGATTGATACCATGGAACAACAAAGGAGCGAAGTTGTTGGGTGTAGAAGCCACTTTTTCAACGCTACCAAAACTCGTTATGAAACTATCTTGTTTTCGTAGCGAGCAATTGTTAAAGTTTTCAGAGCATCTTAATGGTAGTTTTGGATAGCTGGACTCCTCCAATGTGTCAAGCAATATTATCATCAAATATTTATGACTCGAAGGAAGTGCTATCAAGAGAGTTCATTAGCCAAAGCGTATTTGAGGATAAGGGTCATGCTTTCCTAAAAAGTAGGGTTATGCTCCATAGATCTAGGAGGGTTTTTTAATATGTAAAGTGGTGATGAACTGTCATGTGTATTTCGAGAATGTGATACTTATATTGTAACCATCATATAATTGTTTCAAAGATAATGTAGAGTTATGTAATAAATAGGAGTTAGAGTCCTATTATGAGATGTCTTCTTTAAGGTGTAACTTTCAGTTTTCTGTTAGAAGTCATGTTTTTCAGTTATGTGACGTGTCATAGGAGAATTCGATGGTCTAGCCACTAGGAATATCATCCTTTTTGTAAATAATATTGATTTAAATACAAAGCATCGAAGTAATGAAGGGTTGGAGATTTTTTGCACTAAACTGCTGCTTTTATGTACTTGACTTGTATCAATAATACAGAGTGACTTTCTCCTTGATAGACCTGAGATTCTCATGGGGTTTTTAATGTCTTATTGATATATATCTCTATGTTTTACCAGTTGCAGTAGATTTCATCTCTATTACTCATAATTCATAATTTATGCTCTGACTTCCTTTAGTGATGAAATGATTGTGTTGCCCTATGTTTTATGTGTGAATTGCCTTTGTTAAAGACCCCTATTTGCCTCAGCTTCCATGTCAAGAAACCTTGCCACTGAAAATACTGATTTTTGACTCCATAAGCCCAATGGTAGCAAGCCTACATTCTTTTCAACCTGCAAACATAAAGAACAAGTTACATTTCCAAAAGAGTTAGCCATCTAGAACCATCATTATTCAATATCATAAAACCCTCTTGAGAGAGCCCTCTCAGACTGAAGAGGCTATGCTTTAGTCAAAATATGGTTTGAAAGAGTTACACTGAGTTGTTTGATAAGAATCCAATCAAGTACAATTTTGTGATAACATAATGTATATCATCGATTCCACTATCATTGTCTATGTGCCTAATAACGCCACTAAAGTAGTCCTCACACAACCAGACATTGATGGTAGAAGGGGAAGATGGAATCCTTGAGTTTGATCTTACCATAAAAACTACCAAGTTAGTAAAGGGGCATGGTTTACTTAAGTTGTTAGTTGAATCCAATTGTAAAGTCTTGGGCATAAACTCTTTTTTTGAAGTTCCAGAGAAGAATCCACAAGAACATTCTTCAAATTTGGAAAGGGATAATCCAAAAGAACCTTTCTTGAATGCAGAAGGGCAGAATCCATAAGAATATTCCCATGGATTGCAAGGAAATAATACACAAGAACATTCTCATTCAATTCAGATAGTCCCTATTCATATTGATGAGAAATTTGTTTTATCACATTGGTATGCATACATTGTTCATTTCCTAATTCATTTTCAATTTCTGGCTTAGTTTTCAAAGAACCAATGCCAAAAAACTAAAGTTGAAATCCATAAAATACTGTATCATCAATGCGAACTTATACTGGAAGGATCCTCTTAATATTTTACTACTTTTCCTAAAAGAATCAGAGACTGAAGGAATCGTTGATTAGTTTCAATTAGGATTTTGTGGGGGCCACTATGCTTGGAGAGAAACAACATACAAGATACTGAGGGTGGGATTTTATTGGCCTCAAAAGTCAGAGCTTGTGTTCCATTTCAGATTTTTGTTGGTAAGAAAAAATTAGAAGCTCTTCCACTAGTTCCGAGCGTTTTTTCTGCACCATTTATTTAGTGGGGATTAGATTTTATAGGTGAAATACATCTAGCCTCCAGTAATCAACAAAGATGGATCTTGACTGCTACTGACTATTTCATCGAGTGGGTGGAAGCCATTCCTGTAAGAAATGCTACACATTTAGTTGTAATAAAATTCATTGAAGATAATATTTTATCCAGATTTGGTTTCCCACAGAAAATAGTCACTGATAATGCCACGGCATTCAACATCATAAAAATGATAGAATTCTAGCAGAAATATCAGATTCTGTTGCATCACTCAACTCCCTATTATCCACAAGGAAACAGTCTTGCTGAATCATCTAACAAGAGTTTAGTGAAATTAATCAAGAAAACTTTTGAATACCACAAGAAAATCTGGGACAATCATTTGATTTATGCAGTTTGGGCAAACAAAATATCTCCAAAAAGATCAATAGGTAAATCTCCTTTCCAATTAGTTTATGGCAAAGATGTTACTTTTCCTACAAATTTAGCTTTCCATATAATCAAGTTTATACAAGAATCTACTGATGAACCTGATGATTTCTCTAGAAGGACTATTTAGATCATTCAGTTGAATGAAAATAGAGATGAGATACAGTACAAACTAAAGAAATATCAGAATAAACTGAAGATTCTCTTTGACAGAAATGAAAGGGAAAGATAATTTAGAGAAGGGGATTTAGTCTTAAGATGGGATGCTAGGAGAGAGGATAAAGGAAAACATGGAAAGTATGAAAATTTATGGTTTGGGTCACTCAGCATTGTAGAGGTAAAAGGAAACAACACTTTTTTTCTACAAAATATGGAACGATAGTTTTCAACACTGCCTGTGAATGGTAGATTTTTGGAACACTATATCCAGTACTGAAAGAGATCCTACATCGTCATTGTACATAATCATTTTCTTTTATCATTTGAAGTCTGTTTGTTTTCTACAAAAAACACTCCATATCCCAAGGAGAATACACATGGAAACTACTTGTTCTCTGCATCCAACAGGGGGAAGTAGTCCCCAAGTGGAGCTGATGTTGTAATATTATTTGTTTTTTATAAGTTAGCATGGTAGTTTAAAAAATAGAAAATAAAATGCTAAGTTAGAACATGGATGAAAAATAAAATTTTAAAAATGTTAGGAAAATTATTTTTATTACATCCATGTTATAAAAAATGATAGGATAGTTTTCTCTAAATAAAGGAGGCAAAAGAAAAAATGTTAGGGAAGCATGAAATAAAAATGTTAATGCGTTAGTGATGAAAACAATAATGGTCGCTTGTTTAAATGTGCCATATTTTCAAAATGTAAAGTTTAATTCATGTATGTTTAAACCTTTGAAAAGGGGGTTTAATATTCATTGATTGAATTAATATATATGCACACATATGAATTTTATCATAAGGTCATGAAATGAAAAAGTGGTCAAATCACAAGGAGAATAAAGTGCTTGCAAATTCCGACGGTAGATCTTGAGCTCCCCTCATATCTACGGCAGAGATCGACTACACACCCCCTCTGTCTGTTTCTTATTAACGCAGGGGGGTTGAACTCTAGTTTCAATGGCCACTCTTTCCATGATGTGGCAGCACTAGGTGACTTCGCACCAATTCCACCTCAAACCGGAAAACGGGAGGTACCCCCCCAACCTGAAATTTGCCTCCGGTTTTCCACTTTCACGACCATTTTCCCGCGCCACAACCGTTGACCCACCCATCACTCATATTCCTCCACATCACTTATCCATTATTATATAACGCTCCATTATACCCATTAATCATCCCGTTAGCCAATAAATTCATTCCATTATACCTGTTAATCATATTGTTATGGAGTTAAACCTCAAGTTGATTGTTAGCCACAATTGTTAAACCCAAACCGCAGTCTATAAAATTTCCAACAGTCTCTCGTTTATTACTTTACCTCCACCTTCAAATTTATTTCATCCTCCCTTTCATTCCATAATGAATTATCATTTCTGTAATTGCCCTTCATTATGGAAACCCTGTCATTGCTTATGTAACCCGAGTTTAACGTCCTATACTAGTTTATACCAGTCAAGCATGGCACCTAAGGTAAAAAAAAAGAAGAAAACGACTTTGAAAGGTAAAGGTAAGAAACAAATGATAGAAGAAATCCAGAATGTTGACAGTGTTGCAGAGGTAGTATCTGAGGTCGCTCATCAAGCTGCTGAGATCATTCCTAAAGCTGCCAAATCTATTGCAGAAGAAATTCCTCCAACTCCATAAATCAATCTCGACCTCACACTCCTATTCGATACCTATTTTAAAATTACTAACTGTCACTGTGAATATTATTTCTACTAGATACATCTATGGCTAAAATAGAAGCACTCAGATAACGAATACCCTATCAGGTTTTGGGAGTCTATGTTGCCTTTGTTTGCATTCCCTCAAACACACGCATTCCTAGACCTAATTTCCTGGTGTTAGAAGTAGTATGACCCCATAACCAGGTCAGTGGTGGCTTAGAATGGAAATGTTATAATCACCATTTCTCCTGAAACCATTAACCAGATGCTTCTCATCCCTCCTTATGACTCCTTATCCTATTTATGTCCTGCTGCCCTCATGGATCTTTATAAAAAATTATCCTTCCCTCAGAGAACTCAGATTTTTGACATCTTCCTACTCGAGGATGTAGATTTAACAAAGAGAAATCCTGCATATGCATCCTTCATCTTTCCTATAGCTTCCAAACACTGCATCTCTCTTATTTATTATCTGTTAGGATACCCCAATGATGAAACCATTGATGAACCCATCTTAGGTTTCTTATCTATCTTTAGCCTTGAAAAATCAAAATTTTTTATGTACAAATACAACCATTTTTTGGCTGATATTATACGTGAATAATTCATGAATTTCACCACTCAAGGTGAATTTAACTATTCTTCTTTGATTATTCATATGATTTGTTTCAACAGGTAGATATGTTTCCCATTCACTTCAACAAGTAGGACACATGGGGAGTGAATCAATCAATGATTCACTGGATAGAATTGGTCAGAGAGCATCAACAACCACTTATTTCTCAGAATTCATAGAATCATTCATTCATCTAGTCAGACATCTCCTTACCAGTCAATAAGAGCCCCAAATTGGAGAAGACATTAAAAGAATTATACACCTTAGTCAACAATAAAATATAGGTGATTGGTATATGTACAATAATTACACAAAGATCAGGGTGGATGGCTACGAGATTCCACCATACACACTTCCAAAATATGTGCCTATGATAATTTTCTCTTTATAGTACATAAGACAGATGTTAAATATGGATGAATTAGATTTGTTTTAGGAAAGAGGAAATCCCAGTTTAAAATCAAGGCCAACGTTGGATCATTCATTTGTAATACCAGAGAAGTTGGTACTGATGCAGATGCGCTATTAAATAATATGGGTTTTCGTAAAATTTTTACTTGGTCATATGACCCCCATGGAATTATTTCTGCTCTAGGGATTGAACTCAAGACAACCTCTTCCACTCATACCTATAGAGCAGAAATAGAGAAGTACATGAACCAGGATGAATGGGTAGAAGGTATTTTACAAGAAGCAGATGAACAAGTAATTTCTACTTCAAATGTATAAACACCAGTCCCTAATAGTAAAAAACAAAAATGGGTCAGAGAAGAGACACCACATTCCAAGGAACTTATGAAAGGATTCATCTTACAACATAATAAACCAAAGCTTACGTCTTCCTTTCTTTCAGAAGATAAATAACTAGAGATCATAGATTTGGGAGATACCGAAGTCTCCACATCCGCTAATGTTCCTTAGACTCCTCCACCATCATCACCTATAAGAGAGCCGCTATAAATCATCCAGCATTTAGAGGCCAGCTCTTCAGAAGAGAAGGATGTTTTCTCCAAATTTCTAGAAATCAAGAAAAAGAATGAAGCACTAAAATCATATGTTTACAACCAATTTTGGAAACAAAAATCTACATCACAACACAGGCTTCTCACTTCCTTTTACAGTAATAAAGGCAAGATGTATATGGCCTTTATGCAACCAAAATTTCCATTTCCAAAGACACATGTTGATTATAAGAAGATTGTCTTCTCATTTTATGCAAGACACATACATCCAATTGCCCATATGGATATGCACATGCAGTCAGGATAAATGTTATTTTCAACCATGACTACAACAACTATGTCTCTTTCAAAATCAAAAGTGGCACTATCAAATATGAAATCCTAGTTTAAAGTTGAGAAATTATCTTGTTTGGCTAAATACAACAGGATAAATACATTAGAAGAACTTGTAGTAAAAGTGGGATATGATATTAATAACTGCAAAGCACCTGAAGAAATCATCAAGAAGAAAAATATAGACATTGATGCCCTACAAAAGCAACTCAAGCTACCCTCGACTGAAGACCCACAAACTAAAGAGATGGCACAAAATGAATCTTACAAGGAGGAAATGATTAAATTAATTATTGATCAAAATATGCAAATCAGAAAAATGGAAGAACAATTTGAAGAACTTATAAAAGATAAACCAACATTCCAAGTAAATATTGATCCTACTTTAGCAACCCAAACATCTTATGTGGGTGCAGAAACCTCAATAGCCTTGAAAATAACTGATGTGATACAACTGGCTCAATATTTGGCCACTCGAAAGCAAGCACATGAGAAGCTACATCAGAAGTTTCAATTTCTTGAGTCACAAAAGATTAAAAATGATACTTTGTATCTAGAGTAAATGATAAACACTCATCAGTTGGAACTTAGAATTAAAGAACTGGAAAGTGAATCTTTAATGACATCAACTTTAGGAGAACCTAAGCAGAGTATATGGGAAAACATTAGTGAGTCCATTACTAAAATATGTCCATCTATTTAAATCATCTTCAAGCAATAGGAACTCATCAACAAATGTAGGACAAAAATTCAAGAGGGGAAGGATCAACTCCAAAAGAAGCCAAGAGAAGCTTCTGATATGATCAAGGCTCTTAATTCAAAGAATAGAGAGGATTTGGAAGCAATCAATATCTCAGACAGGACTGCAACAATTTTGGAGATAAAGAAGGTTTCACAGAAAAGGAACTTGATCAACCAGTTGCAGACCAAGTGTGAAGCCTTAAATTTTATTGTTCAAAGGTTTCATAATAGATTTAATATTTTAAATCATGAAGGTCTGCCAAGTCTAGTTAGATTAGATGATAAGTTGGTCAAGTTAGAAGATTATTTCAAATAGTTATATACAAATGTAATAGACAAACCAAAGTTTTCCAGTATCAAAGGTCACATTACAAGAAGAGATTTTCTTGAAGCTCTAGAGTTTGATTTGATTATTAAACATCAAATCAAACAGTTATTTCTCCAAAAACCAACTTTTGACAGATTTACTGAAGTGAATGAAATCTTTAGGAAAATGATGAATGTAGAAATCCCGAGTGAAGATCAATGGGATAAGTTTTGTGAAACCATTGAGTAAAAGATTATTTTTGCAGCATGCCAACACATAAGATTTTGAAGAACCAAGTGAGAAACAACGTCCAATGAAAAAGGACAAGTCAACAACAACTTTCACCAAAAGAGGTCGAATCATCAACAACCTCCAGAAAAATAGAGACACTACATCTATCTGTCTCCTTCATTTATTATTATTATCCTATTATTTTAAATCATTTAAGATATTTCTAAAGTTTTGTTAATTATTATAAATAACTCTCATCATGAGTTATGAAGGTTGCACCCTTGGATGAGTAGATTTTGTAAAGAAGAATTTGTACAGTTCTTTTTTATCATCAATAATACAAGCAAGATTCTAAACTTATCTCATACAACTCTGTCTTCTCTGTGAGATTTCCAGTTTTCTGTCATTTTATTTCTTGATATATTTAATTATTATTAAGATAACTAGGTAAGGTTGTTTGTGTTTCAACAACCTTATAATTCCTCCTGAAGTTATAATTATTATAAAGAACGATTTACTTGACAATCTGTTAATGTAAGTCCCTTTTATCAATAAATTGTCAGTATCTTGGTAATGTTAGATATATTTTGTTAAAATTTTGAAAACTCTTTAAAAAATTTCTACCTTATGGTTTATTGAATAATTCAATTTAAATATTTAATAATCATATACTCTTACATAATTCCACTTAATCAAAATTGTAAAATCTTAATCATTGTATGAGATGAAGAAGAAACCCTTACTTATAATTATTGAAATTATCAGAAAGATTTAAAAACCTTAACGGTTTGATTAAAAACTATCTTATGCATTGGTCCTCCAAATATTTCAAAACACAAACAAAACATTTTAGTTTCTTTGGCATGATTACTGACCAGAATCATTCCAAAGGAGAACAGGTTCAATTTTATGATTTTTTTTTTTTTTTATCAATGACTTAAATGAGTTCTATAATCATGTCTATCATTAGTTGATAAGTTATGAATATAAAATTAGATATCTATTAAAATTAGTTGTTATCATGCATTCACTGCTTGACCTTTAGTGGAGAGAAAATTGGTTGATTTAAATTTTTTTTTATAAATATAAATAAGTGGAGAAATAGTTTTTATGTTTTTTTTCTTCTTCTCTGGATAATTTTGATTTAAATTTCAAAATTATTTATTTAAATCACAATTTTAGAATTATATATATATATATATATATATATATATATATAAATTAATTTACAATGTATATAAAATAATTAAGCTTTTATATTTTATATTTTTTAGGTTCAATTTATATTTAAAATAGAGCTTGGCAGTTTATTTATCTTTTGATTCATAGTGCATTTTATATCAAGATAATTTTTGATTTGTTTGTTTGCCATGTTTTTCTTTGTTTTTATTTTATTTATTTTTTGGTTTTTTGGAAGGTCTAATTATTTTAAATTGTGGAAATTGACTAAATTGTTAAGTTTTATTGGTTTTGCTTAAGATTGTGGACATATGCAAAATGAATTAAAGATTCAATGAGTGCTTTCATATTTTGAATAAACTTTATAAAAGTAAAAAAAACTTAGTTTAAAATTATATGAATGTGAATTTAAATTTTATTTGAATTTGAATTTAATTTTATTCATATATTGTGTATATTAAGTATTTCTAATATTAGATAATGAATTAAATTTAAAATTAGTTATATTTATAGTAATTTTCATATATTTATCTCTCTGTATATAACACTTTTCATTAAAAAAACATATATATTAAAATTTCAATAATGCTATGTTTTTTCACTTGTTTACATAATGCTAAAATGTTGTATTATCAAAATTTATCGTTTTTATATATAAATAAACTAGATATTAAATTATTATATAGAGTTGTTTTATATTTTCTTTCTTAAAATTCCATGAATGTTAAAATTTCTTATTCATCTAGTATTCTTGAAAATTATTGTGATGTTGTTTCATTTATATTGAATTTAAGAGAAGAAAAAAAAATAAGTAAATGTAAATAAACATGGAAATTACAATAATATTGTAGTTAAAAATACATTTTGTTTATATATGGAAACATTTTATTAGTTGTTTTTGTAAATAAAGATGCAATGTTTGATCTGAAAAAAATTGTGATTGATTTAAGCAATAAAAATATAAAGTTATATATACAAATGGATAATATCAAATATTCTATCTAAGTGTTTTATGTAAATAGATTAAGCACTAGTCTACTGCCTTCATAATATTTATAATGGGTATTTGAAATATATGTTTTTAGAATTTGATAAAATGATTACTATATTAGATGAGAAATATTTGGTTTTCCATGGAGTTTTTATTTTATAGATATAGGATTGTAATGATTAAGATGTTGTAGACACTTGTGCAGGTTTGAATTTGCTTTGAATTTTAAAGTGCTAAATACTATTATGTAGGGAAGACAATATCCAAAACTTAACATTTCTCTTCTTCAGAAATTTTAAATGAACTTTATCATTGTCCATTTATTTGGGGTTAAATTACATGTTCCTTATGTCTAGGTGGCAAGCTAAACTTTTTTAAAATTATTGAATTATGGAATAATATTAGTGTTTTTATGTAGAAGTTATGTGAAAATGAGAACTAGAAGGAATTAAAGAAGCTTACAACATTTTTTTATTTTCAATTGTGGTACTTAAAAAGATTTAATGTATGAACACTTAAAGACAATTATAAGGTTTTTTGAATACTTCTAGATACCTAGTTTTGATTTTTTTTGTTAGTTGATTTTTGGTATGATTCAAAGTTTTGTGTCCAATTTATTTACATTTGAACATTTTCAGATAACAAAATTATTTTCTAGAACAATTTTTCTTAGTATTATTTATTTTAATTGACACTATTTTTTTTAAAGAGTAGTGTTATTTAGGTTGTTCATTATTTGACTTGATGATTTCTAGATTCAGGTAATGTTTGCTAGTTTGGGTGAAATCTATTTAAAAATAATGCTATGCAGTTGTGAGTGATTTTGAGTCATCGATTGTGTATTTGTGCAAATTTCCAAGTCATTGCAACAAATTATAGAGGAGATTGATGATAACAATATGGATTTTGCAAATAAAACAGACAAGAGGAAAAACAATGAGTGGTGTGGATGCAATTTCTATGGAAGTGGATTAGTTACAGTTTTAAATGGTAAAAATGTTTGTGCTATTGCATACCATATCTTTATTCAATTACAAATAACAATGAATGGTTGTTAAAGTTAAAATTCATCAATTTTTTTTAGTGATTTAAATGACAAATGTGTTGATTCAATACGTCTCATGTGAAAAAAGAATTTTGGTAGATTATAATGCTGAAACTAGCTTGTATTAAATTTAGATGTAAGTCTCATATCTATTTATGTTGTATATATGCACTTGGAATCCTTATTCCAGGATGGGTGACTATGTAAGCTTAAAATATTGCATTTCTAGACAATTTTGGCACAATATCTTTTGCTCAAATTGAAATGTTTAGTAAAGTGGATATGTAATTTGATATAATTATATAACTATGATTAATATCGAGCAATAATTTTTATTTACAATTTTTGTAGTAATGTGTGGCTAGAATGTTCTTTTTTATATACGACATAGTAGATAATGTTTTGAATATCTATCAAACAATGTGATACAAAGTCACATTTGCCACTTTGATTCGCAATTTAATGTAGTTATAGTCCTATGATTACAATTGGAAAATATTTTTTTGTTTGTGTTTTTCTTAGCCATACGTTACTATAATGTTGTGTGTTATAATAGATAATTCTTTCAATGGCTAGAAAAACATATGATATAAAATCACATTACCCATTTTTGGTCACTGTTATTTGCACAAAATAGATTTTATATATATATATATATATATATATATATATATATATAACATTGAATGCAATATTGGTTTGTCTTTGTACACAAGTGTTGTGTACCTTGCATAAATCCATTGCTATATTGCTATAAATATTATTGTAGCTTGTGTTGTTATATCATTCACCACCTTAGCCCTAAGAAACTTATAAAGGGGGATCACCCGAAAGCATAAAAGGGAGAAATACTTAAAGGAGTGAATGGGTTGATGTGAATGAAAATCCATATAAAAAGGGGACAAGGCATGATATACATATTCTAGCCTTGCAGTAAGCTTTACACGAAACAAAGGAGGATAAAGGTACAAGACAGCTAGGCAGGGGGGACCCGCCCATACTCCGAGCAGACAAAGGAAGAAAGGCGCGTGAAGAGTTTCGGGGGGATCAAGGATGGCAGGGGGAAGGCGAAAGCTCACCCCCCCATAATGGTGATGATGTAGCATACGGTGGGACCCGAGATAGCTTTTCCATGGATGGTCGTGGGCTTTGAGCCGCTACAAGACCCCACCGGAATGCTTGGCGGGCTTGACCACGGAGACACCTGGCGTACTGGTATTTAACCCAACATGTGGTATACACCTAACCAAAATCTGATAGAAAATAAATAGATGCCACGTGTCTCAGTGTCAGCGTCCTTATGAAATCATCCGCGTAAGTACGTCCATCGTGTGCATTTGCAGCCGTTGATCTAGATTGCCCAGATCGGACGACTCACATTCATTTTTGCGTTCATTTCACAACATCTCCCCAACTCACAGCTTCGACGTGAAATGGGCAGTTTTTGTAAGGACAGACGTCACTCCCTAACATGTATCGTGTGCCTCTAGCTCAATACCGCTTACCACGTAGCCTCCATGCGAAAACCACTCACGGTTTTCCGTGAAACCTGACATCATATGTCTACGCCATATTTTGATTTAAACCGTGGTTTTTGCCTCCACCACGGTTTCACCTTTCACCTCTACATTCCCTACCTCTACACTTCTCCTCTACCTTTACCCAAGCCATTTGAAGTAGTCAAACCCCTCATCGTAAAATTTATTTAATGTGTTTTTTGTCTGTGCAGATTTTCATAGCCTTTTAATGTACACATGGCCATCTCATAGCCAATCACAATGCCTCGAGGCCTAAGATGACGATCCTCCATGCCCGGGAAGCAGAGAAAAAGATTCAGAGAGGAAATTCCACATCCAAGGTAATGGATCATGACCATTAGCCACTTTATGGGACCCTCTAGCGTAGAAGGCCAACTCTAGCACTATTAACAACATTGCATTCTCCAACTTAGAAGGCCAGCTATCCCACAACTAACTATATTACCTTTTCTAGCAGCAGCAATGGCTCCGCCTCATCCAACAACAATAATAATCCATGATGGCGCCTGTGTGGCCTTATTTTTACCTTATGTTCATTTCACCTTGTCATTTCGGGTGAAATCCTTATTTTACCCTTGCAGTTTTTACTTTCAGTTAGTAAGTTGTTTACATTTCAGTTAGAAATGGCTTTAGGCCTGCGTTGTAAGATGATGAGAAGTAGTTTTACCTCATCATCATTTTTGTCTTTGATTTTGACCTGCAACAGCATACCAGCATGTGAAGAAGATATTTTCCCAATATATATTCTCATGCATAGGAATCAGTGGTTATAAAAACAAGAAGCAAACACTAAGAAAAGGTTCCAGATTTTCTAAAGGACTCACTAGCTCGAGTGTTCTGTATGTATTTGGTATGAATATTGATATTTGATGTTGAAGATCCCATAGGGACTCAGTAATAAGAAGCTTTGCTGGAATTGGGGATTTTTCTTTGGGTGATTCACAATTTGTAACCCTTCTCTATGTTTTTAATACAAATTTTCATTTCGCATGTCTCCACATTTCTTGTATCTAATGCTCTAGAATGCGAGTGATCCCATGTTTAAATGTGAATTTATCATTACAAATACTCATATTTACTCATACATAGCGCTTTAAATAGGCTCATACAGAATACTTTGTTTCATTTTCTATATCTTTCACTGTTCTTCCGATATTAACTACAATGGATTCGTGTCTTTGAAATTGTCCAGATTTATGGATTCTTATCTCTAAATAGGCCTAGTATATATGTATCTTTATCCTTGAATAAGCCCGGTTATATTTAATATATTACTACATCTTCTGCCACAGTCATCACCCACATATTACCTGATATCTATTTGTTCATTTTAGAAGTCAGCCCCCTTTACAGCATTCTGTCTTAAAGTTGTTCGATGCATTTACTTATTGCAGTTTATACTTAGTTTATATAGTTTTCATATTTTTTGTGTTTAACTTTGGGTTCTTGGTTCCACCTTTATTAAAGCCATTCATTCGAGTGATTATAGCATGAGAGCTTAACATTGTCATCTCCAATCAGTTGAGTTATATGCTCCTTGCATTTAATATGTCATAGGCACTGGTCTTTATACAACTCAAGGTTGTATCTAGGAGTTACAACATCTTTCTAGCACCGTTGCTGGGGAAATAATTTGAAGAGATAAATCCCTAGGCCTTGATAAATATTCATCCACCCTTCAAAATAGGTGAGCAGGAAGGTTTGGGGGTTGTAGATCCCTCTCCTTGGAAACTCCAATGTCCTTCAAAGGATAAATCTATTTTCAGTCCTAGCTTCTCGAAAGCCACACCTGAGTTCAGATACATCACAGTTGAGAACACCTTCAATGTTTGATCCAGAGAAGATTTTTCATAAGAGAAGTTGGAGAGAAAGACAATCATCTTATACAGATATTCCCAGATTCTCCTTGGAAGATTCTCCATCCTCCTCTTAATTAGCTCAAGATCAGGGTCCCGATTCTACTGCAAGAACCCTTGATTATACTTCTAGTAGCTCCTCCCTTGAAAATATTGAAGTAAAAGATGAGGCTGAATCTGTAGATACCACGAGCTTCTTCCTGCATCCCACTCCCGAAGCCGAAGAAGTTAAAGAATTTATAGAGGTTTCCACTGCTCATATTCCAGCATTTCAATCGACCCCTCAATCTGATGTCCAGTATATCACCATTTTCATACATACTTCTCTTCCACCACCTCCTATTTCAGATTAGATTCTCCCGCCACCTCCACAACCTCCGATGGCTATTCCTAGCTTCCTACTGAAAAAATATGCCCCCTGAAATTACCTCAGATCCTGAACGACATGCCTTAGGATTACTTAAAGATCCTACCTCATTTCAATGGAGAAAATGATACTGAAGTTCATAAACACCTAGAAGTTTTCTGCACTTTCGCAGAAAATTTCAATGTTGAAAATCTAGATGTGGTGTTGAGATTGTTTGTCTAGTCTCTAGATGGAGAGGCCAGAAAATGGTTCAAGACCTTAGGGGAATACTCCATTAATAACTGGGAAGAAATGGAAAATGCCTTCATTAAGAAGTGGGGAGAGAAGAAGGACCGTGGATATTGTCTTACAGAATTCAACACACTTAGAAAGAGGCATAATGAAGAGGTGTCTGAATTCATAAAGAGATTTAATAAATTATATACCAGTCTTCCAGCTGAAATGAAGCCTCACTAGACTATTGCTAAAGTGGTGTTTGTAGCAGCCTTTGAGTCAGAATTCAGATTCTCTTTAAGAGAAAGGAAGTCTGCTACTCTGGATGAAGCCCAGAATGATGCATTGGAAGTGGAAGCTAACTTTGCTTCTATGGGTAAATCAAAAGGGAGGTCAGAACATGATGCTAGATGGAGAGGGAAAGAAGAAGCATCTACCTTTGGTCAAGATAGAGAGCTAGCAGATTACAAAATCGAGGAGATGAGAGAAATGATCAAGAACCTTTCAAGCAAGCTGGTGAAGCTTTCACTTGAAGCAAATAATTCCTCCTCTAGGTCACCTCAAGCTACTCCAAATAGGGGTTATAACCCTCAATATAGAAAGCATCCCTTGCAAATATTACAAAGAGATCGGAACGAGCAGCAAGACCACATACAGCCCCTGCTGTATCTAGAAGGAAAGATGGATGACCCTGCCGAAGACATACCCAATGGGAAAGATGATCAATATCTTGCTTACTCACATGGTGATGAAGTTGAGTCTTCTTTGAAAGAATGTGAAGGAGTGGAGCTTTCCTTGCAAGAAGAAGAAGAAAAGACAAGTGCTATTGAAGATCAAAAGATCAATAATTACTGTAAGAAATTTGTAGACTTCATGCAAGCAAATTTTCATAGAAAATATGATCTCAGGTCCTCTAGGAAGAGGATACGCACGCAAGAACAAGAAGAGGAGATGCCTCAGAAGGAGACAGTTGTTCAGAAATTTGGAGATAAAGGTAAGAGATCTATAACTGAAACTTTACATTCTAATGACTCCATTCTTTCCTCTTCTAAGTTGGCCTCTAATCCAAATATAAATGCTAAACCTATTCAGAGGGAATAAAAACCTCCAGCTGAGAGTAAAGAGCCAAAGGAATGTCTCATAGAGAAGTCTCCCTCTGCTTTTAATCTTCGAAAGGAACTGGAAAAATTTAAAATCCCAGTCCCCCTGACTGAATTCCTGAAACAACCAGTCCACCAGTCTCATGTGTCTTCTTTCATGCTTCCTCAAGGAGCAGCCCCAATCCTAGATAGTTTAAACCTCTAGGAAGAAAGGCCTATGGTCATGTTCGGTCCTCATGTTGAGGAGTTAGATGCTTCAACTGCTCCTTTCTATTTCTCTTTAGTAATTCATGACCTGTTATTGCATAACTGTATGTTGGATTATGGAGCGCCTGATAACCTCCTGCCCCTATCAGTGATGGAACAATTGGAGCTCCAAATCACTCGCCCATATAAATATCTCTATTATTTTGACTCCAAAAGATTCAAATTCCTACGGATGATCAAGGACTTGTTGGTAAATCTAGCCAAAAATACATCTAAGAGCGTGGTAATGGACATAGTAGTGGCTGACATCCCAGCTCATTTTGGGATGCTGTTATCAAGATCATGGGGTACAAAAATCGGAGGATCTATAAAGATGGACTTAACCTATGTGACCATCACTGTGTTTGGAGGTCAAGAAAGGATATTATATCGGGAAACAAGGTTTGTGAAGATAGTCACTAAAGCTGATAATTCAATAAATTCACCAGTGTATAACAAATAGGGTGAGTTCTCTTCTCTAATGCTCGAAGAAGACCAAGATTATTTGTAGGAGCCATCTTTCTATCAAGTAAATACTGAGCAGTCTTCAAGTAATGAAGAAGGTGGGGTTTGGACCTTGCACTTTGATGGAGCCAACACAAAGGAAGGGAACGGAGCTGGGGTTCTCCTGATCTCCCCTACTGGGTAGCTGGTCCCATTATATTTTAAATTGGAGTATGAAGCCATGAAAAATGTGGCTGAATACAAAGCCTTGCTTCTAGGTCTACAAACAGTAAAGAGTATGAATATTCAGAGCTTGAAGGTTCTGGGAGATTCAGAACTGGTGGTGAGACAAATAAGAAATCAATGTCAAGTTAAGCACCCATGACAAAGGGCTTACAGAAATGAGGTTGTTGGAGAGGTAAATCCCCTCTGCAGACAAAGGCGATCCGTACTAGCCTAGATCAAGCCTAGCAACAACCGAGTCACGCTAAGACACAAGTTCCTAATTGCAAAATACCAAGATGTGACAAGAGGCCTACCTTAAGTCGTATGCTATAGTCGTTTGTGGAGAAGATGGTGCTTCTGTCCCTTGCTTTGGCAGATCACAATTCTCCCACTCAAAGTGATTGAACACCTCCACGTACAAGAAGAACAACAAACAAACAAGCGTAAAACCTAATACATGCAATTATGTATCAATCAGAGAAGATACAACTCATAACATAAAATATGAACATCTGAGTGGAACCATAATCGAAGTCGTTTATTATTAATCAGAACAAAGAAAGATACAACTTGAGCTCTGACACTGGATCTTCCTTTGGCAGGTGGACAGAGGAGTATGTCTCGGTAAAGATCCTCGGGAAAAGGAAAAGTCTCTCTCTCTTCAACTATCTGACGATAATCTCCTTACTATTGATTCAGCTCTATTCAGGCTAGCTTGAAAAGGGAAAATGACAAGCTTATATAGATGGTGGAAGGGGAGTTGGGATCCCTACAATGGTGGGATTGGCCCTATCCTCCAGGAAGCTTCCATTATAGGTGGAAAACCACTTCCCCTACATGGATATCCGGAGCCAAACCTCCCAAGCCATTTTAGAGACTCGTTCAGGACTTGGTTGGAATCAAACTTCCACCATTTATTTTTAAAAAACACTACTTATTAAGCCTGGCACAACTGATACACTAGGACAAAGCGTTAGTTGGCGTGCCCTCTTTGGTGGATTTCCCCCATTGGTGCGAGGGTTGAACTGGCTAGTCGTGCCAAGGCTAAAAAGGCTATTTTTAGGGCTTTTCACAGGAAATTGTCTTCAGGGGAATGATTGTCCTTGTCAAGGGGGATGCCATGAAAGTGGTTTCAGGTCATTTCACTGCTCACAGGTCACGAAATAATCCCTCCAATGTGCAGGACGGGGGATTGCAAGGACGGTGAAAAATTACTGTCTAACAGAGGTATAGGACTTGGTATATAATTTCTTCTTAGCATTTAATATTCAATTCATGCCAAGACACCAGAACAGAATAGAAGACTCTCTTGTAGTAGCTGCAAGCACTTTTTGGCCACCTCACAATCCCCTCCTAAGTTATGAGATAGAGGTTTTTTACCATCATTCCATCCCTGACAATGTCAAACACTGACAGATGTTTGAAGATGAAGAGAAAGTGAAGATATTCATGGATACCATTGGGGAATTTTACAATTTGGTGATAGATGTTGGTGAGGAGGAGACTGAGGACCTTCCTCAGAATAAATGGTAGGATACCATGGCTGGGCATAAGGTGCTGCAGCTCAAAGGGAATGTAATACCCAGAGGACTGGTCCCTCTGGAGAGACTATTTGATAAGAATGATGTCCCAATCCAGCCAAGTAAGGTTGCTGAAGAAAGTCAGGTAGATGACCTGAACCTCGGCACAGAGACCGATCTCAAGATTGTGAAATTTTCTAATAAGGTACCCGAAGAATACGAGGAGCAATATCGGAAGCTATTTCAGACATATAAATATGTTTTTTCTTGGTCCTATCAACATTTGAAGACCTTGGATATTAGCATTATCCAGCACAAGATTCCATTAAAAGGAGATGCTAAGCCACACAAATAGAAATTAAGATAGATTAACCCTTTAGTCCTTCCTTCCATAGAAAAGGAAATCAAAAAACTGTTAAGGCTAAGATCATTGTGTCATTAAGATATTCTGAATGGGTGCCCAACTTGGTCCCAGTCCGAAAGAATAATGGAGAGATAAGACTGTGTGTCGACTTTCGGAACTTGAACAGAGCATCTCTGAAGGATAATTATCTACTTCCAAAGATAGACCATATATTTGAGAAGGTGGTAGGAGCTTCAAAAATGTCTATGATGGATGGCTTTTCTGGGTATAATCAAGTAGCAGTGCTTCCAAAGGACCAAAATAAAACCGCATTCACTACTCCTTGGGGAACGTTTATGTATGCTCGAATGCCATTTGGGTTGATCAATGCAAGGGCTACATTCCAAAGGGCCATGGACATTTCTTTTGTAGGGGAACAAGACAAATATGTGGTGGTCTACCTGGACGACATCACAGTCTTCTCAAAGGATGATGTTGAACATATGGAGCATTTGCGCAGAACCTTTAACAAGTGCCATAGGTATGGATTGTCTTTAAACCCTCAAAAATCTCAGTTTTCTTTAGAAGAGGGTAAACTATTGGGGTACATTGTAACAAATTCAGGGGTAAAGATTGACCAAAAAAGAGTAGAAGTCATAAACGGTATATCCCTTCCCAGAAACAAGAAAGAGGTCCAATTTTTTCTGGGACGTATCAAGTTCTTGAGAAGACTCATACTGGACTATGCAGAGATATTTCGGCACATAACTGAGATGCTGAGGAAGGATAATGAGGTAAAATGGACTCTTGAGTCATGGGAGTCTTTTAACATAATTAAAAATGCTTTCGCAGAAGCCCCAGTATTAGCAGGACCTGATTGCACGAAACCCTTCATGATATTTTTAGTTGCATCTCCCCACACTGTCGCAACAGTATTATTGCATAAGAATGAGGAGGGGCATGAGCAACCTATCACCTTCTTTAGCCAAGTGCTTCGAGATGCAGAGCTAAAATATAACATCCTGGAGAAACAGGCTTATACCTTGGTCAAATCCCTGAAGGCTTTTTGGATGTATGTATTGCAGTCAGCTATAACTGCATTCGTACCCACAGCGGCTGTAAAAGACATCTTGATTCAGGGATCTAGTGAAGTAAAGAGAGGCAAATGGATAGCCAAGATATAGGAGTATGAGTTGGAAATACGCCCCACTAAGCTAATAAAGGGATAGGGATTAGCCAAGATCCTTTCCAAATCAAACTGTCAGGCTTTGGGGATAAATTTGTCCATGGTGGCCAATGAAGTTCCTGAAAGGGTAGACGACCAGCGTGGAATAGAAACCACTACACAAAAAACCCATATGAATTACCTCCTCAGTCCGTGGTACAAAGAAATTATAGAGTACCTCTTGACTCTTAAATGTCCTCCAAGTTGCGACAAGAAAAAGTACCAGATGTTGAGATTAAAATCTCAGAATTTCATCGTAACAAATGGTCATTTGTACTGGAGAGAGCCATCGTGCATACTACTTTTATGTCTCACAGAAAATGAAATAGAAGAAGTGATGACGGAACTCCACAAGGGCATCTGTGGGGGCCACTACAGCTGGAGGGCCATGGCACACAAGATTCCGAAAGCATGCTTTTTATGGCCCAAAATTTTTGGAGATGTTCATGCTCAGGTAAGGGCCTGTGAAAAATGTTAGAAATTTGATGAAAGGTAGAAGTTCGCACCTTTGCCTATGATCCCGATGCACATAGAGGAACATTTCCAATAGTGGGGAATCGATTTCATCGACGAAATTCATCCTGCCTCAAGCGGGCAACACAAGTGGATACTAACATCCATCGATTACTTCACTAAATGGATAGAAACTGTGCTAGCAAGGAATGTGACAGACACAATGGTGATCAAGTTTCTGGAAGATAACATCATCTCAAGGTTTGGCTTCCCTGCTAATATTTTCACAGATAATGCTCAGCCTTTTAAGTCTTTCAAATTCATAAATTTTTTCCAACAATATAATATTGTATTAAGGCACTCTACTACATATTATCCACAGGGGAATGGATTAGTATAATCCTCAAACAAAACCTTGGTGAGGGCGCTGAAAAAGGCCATAAATTAAAACCAGAAGAACTGGGATTCTTAGCTCAAGTTCACGCCATGGGAAAAAAAAATCACTAGTAAGAGGTCAACAGGAAAATCCCCATATGAATTGGTCTATGGTAGAGTGGTGGTTTTCCCGATACAATTGGCCTTACCTGTGGCTAGGTTCATGCAGGACTGTCAAGAGGAACCAAACAATCTTACCAGAAGGATGAATCGGTTAGTAGAGCTGGAGGAGACTCGAAGTCAAGTAAATTAGAGATTTACTGAGTACCAAGAGAAAATGAAAGACCTATTCGATCAGCATGCTAAAGGTAAAGGGATTCAGGTCAGAGATTTGGTGCTAAGATGGGATGTAAGAAGGGCCGAAAAAGGAAAGCATGAAAATTTCGATCCTCTATGGTTTAGACCTTTTAAAATTTATGAAGAAGGAGGAAAAAATACTTTCAGACTGGAAAAATTTCAGGGTGATCTGCTCGAAGCCCCTGTGAATGGGAAATTCTTAAAACCATTTTTCTAGTATTGATTCAGGCTGAAAGGTCTGCCGTATGATATTGTACATTATTTAGTTGCATTTATTATAATGTTTGTTATTTTGAGTTGTCATGAAGAAAGAAGAGAAGTCATCAAGGAGACTGTGTTCACAAGGAGACATTAACAGATCATCTACGGAGTTGTCGACATGTTCGAGGATGAACGTGTCATCCCCAAATGGAGCCAATATTGTTATATCATTCACCACCTTAGCCCTAAGAAAATAGAAAATTATAAAGGGGGGTCACCTGAAAGTATAAAAGGGAGAAATACTTAAAGGAGCGAATGGGTTGATGTGAATGAAAATCCATATAAAAAGGGGACAAGGCATCATATACATATTCTAGCCTTGTGGTAAGATTTACACGAAACAAAGGAGGATAAAGGTGCAAGACAACTAGGTAGGGTAGGACCCGCCCATACTCTGAGAAGACAAAGGAAGAAAGGCACGTGAGGATTTCTGAGGGGATCAAGGATGGCAGGGGGAAGGCAGAAGCTCACCCCCTCGGAATGGTGATGAAGTAGCATATGGTGGGACCCAAGATAGCTTTTCCATGGGGTGATGGCCACTGGCTTAGAGCTGCTACAAGACCCTGCCGAAATGCTTGGCAGGCCCAACCATGGAGACACCTGGTGTACTGGTATTTAACCTGATGCGTGGTATGCACCTAACCGAAATCTGATAGAAAATAACCAGATTCCATGTATCTCGGTGTTGGAATCCTTATGACATCAGCCACGCAAGTATGTCCATTGCTTGAATTTGCAATCGTTGATATGGATTTCCCAGATCGGACGACTCCCATTCATTTTCACATTCATTTCACAACATCTCCCCAACTCACAGCTTCGACGCGAAATGGACGGTCTTTTAAGGACACGCATCGCTCCCTAACATGTATCATGTGCGTCTAGCTCGATACTGCTTACCACTCAGCCTCCATGTGAAAACCACTTGTGGTTTTCTGTGAAACCGCCCATCATATGTCTGCACCATATTTTGATTTAAACCCTGGTTTTTGCCTTCGCCATGGTTTTACCTTTCACTGCTGCATTCCCTACCTCTGCACTGCTCCTCCACCTTTACCCAAGCCATCTGAAGTAGTCAAACCCCTCGTTGCAGGATTTATTTAATTTTTTTGTTGTCTGTGCAAATTTTTATAGCCTTTTAATGTACACATGGTCGTCTCATAGCCAATCACAGTGGCTCGAGGCCTAGGATGATGATCTTCCATGCCCTGGAAGTAGATCAAAAGATGCAGAGAGGAAATTCCACGTCCAAGGTAATGTATCATGACCATTAGCCACTCTATGGGACCCTCGAGTGTAGAAGGCCGATTCTTCCACTATTAGTAGAATTGAATTATCCAGCTCAAAAGACCAGCTATCCCACGGCTAACTGTATTACCTTCACCAGTAGCAACAGTGGCTCCACCTCATCCAACAGTAATGATAATCCATGACGGGGCCTGTGTGGCCTTTTTTTTACCTTATGTTCTTTTCACCTTGTCATTTCGGGTGAAATCCTTATTTCACCCTTGCAGTTTTTATTTTCAGTTAGCAAGTTGTTTACATTTCAGTTAGAAACGGCTTTAGGCCTGCGTTGTAAGATGATGAGAAGTAGTTTTACCTCATCATCATTTTTGTCTTTGATTTTGACCTGCAATAGCATACCAGCATGTGAAGAAGATATTTTCCAAAAATACCTTCTCACGCATAGGAATCAGTGGTTATAAAAACAAGAAGCAAACACTAAGAAAAGGTTCCATAATTTCCAAAGGACTCACTAGTTCGAGTGTTCTGTATGTATTTGGTATGAATTTTGATATTTTATGTTGAAGATCTCGTAGGGACTTAGTAATAAGAAGCTTTTTTGGAATTGGGGATTCCGATTTGGGTGATTCACAGTGTGTAACCCTTCTCTATGTTTTTAATACAAATGTTCATTTCGCATCTCTCCACATTTCTTGTATCCAATGCTCTGGAATGCGAGTGCTCCCATGTTTAAATGTGAATTTATCATTACAGATACTCATATTTACTCATACATAGCACTTTAGATAGCCTCAGACAAGATACTTTGTTTCATTTTCTATATCTTTCACCATTCTTTCGATATTAACTACAATGGATTCTTGCCTTTGAAATGTCCAGATATATGGAATCTTATCTTTGAATAGGCCCAATATATATGGATCCTTATCCTTAAATAAGCCCGGTTATAGTTAATATCTTACTACATCTTCTACCACAGTCATCACCCACATATTACTTGATATCTGTGTGTTCATTTTAGAAGTCGGCCCCCTTTACAACATTTTGTCTTAAAGCTGTCTGATGCATTTACTTATTGCAGTTTATACTCAGTTTATACAGTTTTCATAGTTTTTTGTGTTTAACTTTGGGGTCTTGGTTCCACCCTTATTAAAACCATTCATCTAAGTGATTATAACATGAGAGCTTAACATTTTCAACTCCAATCAGTTGAGCTATATGCTTCTTGCATTTAAGATGTCCTAGGCACTGGTCTTTATACAACTCAAGGCTGTCTCTAGGAGTTACAACATCTTGCATAAAGTGTTGGTGATTTTCATGTAGTTTCATTGTATGTATACCAATCTCTTAATGATCAATTGATGATCACAAATACATTTGATCTATCTATAGGCAAAACACGAAAAAAAAAAGTATAATGAACTAATGTGATTTGTTTTATTGTGTCATAAATCATAGAGAGACAATTTAGATAGAAGTATTCAAAAATCATATATGTAGCAAAGAAACTAGAGTTTTTATGAAAAAATAAATCGCATAGTTGTTTATGAAAAAAATTTCAATGTGTGGTGTGTTTTATTGATTAAAACACTTGAAATTTTTTCTTTGGTTATTTTCTCTGCATAGAAACATCAATTATTAGTTTTTCTAGTTTTCATTTTTAAGATAAACTCCATGTATTATTTTTTTGTCCACCAATTATGTGTGGGTTTTGTTCCAACATATGGAAACTCTAACTATGAGACTTTGTTCACTTGCTATTATGTGCATATGTTAAAACATTGTGGTGTTCATGTGTTAATTATAGGTATGTCCAATTAATTGGAAATATATCCAGTTGGAGAGACCCTTAAGAAACAAATATTACATTATCCTAGGAACCCAAATAATTTACATTTTATTTGATATGATATTGTTTTTATAATGAAACAGTAATTTAATAACTTAGACAAGGTGTGATTGATAGCTTTATAGTAATAATCATTTTAATATGTTTATTTTATTTCAATAAGCTATTGAATATGATTATTGGTTTAAGTAGCTTTATGCTTGTTATTTTAAATTAAAGTGTGTATTAGAGGAAGCTATATTGTATTTTTTTTAAAGTAATATTTGGATTCTATTTGATTTATACATTTTGAAAGAAATTTACAATAAGTGTCATTTTTTTTATGAAATTTTGGAAATTAAATATCATGTTTCAATTTTTTTTTAAATGATAATAAAACTTGTGTTACTATTATTTTTATCAGGTTTGAATTTTCATATTTATTCTTTAGGATCCAACAACAGATCAAGATATATTTCAATGGGTTGAGACTCAAATTTTCCCTTGAGGGAAATTCAAATTATATAGCATGGAAAGACAGAATGGAGGCAGTGCTCAAGGACAACAAAATAAAGGATCTCGTAGACACTGATATCCCTCAGCCTGCAGCAGTAGATGCTCAACTTCTTGATGCATGGAAAGAGAATGTAGCAAAGGCAAGAAGGATCTTTTTAGAGGGATTTCAAGATCATATTGTCTCGATTCTCCATGGGAATGAGAATCCATATGCTATGTGGAAGGCCTTGATGGATCTGTGTCAGAATAAAAGTGACCATAGGAAGCTAGCACTAAAAGAAAATCCGAGGAAGATAAAAATGGAGAAGGGTGACAGGATCCAAAAATACTTGACTAAGTTCAATTAATGTCGAGATGAGCCTGGAAGTGTCAGGGTCACTGTGGCCTCAGATGATTTGGTGAGCCTAAAACTTCTAAGACTTCCCAAGAGCTGGAATAACTACCAGGATTCTGTTAATGAGAGGGAGAAACTGTTATATTTGGAGTGACTATGGTATGATTTAATAGAATAAGAAATTTGGCTGAGCACTAGAGATGGATCCTCATCAAAGACTGATGATGAGGAGAACTGTGCCTTGGCTGGAAAGGAGAAGAAAGGAAAAAGGAAGGCGTCCCATTCTAAATCAAATTCCAGAAAGGTAGGCAAGAAGTGAGACTTATCAAAGGTAAAATGTTTCAACTGCCATGAGCATGGACACTATGCCACAAATTTTCCACAAAAGAAGAAAAATAAGAAGGCCTCGGGATGAGAAGAAGGTGAAGCATTGAATTCACAGTTCGAGTTGAAATTCACCCTAATTTAATGCATGCTGTCATTAGTGATGGGTTCTGTGTGGTACTTGGGTAGTGGAGATTCATTCCATATGACCAGCAATAAAGAATTATTCAGTAACTTGGAGGTGAAGGATCTCTAGATGCACATCGATATGGGTGATGATAGGAGGTATAGCGTTATTGGTGTAGTTTTAGTTAAATTTCACAGGGAGTCATGTAATCCACTCACATTGAAATATTTCATGTATGTTTCTAGTTTAAAGAATAATTTGGTTTATGTTTCTATGTTGGAATATCATGGCTATGATGTGATATTTAGTGAAGGAAAGGTGTTCCTTCGTCACAAAGCCACGAGATAGG
This sequence comes from Pinus albicaulis, assembly GCA_034641835.2. Lineage (NCBI taxonomy): Eukaryota > Viridiplantae > Streptophyta > Pinopsida > Pinales > Pinaceae > Pinus > Pinus albicaulis. The sequence continues at coordinate 551,468,843 of CM076570.1, forward strand.
TGAAAAATAATGGGGTTCTAGTAAAGAATCTCTACAAAATGGATGTAGAAGACTACGAAACACCAAGAATTAAAGTAGAGAAGGTGGAGAGTCAAGACGTCAGTGGGTTATGGCAGAGGAGGTTGGACCATCCACACCACAACGATTTGAGGATCATGCAATAGATTTCTACAGGACTTCCAAAAGGTGCAATTTCACAGAGAGACACATCCAAAGGGTGTACATTGGGAAAGTATACCAAATACACCTTTCATGATAAGGAAATTTGAGCCAAGGTGATCTTTGAGAGAGTTCACTCAGATGTGTGTGGACCATTCTCAATATTTTCCATAACACATGCAAAAGAAAGATGAAACATTCTCCAATTTTTGTGAGTTCAAGACACTTGTCGAGAAAGATACAAGGAAGAAGGTGAAGTCTCTGAGGAGTGAAAATGGTGGAGAATACATCTCTAAAAATTTCAATAACTTATGTGCCTAAGAAGTAATTCGAAGAGAATTTATTACACCTCATAACCCACGACAGAATTAGGTTGCAGAAAGGAAGAACATAACTATTGTGGGAGTAGCACAATCTATGTTGCATGATCAAGACCTATCGTTGCATCCATGGGCAGAAGCATGCAATACATAAATATTTGTGCATAACAGAAGTTCTCATCGGATGATTGGGATGAGTACACGAGAGGAGGATTTTCAAGTAAGAGACTAGATGTGTCATATTTTAAATTTTTTTGTTCATCTGCTTATTTCCATGTGACCAAAGAAGCCAGGAATAAGCCGTAGACAACAAATGAATTGGGTATATTTGTGGGGTACACTGATACACCTCACAACTATCGGGTTTACATTCCATCACACAAGATTACAATGGTCAGAAGAGATGTGAATTTTGATGAAGTAAAAGCCATGTGAACTTCCCTTGAGAGGGAGATCGAGTTGCATGTTGTTGAGGAGCTCTTGGCTCCAAAGGATGAACCTCAAGGTGTGGAGCAACCATAAGAAGAGGAACAAAGAGTGGTAGAAACCATTAATGCAGAGACATCTATCAAAGATGGAATGAAATGCACTAGAGAGGTTGGCATATTATTGTTGGATATGAGAGAGAATGTGGGAGCACCCACATCACAACGCAAGGAAAGAAGTTCTATAGATTGGTACATTGTATATATGGATCTTATGAGCGAAGGTATTGAGATAGAACCATCATCTTTTGAAGAAGAACTACAACATCCAGTGTGGGTTTATGCCATGGTTTAGGAGTATGAATCCATTATCATAAAATGTGCACGGGAAGTTGTTCCAAGACCAAAGGGGAAGTCAGCTGTAGGATTCAGATGGGTGTACAAAGTGAAGCATGCAATATATGGGAGTGTGGAGAAGCACAAGGCCAAATTTATGTCGAAATGGCTCTCTCAGGTAGAGGGAAATGACTATGATGATAATTTTTCACCATTCACAAGTTACTCATCTATTAGATCCATCCTTTCACTCTCAACGCAGATGGGATGGCAGATACATTAGATGGATGTAGATACAACTTTTATCAATGGAGTTATTGAGGAAGAAGTGTACAATGAGAAACTGAAAGGTTTTGAGACCTTAGACATGGAGTCACATGTGTATGGACTCAAGAGAGAATTGTATAGACTGAAGTAAGCACCTCGTGCTTGGTGCACCAGAATTGAAAATTATTTCAACGAATTGGGATTCACCAAGCGTGAAGCAGACATGAACCTATATCATGTTGTGGTTGTTGGTAAGCTTTTGATTATTGTAATTTATGTCGATGATATGATACTGACAGGTGATGAGAAAATCATAAAATATTGCAAAGATGATATTTCAAGAGAATTTGAGATGACGGACATGGGGCTTTTGCACTATTTCCTTGGATTGGAAATATGGAAAAGATATGGGGACCTATTTGTATCTTAGGGAAAGTATGCCAAGGATATTTTGAGAAATTTCCACATGGAGGGAAAAAAAATCATGGATACTCCTCTAGAAGGAAATTGGAGGAAGGAGGATGCTACTTCAAGTGAAGTAGTGGATGCTACTGTTTATAGGAAACTTGTGGGTTCACTCATGTACTTGGTGAACACATGACCTGAAATATGATACAGAGTTAACCAACTGAGCCAAGCTATCGTTGAGCCTACCAAGATCTTTTAGAAGGAATGGAAGCATGTGTTGACATATCTCAGGGGCACTACAAAGTACGGATTATGGTACAAATGGACAGAGCGAGTGAAGCTTAAAGGCTTCATCGATGCATATAGGGCGAGGATTCCGTCCAAAATGAAGAGAAAACTATGATGCATCTTCATCATAGGATCAACAGTAGTTTTTGGGTACAACAGAAAACATAGATCAGTTGCACTCAGTTTAGTAGAGGCATAGTACATGGTAGCCAGTTAGGTAGCATGCAAGGCTATCTAGATGAGGAAGATACTTGTTGCTTTATTTCATCAACATATGGATCTGACGGTGATACATTGTGATAACCAGAGTTGAATAAAACTATTGATTAATCCATTATTCCATGACAGGACCAAGTATATTGATATCCGGTATCACCATATCAGAGATAGTGTTCAGAGTCAAATTATGTCATTAGAGAAGTAGGATGCAGACATCTTGACAAAGCCACTGACAAGAAGAAAATTCAAATTCCACAGCGGCAAGATCAGGGTAGTAGATAATCTCTTTATTTTTGAGAGAGAATGTTGAATTGACACCAATAAATGGCACCCAAAGGAGGATTTTGATTTAATTTTACCTTAATTAAATTGGAAGAGAAATTGTAATTTCATCCCATGACAGCTTGTACTAGTTAACTAAGTCAAAATGACTGAGTTAGCTTAGGAAATTCATGTTGAGGGTCAGATAGGATTCAAGTGGAGTTGTCCCATGATTTAAGGGGAGCCAGTTAGAATTATTTATGAATTGTACTGAGTTACTCAATTAATTGAGTTAAAATAAGTTTAACTAGTTCTAACTAAGAGATGAGCTAGTGATAGGTCTAGTGGATTAAATAATATTTAATTCACAAGTATTGATCAATCAATTAACTGATAATTCACTATAAAAAGTTGTTTCATGTCGAGTTCTAAGGAAGGCCTAGTTGATACTAAGGCTAAAGCGATGATAACTGTGAGATGTATAATTATAAAATTGTACAGGTAAGTTATCGACTCATGTGGAGGCCAGGGATGTATTGCGCAATCAATTATAAGGAATTTCCTTTTTAATATGGATACAATTCCTCCAAGAATGAGTTAGAAAGGATGGATTGGTAGAGGCTGAGAATTGGTTAAGTAACTGATTGATTTTTCCTATATAAAAGTGAGACAGTTGGCAGAGTGCACAAATCTCTTTGAGAGAGAAAGCAATGTATTGTTTCATGTTCTTGAATTTATACAATATAAAAATAAAAGGGTTTTCAGCAGCGTGCTTTCCCCATATGCATCTTGTGTTGTGTGATTGATTGTTTGTTTCTCTTACTTATTATGTGATTGTGCGATCGTATTTTATTTGTAGAAATTGTATAAGGATAAAGTATTTTGTTTTAGTACATTAAAATATTGTATTGAATGAGGTTTATCCATAAGGGCAAGTACAAGAAAGTCATAGGTTGGGTTGGATATGAGGTAGGAGGTAGCGGTTGTAAGAACAGATGGATATAAAGACATATTTCATTTATGGCCCCTACTGAAATAAAGTCGAAGGTTGGATTGATTGTGAGGTTGACGGTTGGCATTTTCATTTGAATGGTTTTTCTAGACTCTCTCGACTACTAATAGTCCCCGACCAATTTGGATCTAATTTTTTGGTATAAAAACTATAATCTAAATATGCACTGAATGATTTTCATTATTGTTATGAGGTTTATAACATGATTTTCTTTTTCTTTTGTGAATCACAAAACAAATAAAAATAAAATTCGTAAACAATGTTTTAAAATTTTGAAAACTGAAGTCATAGGTCGGACCGAGATTTCTTTTGTAAAAAACACACCCTGTCAGCTGCAAGACCTTCTGACCACATGAGTAGAAAACTCAATTGAGTACAATTTTTTTTTATAAACAATACTCTCAACCTCCCGACCTCATCACTACCGTACTATGAAACTACCAAACCTAATGAATTCAATCAAATATGGTCTGGTCCAAACCGCGATATAATAAATGAAATCACAAACCAAAAAATGGAAGAATACTGGACCTCATGATCGCATGATTACATCAAAAAAACAAGAATTTGTAGTCCAGTCAAAAATATTGTACTTCTATTCTCTAAGAATCAGTTACTGAAAATCCAATCTCGTTTATTTATTTTTTCTATGATTTTTTGGTATGAAACATATAATTTAAGAACTCACTGAATAATTTGCAATGCTGCCATCAAGTTCGAAAGAGAAATTTTTTTTATTTTGTACATAACAAAATGAATACAAAACAAAACCATTAAACACATTTTTTATTTTTTGAAAATTAAGTAGAAATTCGAATCCAGAAACATTTTCTAAAAAGTGAATAGAACCTTTCGACTACCCAACCTCCTGACCACTCATCTAACAACACAGAGTAACTATGTTTTTTCTTTATAATTAATCAGCTTGACCTCTCGACCTCATCATTCTCAATGATCAAACTACCCAACCTAATGGAACAACTTGACTATGCTATAGTCGACGTTGCAATTCAGTCAATCAATCATAAAACAAAAAAATAGTCAACTATCTGACCTTTAGACTATTTGATCAACCCAATAAAAAAATTACCCTCTTTTAATTTTTGACTACCTGACCTTCTGACTACCAGAATTAGAACACAAAGTCATGACAATTTTTTTATAAATAATAGGCTTGACTTAGCGACTTCACCATTTCCCAACTTTCAACTTAGCCAACCTCATGACCTCAGCATCTGTGAGTCTCAAACTACTTGACCTCTCAAACTCACTATCTCTGACTATCAAAGTACCCGATGCAATGAAACGACCCCACTCTATCATAATCATGGTCCCCATAGAATAAATGAATTATAAAACAAAAAAAACTTGACTATCCAACCTCCTGATATGATTGACATAAATTAGTTACTGAAAATTTAGTCTTATTTATTTATTTGTTCTTTAATTTTTTTACATGAAACATATAATTTGAAAGTTCACAGAATAATTTTCATTCCTGTTATCAAGTGTGAAAAACTGATTTATTTCTTTTGTGAATAAAAAAATGTACAAAAAATAAAATCCCTAAACATTTATTTTTTATTTTTTTAAGAATTAAGTCAGAGATCAGATCCAAAAACATTATGTAAAAAAAAATTGTAACCTCCCAACCATGACACCTTCTGACCACATGACTACCAACACAGGATGACGATGAACACAAAGCATATACCCACCTAGCATTATTGAATTTCACCACTACTTTCCTTATGCTATTGTGAAACTATTACGTCATGCCCCCAACTCTCTGTTACCCACCTCGTTGCTTGAACCCTGTAGATATCCCATCTCCAATATCCAATCATACAACATGAGAATCCCACTGCACCAATCAAAATTTTTCCTGCCCATGGTACTAACTGCAACAGGATAAACCTTATCCAATTCTTTCTATAAATTCAACGTTTCACCCCTTTGTTCCACAATGAAAATACTTTCTTATTATTCAAGGATGGATCCATCATGGCTCTTTGGATTTCTGGCTCACATAGCCTTTAGTCAACATTTATTCATTCTCCCCAAAGAGAAAGTATACTTCTGCATGAACTACTTCCATCTAATCTTACCGATTGAGGCCTCTTCCTAGGGATTCATTTCGATTGTAGATCTAAATGATCACCTCGACACTTTTTCTAAGACATAATAGGATGTTCCATGGTGTTACCACTTCTGAGCTTGGTTGATGGCTACATTTAGGAATTTAATATCCCCTAGCAATTCTATACCTCCGGATAGCGAATTCCTTGCATAATGAGATAGGCACTCCTTCAACTCTTATGTGACGAAAGCATGGCACTACCTCATAAAATACCTGCACATCGATGCCACACAACAACTATTTAAGGATGCTCACAAACTCTCTCAGTCGCCTCTTCATATTTCTCATTAGTAGTGAGGACATTTGGATATTGATAGGGACTTGTGACCCTCATTTCCAAGCTCCGTGTGGTGAGGATGGAGATTCGTGCACAAAAAATGATAAAGCCTATTCAAGTTCAATAATAAGACATAATCTACCCCAAAAAATTTGCGTCATATTTCCCATATTATTCTCTTGTTAGTACAATATTTTTTTAAACATATATCTCGATGTACACATTGACTAAATCTGTCAAACATAGTGTCTCTATTATAAATTTGTGCATTAATATAAAGGGTCTCAAAACCCAATTTTTCTAAAAAATATTGTTTTGAAAAATATATTCATGAGGCATTTAATTTCACTTATTTAATTAATTATGATATCATTGATAATTTAGGAAAAACTACTATAAGACTCTTCTTAAGTCTAAACTTCAGACACTCTGTAATTACCATTTCTTACTATATTAACTTATATATTTTTTCATACAAGAATAAGACACATCTACCCATGCATAATCATAGTCACAATGATAACCAAAATCTTTATTACATGTGATATACAACCATAGTAAGCCAAAACAATATATATATATATAAATTGAACTTTTATTGACCCCATATTAACTTGTTACAAAAGGATTTTTTCCACTTGTCAAGAATTCACAATGTAAATTTGATACAAGAATATCAATTCTTGCAGTCATAGTTGCAACTTCATCCCTATTAAATTTGGTAAAGCTTATAATATAGTAGGATCATCTATTTCCTATTAAAAAATTTATGATTGTTTATGGCAAAGTAAATCTATTATTCTTTTCAGCATTGTTGTACAGGTTTCCTGAAGAAAATACATTCCATTAGTTTTTGTTGTGTTATTGTTTCTTGTAATATAGTTCTATCATTATATATATGGAAACAATTATTCCCATAATATAAACCACAACGTGATAAGAAATTCCATTTTGAACCTCGCTTCCAGACTGGGTATGCCTAGAGTTCCAAAAGAAGTTTTATACACGAATCTAGTAGAAGTAATTCACCAAATACTTGCACATTTCGTCAAAAAGTACTATGTGAATTACTATGTTCTTTATTCAATGATTTTCAAGTATTTAGCTCTGAATATAATTGTGACTAGATAATTGAGATTCATCATGTTATTCCTTGTCCCTCCATTACTACTGCATCCTTGATCTTGCAATTACTCCCTAAATTTTGTCTGCAATTGCTATTTGTATTATCTAAAATAAACATGGGGTTGAATATTTTCCTCTGAACCCTTAATTTAAGAAAGCATCTCCTTTACCCCATCGAAAATTCAGTCTTTAATTCCTATCGTCAAGGTTAGGTCTCTTCTTTGCAAAATAAACTATATCATCCTTACCACAAATTTTGCATTCCTAGCTCTGCAATCCGTGCCCTCATACTCAATGTCCCTTTTTTTGTGTTACTGCAAATGTTAACACATATGTACATTATTTTTAAAATGGAATCCATATCAAAATCTTGGCCAAAATTTTCACATAGACAATAAAACACATGGACACTAATAATCAATAAAAACCCTTTTCTACTGTCTATTGTTTTTCACTCATATGACGCAAAGTGAAAAAAATGTCAAACAACTCTAACAATTTACTCATTTGTTTTAATAAATAAACTTTCTATCAAATTAACTACTATAAGTATTACTACACAAGAAAAGAGCAATGTTTTCACCTATTCAAATATATATATAAAAGAAAAAAATGCCATTTTGCAAAAAAAATAGGGAAAAGTAATTTTAACAAAAAAAGAAAAAAATATGCCAATAAAAATAACTTGAGTTCAATATATATATATATATATATATATATATATATAATAATATAATCAAAAGCTCATGTTTTTCTTTATTGATTAAGAATACTCTACAAAATTACACTTAGAAATTAAGTTTTAAAATTTTGAAATTATAAATTGAAATGGAATAGTTCACAAATAACACTATAACTAAATAAACTAAAAACTAGATGCACCCATTGATAAATAAGTTTTAAAATAATTATTATCATTTGTTATTATAAATATTTCACAATATTCATTTTAACTTTGATAAATGCATACATGCTTTAAATTCGTGTGAATGGATATATTATACTTTGAAACATACATTTTATAATAATAATAATTATTTATTATGTTAATAATATTTTACAAAATAGAAATTTAATATTTTTAAAATAAACTTTACTCCTGTGATGGGGGTGTAAATGCAGATGTAACAGGGGCCTTGAAGGCAATGCCCACCACCCCCTATTATGCACTCAAAATTTAATGATGGGGGATGCAACTTGCCCCCACATGCATGTGCATGCAGTGTTTCCATTGCTAGTCGTTTTATTAAAAAAAAATTATGGTATTGAGACATTTCGTGGTGAGTGGAGAGGATCCAAGGGAAGGTCCTCAACCTCCTAATGTTTCTTCTTTGCTAAAGTTAGTGCATAATCATCTTTGCACTAACGGTTGTAGTGGGAGTTAGACATTTGAGAGGTGGCCGTGCCAATCAGCGTAAACATAGGTTAAATTTTTTGGACTCCTTGGATGCCTAGTCTTGTGCATGGAAGTTGTGAGATTAATTTCGAGAAGGATTTTTGAAGATATGGTTTCATGTGCAATGTGAATTCTCGGGTTTTATCTCTAGTATACTTTGTCTCCTTTCTAAAACTCGTCGTGTTTGGGTCTGTGATTCTAGGGCATAAATATTTGGGTATAAAATTTCAATTATTTTATGTGGCTTTATTTTGGGGTCGTTCGTAAATATGTTATTGGATATTTGTTTGGGGCCCATGTTTAAGAATTAAGTTAGGGAATTTGAGCCCAATTCGAAGTGAATTATGGGTTTTTGTAGTGTTAGGTATTTTCCTTGGCTGGATAAGCTTTGGTTGGAAGAGCATGGTTTTTGGTCACAAACTTATGGGTTTTGAGGTCTTCTGACCTTTATGTTTTTTCTATATTATTCAATGGCTAATGGTGAAAGTTTCTTGGTCAAAGAGTTTGTATCCTCTGTCTCAATTGTTAGTGCGATTTGTTTGGATTTGTGCCTACCTAGGTATTTGGCACTAAGATGATGTTGTTTTTGTCTTTTTAGATATGGTAGGCTCTAAAAAATAACTACATTTAATTCAAATTTCCTTTCTTGATCTCTAACAATATTTTTGTTATCCATCATACAACTTCTCAACTCAGCTCTTAAGCTCCTAAGGGTTTCCATCCAATCAGGGGATTCTTACTCTTTCCTCTTCCCAACTAAGTATTCTTCCTGATTATGTTGGGATCTATCAATGTCGTATTGCATCATTCTATTTTTCATTTCTTTATTCCCTTGTTGTATCTTGGCATCTTCTTAAGTGTGTTTTCACATACACATGAATTATAGCCAAATAAAACACATTAGATATATTAACTCATCACCTTGGTATGTTTGCAACAAGCATATTGATGTGAAATTGGTTGAAACATTAATTCTCGGGTTAGTATGTAGGTTATCAAAGAAAATACCACATGAGTGACTTTCATGCCAACAATATTATCAATTGTAATTCCAAAATTAGTACACATGTGTATATATAAATTAAACATTAGATTAAATACCACTATGTAACTCTTAAAATATCATATAGCTTCTCTTATTTAAGGCCCATTCAATTCGAGTGTCAAACCTGGGCTTTGATACCACACTATAACCCTCCCTTTGACCCCCTTCTAGTGCTCTATGTTGTGGGAGGTGTTACATACTACTCTAACTTGACCGCCAAAGTCTATTATGAATACGGGGTTAGAAAAATCCTCATTTTACAACTTCATCAAAACAAAAGATTGATACTACCATCACATTAATCTCATCAAGGGCTCTCCAGAAATATAAATTTTATCCAATTATATTGTGCAACACCAATAAAGGATCTCCATGTGTGACCCATGTTTCCCTGCCATGTCACCTCCAACAATTCTACATCAATCATGGAATCCACATAGCCTTTACCTTACCATAATGGAATTTCCATGGTAACTCATATTTTTGGGTCCTATTAAACCCCCTTTTCATCATGCAATGATTTTTGGGTATATCCCATTCCCAGAAAATTTGAGTTGCATGTTATGCAACCATATTCGAGATGCCTTGATATTTTAGATCACCAAATCATTTTCCTATATCGTGGAAAATCTAGTTTAGTGGACATCTAGGGCTCCATGACAGTGTACATCACTTGACATGCTCGTATCCTATATTCCTTGGATCATATGAAAATCCTATGGAAAATACGATCCTTGTCCTGTATGGGAATTTTTGTACATAAAAAACTCATTCACGACCAAATGCTCCAGATTCTTGATGAAAACATCTTCTTACAAGAAAATCTAGCCTCACACAATTTTTCCACCCAAGAGGGTCCCACCTTAGATCTAAGATCTTAAACTATGTTTTTTTTTTTCATGTAAATTTGGCCCAATCTAAGTGCAATGCTTTTCAAAAGTGTACTTGCTTTGTCTGGTTGGAAGCCCCAGACTATTGGATGCATCCACAAGTTAAATTTAGATTTGTCCCCTCATGCATCTAGAAGCAAACTAATATCATGAGATGAAAATGGTATCTATCCGAGATAAAAATACTACCAGGAGACCATTCAATCTCGAATATAAAGTCCATATTTCTACCAAAACTTGCAAGATATAAATTTCAAGGAATTTCATCATAATTCCTTAAAGCATATAAATTTCTTGGAACACCAAATTCTAGGGACAAGAACCAAGTTCTAAAAATTTACCTTCAAAGGTATTATGCTATGACCATAAAGGATTTAATGGTAGCAACAAACCTAACTTGCATCATATCCTTAGAAAAGGGAGAAATGGCTCGAAAGTCCAGTTTTCACAGGTAAACCACAGAGCATGCTTAGTCTGTCAAAATCTCAAGACATCACAACAATGTACATATGCACATAACCATAAAGTTCTCACATTTCTCATAAAATAAGTGATTATAAATTATAACTGAATCTTTGTTTAACGGACAACATATGTATTATCTCTTTATCATTCGACATAGCCTATAGCCTTAAGCACAACAAAAATCCATCAAATTCATAAAAATATCAAATAAATGAAAACACTTTGAATAATGGGTTATTTGAGGGACTTCATGAAAGTAGTCATATTAATGTAATTAACTTTTCATTTCATGAATACAATAACATTCACATAATTCTAGAAGTTCAACATAACCATAAAGGCATATAAGGAAGTTCATTCACCATGAATATGTAGCAATATTAACACCCTTCCATGGGTAGTGTTGAGCCATAAATTTAAAAATCACATATCAGACACATTCATCATTTATGACTCAAATGAATACAAGCAATTATACTTATCAATTTAACTTGAAATTGAAAACTGAAGGAGGAATTTAACCCTTCACCCAAACATAGGGCAACTACACTGAAATATTTCTTACAGCTAACCACCCCTGGGCCAAATTTAGAGTCTAAGGAGTTACTTTCTCAAGGAAATTTCACATTGAGATACAATCAAACACACAAGATAATGAGTCCACTATCTAGGTGGTTTATCAGTCGTTGTATGGAATTAAATACCGCAATGGCTCTTTTCCTCTCTAAAATCAATCACAAGGATTCACTCAAGGATCAGTTGAAAAATTGCTTAGTTCAAAGGGATTGAATACACTATATAAAAGGTTTATTAGTTAGATTTTCAAGGCAATCATTGCAGGAGTATATATCCAACTTTCAAGTAGGTTTATCATCTTACTTAAAATGAAATAATTGGTTTATCATCTTCCTCAGCAATCACTTAGTGTTTTATTGGATCTTTATAGCAAGCAAAATATTAGCTCAAATCACTTTCCTAGTGGTTTATTGGCCTTCCAACAAGAACCCAAGTGGTTTATCATCTCATTCAACAAGAACTATGTTGCTTATCAACTTATCCAACAAGCACTTAGTGGTTTACTGACTTACTTAGCAAGCACCAAGTGTTTCAAATATCCATCGAGACTCCCACTGGATCATAACCATAGGGAACAATTTTCCCAATAATAGAGCACTAGCTCATGTATATTTACTCTTCCTCTACAACTACATGCGTGTTTTATCTTCCACATTTTTCTCCCAACTACATCTCTCCTCTTTGGATCCCCTTACTTCTCCTCTCTATTTATGCATGTATTATTTTTCCCTTCTATTCTCTTGCATGTTTACTACCTCCCATATGGGGGATCGCCTTCTCTCGATCAAGTCCCACGAGGAATGGGACAATATGGGCACTGTCGTCCACTTAGGCTTACCACACCAAAATTTTACTTCATTTTTTTGCAGGTCATTCAATATGTCGGGATGACAGGTAAATGGAATTAAATTTGGGTGGGTATATTCTAGTTTTAACACATCACAAGAAACCTTCCCTACTTAGATATTTGAATCTATGTCTTCCCTTTTATCTCATTCATCAATTTCATTTTGACATAAATTACATTAACAAATTCACATAGTGACATTTACATGTGGTGCAACAAAAAGGGATGCCACACATTGTTTTGGTGTTGGAACCTTTCCCACCAAGAGACTGTAGTCAGTAGGAATCGTAGATCATCATTTTGTAGAAAGTGGTCATGTGAACATTTTTTCAATGTTGGGACCTTTCCCACTGAGAGATTTCCCACTGCTAGAATTTTTAAATCATTGCTTTGCAGTGGGTTGTGACTTGAAAGAGTGACCACTATGATGTGATGTGGGCCCTACTCTCCACTGCATAACCACCTACAGATCCGACTTTGGTGACATGAATAGGTCACACGAGACTAGGGTATGACACATGGGTATTGGAATGACATGGACTCTTTTAATAAGCCTAAAATTCTTACAATCATAAATTTTGACCTGAGAATTGGATTGAGATAAATTTTATATCACTGGAAAAATCTCAACGAGCTGATCATAATGGTGAATTCATAATTAAATCCCAAAAATTTCAAATATGATGTTTTTGGTAACCTCATCTTCATAATAGACCTTGGATATCGGGTCAGACAAGTTATACCTTCCTTAACCCAAGATTCTTTAAAGGGGTGGAAGGGAGGTGGTTACAATTTAGAGGTATCCAAGCAAAACCTAATAATTACAAGCTCTAATAACATGAAAAATTGCTAAAAGAGGGTCACTGATGTGTAGTTTCACAATTGTGTTCAACATGTTCAAACATCGATATATTCAGCTCTAGTGGATTTCCAAAATGTTATCAACAATCATTATAAGGTATTTGGAGAGATGTCTAAGGGCCTTCCACCTGCCTAAGATCATGATGATGCTATTAATTTGTAACCTAGAAGTACACCACTTAAAATTAGGCCTTACAAGTGTCCACATGCATAAAAGAGTGATGTTGAGTGTATGGTTCAAGAAATTTTAGAGGCAAGCGTCACTCAACCTAGCTTGAGCACTTTCTCTTCACTAGTGGTGATGGTTATCAAAAGGGACGTTTCATGGTGTATGTATCTAAATTATATAGAGGAGAACAAAATGGTAATAAAAGATAGGTTTCCTGTTCCATTTCGACTTACAAATGCACCTTCAACATTTCAAAGCATGAAGGATTCTATTTTCAAATACTTCTTAAGAACATTTCTGTTAGTATTTTTTTGATGACTCATTATTGCAGTAGCTACAGTAGTAGTGCGAAAGAAACAACATAACAGTAAAAATAGTAGTATGAGTAGATTATATTTCACGATGGATGCAACCATACCTCCAGGAGTGAGGTGGGGTGATGTATATCCTTATTCCAAGAGTTGCATAAATTTGGGCACGGTCCATTGAGATGTTCTCCTCATGGATCATTACCTTGCTACAAGGGCCCATAGTATTCACTAGCAAGAGGATCAGTGTCAGTCATATACTAAGGAGTGAAAATGAGTATTGACAAAAGAGAAGGAGGCTGGGTAGTAGAGTCAACAACAACATAATTTCCCAGTAGATAGTTGCAAAAAAAGTTGATTCCATGTTTTTTAGATGCTTCTTAGTTGTAGATGTTCCAGTAGAAAAAAAAAAAGTGAAATGTATTGCATGCAGTACATTCCACAGGTGTAGGATAGGAGTGATTCATAACCCATTTCTTGCTGAGAGTGAGTGTTGAAAATGTCACAAGGAATTCTGAATTTTGATTTTGCCTTAATCAAATTGAGGAAATTCGAAATTCCACATCAGAAAACAACTTGAAGGAGTTAACTAAGGTGAAATAGAACTTTCCACTCAGTTAAGAACAAACAATTCAAGTTAATGAGTTGAATTTCAGTTTACTTGATTTGATTCCTAAAATATAGGAGTCTATATAATTTAATTCGAGATAGGGGCATGAAGTTCAGTTGTGTGCAGTGGGTTCCTAAACTTTAGGACCCTGGGTTGAGTTAATTTCAGTTGTAGAAATTTACTTCAATGAAATTGAGTTATGACTAGTTAAACTAGTTCCAACTATTGCAGAAACTAGTGGAAGGTCATGTTGTGCCGTGTAACTTCAATCACAATTAGTGATAATCTATATAACTAATCAATTACCCTAAATTAGCTCATGGATGTAGAGAATTAGAGTTACCCAGTTGAGATGGAGATTATAATGTAGTGTAATATCTTTTGTAGCATATTCCAATGTGTATAGATGGTGCTTCTAGTCAGAGGAAGGAATTTCCTGTAATATCCCAAAATTGGGACAACTCATGAATCATCCACTTAAAACGTATTTCCAGCAACATATGCAATAAAAAAGTGAAATTACCTCTTGTATCATATATATTAGTCAATATACAACCTAAATCCAAGAATATAGCTGAAAAAAATCAAACTAGGTGGGTTAAACAGGCCTCCCACATTAGTGTGGATGAAAATGACTAAAAACCCCAAAACTGCAATATACCAGAGTTGCTGCATAAGATAATGCATATTATTATGAGGGTTTTAACTCAGAAAATAATAATAAAAATATATCTTCTCATATATTAGATAGAAAATCTTACAAACTGAGATCTAGTCTCCTTATACAAAATATTAGAGAACCGGGGAAGGGTTTCTTATCAAACACTCTGTATACAAATGTGATCTTCAGAAAATTACTGAATAATCACTACAAAACTAAAGCATAAGAGTGTAGAAGGTGGAAATATGTATGATATGATGTAGATCCCTCCAGGGCTTCCTCCCATGAAAGGTTTAACCTCTTAATCACAAGGAACCACTGCAACGGAGCCACTAGACCATCTGCTGAATGTTGCCTCCAAAATAACACATTCCCTAGCTAAAACAACGTTGGGAATGTAGGTTAAATGTGTGTTCTGATACCATATATCTGAAATAATCTTTGGAGCTCTCCAAATAGGTCTCTCAAGTGAAGGAAACCTCTCACCAATGAGAAACTAGCTCAGGAACCGAGATTCCAATCCCTTCCACTGCTGCACCTAGCAACACTGCACAATCTCCGGTAAAAATTGCGGTGATGAAGTTGGATGAAGCTTGGCTTGAAAAAATGATGTGGAATGATGAATTCAAACTATACCAATGAGGCTCCTCAAGGAGAGAGGTGGGATTCCTGCTCGGGAACACCCGGTGCTAAACAACACTGCAACCCTGCTAAGCAGCAACGGGAGAAAAAGTCTGAGCAGAAAAGAATAATGATTTAAAAACATGAATAATAATGCTGCCATCCTCTTACTTAAATAAAAAATTAGTTTTCTTTCCCTTGTCACCACTCAATTAGGTCATCTCTATCCAAAGATACATCTCCCTCCAAAACTGCGTTATTCCTTCTTAGATTCCTCCTCCTCCACAATTGTGCTATTGACTTAGTCAAATTGGAATGAATCAACTTGATTTTATCCATGTTCACACATGGAGGTGTTTTATTAAGCTATAAAGAGTGTCCCCTTCTACATTTGGAGTGTTTTTATCCTCCTTAGGAGACATATGGGCTTTTCTACCCATTTATTCACTTACTAGAGCTGCTGCTAACTCTAACGTTCCATTTGGATTTGAGACTAAAATTTTGGAACATTACAGTCCTCCCCTCCAAAATCTTTGCTTGTCCTCAAGAATATGTATAGGGAGAGAAAAATTTCTCCCCTCCTCCTCATGTGGCCTCCCATCAATAGCCTCCATCACTGCTTGTTGTCTCCTGGCCTCCACAAATTAGGAGTGATGAACAACATGGTGAATGAGTGCCTCCCTCACCCATGCTATCATCCAAATGAAGTGAGTCATCCTACAACATGGAAACTCATGAATAATCTCCTCCACCTTTGGCTCCTAAAATGTAGGTGGGCTGAATACATGAACATGATAGGTGAGAGGGCCTATCCCATGCTGTCCTCCTCTCCACCTATGATAAGTGTAGAGAGCATGCTGATATTGGGCTACAACATGATTTCCCTCCAATGGCAAGAAGAAGATTGAGTCTCCAAGGAATCTTCCTCCAAAATCATGAGACATGCCAACCCAAACCATTCCATTCAAGATGAATGGTACATCATCATCATTTGGCATCCAAATTAGAAAAATTCTAAGAGTTATGTGCAATTCTGAATGGTACCAAAGGTTCTCCAAGTGGATATTACGCAGTCTCCCCAACTGTTGTTTGAGAATGTCATGTGGGAAGTGGTTTTGCAACAAGTTATAAGCTGTGTGTGTTTTCTCTTCCAACGTGGGGAAGTTAGCATCAATGCCTATCAATTGTACATAGATAAGATAACAATACACTTGCCCAAATTCATGTATATATGGGCTACTATCATTACAAACATTGGCCCTAAAGTGGCCATGAAACCCATAAATACTCCTGCTCTCTTATGGAGAAATGCACTTCTTATATATGGCAAGAAGATAAAAATACTTAATGGAGTAATCAATAAGTACAAAAATGTATTTCTTACCATGCATGGTGATTTGACTAAAAGTGAGGTACATGTATAAGTTCCCCCATGAGGATCCCTTCATAAAAATCTGCAAGAAGAAAGGATACATATACCCCTTGGAGCACTCCATCAATAATAACACACTCCCGTGTGACAAGATTATAGGCCTTAGAAATAAGGCTCCATGACTCCTCTCTTTGAAATCTCGTATGCCAAAGCCATCCACCATCATGCTACTATGTGAGAAGATCTTCTTCCTACATGGTTGTCTCTCATGATCCTTCAATTCTGAAGGGTAGCCTCCTTGCATCATGAATCTTCCTTCCCTCTCTCTAGAAATTTCATGAAAAGTATTGGAAGAATTCTTCCCAGACTCTCCCAACTGTAACCATCACAACAAAAACTCTTGTTGCTCCCTCATCTCTCCCTCATAAAAGCCATGGAGTAAGATCATGATGGTCAACTTGTATGATTTCCCATCAAAAAATTCAGCTATGAAGTGCCTCCTCAATTTCTCCAAGTGGTTCCTCCCATAAGAAGAGAAAAGTGTGATGTGGCAATCATGGTTTTCCCATGGTTCCTCCTGAAATGTACAACATATAAAGTGGGGAGAATCATGCTCCCAATGGGCATCTTCCATCGCAATCCTACTCTCCAAAAAAATTTCCCCATGAACATAAACATATGAGCAATATATAGAAGCAAAGTACAATTAGAAAAAGTTGTCAAATGGTAACCAAAGAGTGAATCACAGTTCAACTCATGGAGCTAGCACAGTGCATCCTTTTCCTGCTTCAAAATAAGAAATGACAAGTGCTCTACTAGCCACTTGTTTTCTCCCACAATCATCTCATAAGATGGAATCATGAAGTTACAATATGGTGCCAATAGTGAACACCTAGATACATGTGGCTTGCCCCACAAACCATCAAAAAGATAGCCAAAATCAATGCTACAAGTAGCTGCAAGTACATCATCATACAATATGCAAGAAGAGATAATTTTTCTCGTTACATCATGCTTCTCAAGTAAGGAAAAGAAGTACAATACAAAATATGAAATGATACCTCCTCCATCATGCACTTGAGATCTTGAGCTGAAATGGCTCAACTGGAAATTCTCCCTCACCTCCAAAGAGTAGGGAAGTGGTTGTGACCTCCTCTGCATTACCATCCGAGCTATGCATCTCTCCATATGCTGATATATGTCATGCTGGATGCCCTCCCAGGTGAACTCCTCCATCAAATGGAAATATGCATCATAGTGCCTAGAAGATAAGTCCTCATGTGCTGCATGTAGTAGCTTCTCCTTGATACTAGAAGATCTAGTCAAGAAGATCCTGCCATAGGAATAGATGACCACATCATCCACCAGGTATCTATCATCTCCTTATGGGTCATCAAGAATCATGCATGCACCAATATCCTTAGAGTACTCTACCAAGAGCTGAGATCTCCAATAAGGATCAATCCTCCTAAGAGACAGTGCTGGTGATCTACCATGTAAAGCTCTCCTCATGCTGCTGCCTACTACTTTGACATCCCCCATGCCAAAGTCTTCCTCCAAACTTTTCACCTCTCCAAGATCCAAGAGCAGTGAACCCAGAGACAAATTGTCTCTCATCAATGATAGATCTGGTGGCCTTCCAGGTGGAATTCCTCCATGGAGTGAGACATCAATGTCAAGAGTGGTCTGTACATGGCACCCTTGCCCTTTCCCTCACAACACAATACAGTCTGCCTCCTCTTTGTACTAGCTCTCTGAAATAGAGAAGGGTGTGTGCCTCTCATCACATGATGTTTCTCTTCCTCCCTACCTCCTCCTTCCAGTTCCAATGTTGCACAATCATGCTGCTCACTGGTTGTGCTTGGACCTCCATGCATGAGATCCTAGGGAACTTCTTCTGAGGATACAAGAATCCCTTCTGTTGGAGCATGTGCTCCTCTTCCCTCTGCATGAGGCACCAGATGTGCACTAGATATGAAAATGTTGTTGCCCTCATCCTCATCAATGTGTATGGAAAACATATCAATAGTTGGATCCTCCTATTAAAAGGAGATCCCCATGCCCTCTTGTTCAAGAATATGAATTGGAGGTCTTGCTTCCGGCAATGTGTAATGCAAGATGTCATCTTCTCCCATGGTTTTCTGAAGTGGGGGTTCCTCTATGACATGCAAGGGTTTTTTCTTCTCATTTTTTCCTTGTTCATGTGTCTTAGGGAGTTTTTCACGAAATATTCCCACCACTGTCTCTATGAATCTTTCATAACAGGAAGTTTTTTCATTCTTTAAAGGAAAAGATTCAAAAATCCACCATGCATGAGCCTTACCTTTGAAATGCAGCACTGCAACTCCGATGGCTTCATCTTCAGAAATATGGTGCAGCTGCAAATAGGAATCTAGATCCTTCACCCAAGCTCTAGATGAACATGTAGGTGATCCTCTTCTCCACCTAGATCTTTCAAAACTCTTGGAAATCAGTATGATCTCTAAACCTCTCAGTTTGAGATTCATACTCCTGCAAAAAATCACTAAGAGTTCTCCTCTTAGGAATTTTTCTTCCTCCCATCCATCTCAAGATAGATCTGGGCACTTGACTGCGCTGTGAATCATGGTGTGTAGCTTCATTCTCACACTCACCATGTGCAAATCTAGATTCTTCTTTAGATCCAACTTCCTTTGGAGATCCCATCTCCAATCTCATTTTCTTCAGCTCTCCTTGCAAGCTCTGCATAGATTTTGGAGGAAGCTTGGTAAGATTGTATTCCTTTCTTCCTTCACATACTGAAGATTTCTTATTTCTATCCATATCTCCTTCCTCTGGAATTTAATGGCCTGAGATCCACAGGCTGAGCCAAGATTGAAGCTCTGATACCACTGTAATATCTTAAAATCAAGAAAGCTCATGAATCATGCACTAAAAATGCATTTCCAGCAACATATGCAATAAAATAGTTAAATGACCTCTTGGATCCTATATATTAGTCAATATTCAACCTAAATCCAAGAATAGAGATGAAACAAATCAAACTAGGTGGGCTAAACAGGCCTCCCACACTAGTGTAGCTAAAAATGACTAAAAACCTCAAAACTGCAATATATCGAAGTTGCTGCATAAGATACTATGCAGTATTATGAGGGTTTTAACTCAGAAAATAAGAAGAAAAATAGCTTTTCTCATATATTAGATATACAAGCTTACAAACTGAGATCTAGTCTCCTTATACAAAATACAAGAGAACCAAGGAAGGGTTTCTTGTCAAACACTCTACATACAAATGTGATCTTCAGAAAATTACTAAATAGGCACTACAAAAATGAAGCATAAGAGTGTAGAAGGCTGAAATATGTCTGATATGATGTATAGCACTCAAGGGCTTCCTCCCATGAAAGGTTGAACCTCTCAATCACAAGGAACCACTACAATGGAGGCACTAGACCATCTGCTAAATGCTGCCTCCAAAATAACACATTCCCTAGCTGAAACAATGTTGGGAATGTAGGGGAAATGTGAGGTATGATACCAAAGATCTTAAATAATCTCTGGAGATCTCCAAATAGGTATCTCAAGTGAAGGAAATCTCCCATCAATGAGAAACTAGCTCAGGAATTGGGATTCCAATCCCTTCCACTGCTGCACCCAGCAACACTGCACAATCTCCAACAAAAAACTGTGCTGATGAAGTTGGATGAAACTTGGCCTGAAAAACTGATGTGGAATGATGAATTAAAACTCTCCCAATGAGGCTCCTCAAGGAGAGAGGTGGGATTCCTGCTTGGGAACACCCAGTGCTAAACAACACTGCAACCCTGCTAAGCAGCAACGAGAGAAAAATTCTCAGCAGACAAGAATAATGAACTAAAAACATGAAGAATAATGCTACTATCCTCTTCCTTAGGTAAAACATGAGTTTTCTTGCCCTTGGCCCCACTCAATTATGTCATCTCTATCTAAAGATACATCTCCGTCCAAAACTACGTCATTCCTTCTTGGATTCCTCCTCCTCCACAACTGCATTGTTGACTTAGTCAAAATCGACTTAATCAACTTGATTTTATCCGTATTCACACATGGAGGTGTTTTATTAAGCTAGAAATAGTGTCCCCTTCCACATTTGGAGTTTTTTATCCTCCTTAGGATACATATGGGCTTTTCTACCCATTTATTCACCGACTAGAGCTGCTGCTAACTCTAATGTTCCATTTGGCTTTGAGACTAAAATTTTGGAACATTACATTTCCTCTAAAGGAAATTCCTTCTTCTAAAGGAGTTTTCTATTTAATAGGGGCTAATTTCCTAGATGAACAACAAAATGAAACATGATCTTGGAGGCTTGGAAAATTGGATAAGTGTTGGTAAAATTCAATTAGTTAGGCAAAGGATAGAAGATACTTGTGAATATGGATCTCAAGCTTGAGCAGAGCATATTGTATTCATCTATATTCTTTGAATAATGAAATAGAGATAGTAAGAGGTTTTGAGAAGTTGCTTTCCCCTAGATATACCTATGTGTATGTATGTTGAATCCTGATGCATGTTATTGATTTTTGCTCTAAATCATGAATTTATTTCCACATATTCGTAGAGTAGATTTTTGTCTTATGTTTTAGTAATTTACATGAGTAGTTTTGAATCTACATTAAAATTCTACATTGTATCAGAGCTAGATTCACAGTAGAGAAGGGAATTCGAAGTTGTCATTGCAAGAGGTTTGAGGTTGCATATCAAGTTGCATGATTTATTCAAGACTGAGAAGATGAATTTCAATGGACTGAGGCTTTAGCATTCCCTTGAGGGTAGCTCAAATTATGTTTCATGGAGGGACCAATTGGAGGAAGTACTGGAGGATAATGGGGTAAAGGATGACATTAATAATGATTTTCTAATACCAAAAACAACTGATGTTAAAAATATAGCAGAACGGAAGTGTGTTAGTAGGGAAAGGAGGATCATATTGGAGGGAGTAAGAGACCATATTGTCTAAAATATCTATGGGAAAGAGACTCTGTATGCAATGTGGAAAGCAATGAAATATTGTTTTCCATAATAGTATTGACCGCAAGAAGCTAGCCCTCAAGGATGAGATTTGAAACATGAATATAAAAAATAAATAATGAACCAATTATACAGTACCTAAGTAGGGTTACACAGTGTCATGATGAACTTGGCAGGGTCGATTTTACCATTCATGAAAAATATTTTGTAGCTCTAGCTCTTTGGGGTCTTCCCAAGAGCTGACACAGTTATCAATATTCCATAAATGGTAGAGAGAAACTACCACTGTGGGAGAGGTCATGGTCCAATCTAGTGTAGGAAGAAATAAGTTGGAGAAAAAGAAGTGGGACCACATCCAAGGTTGAGGATGAGGATAAATGTACCTTGTCTAGAAAGGAAAAGAAAAAAAAAGGGAAGAAATCATGATCCAAAGGATATTCCAGTCAAGGGGGAAAGAAAATGGACTTGTCCAAAATCAAGCGCTCTCACTGTCATGAATTTGAGCATTATGCCACAAAATTCCCACATAAGAAAATAAGCAAGAAGACCTCAAGAGGAGTGACAACTGAAGCTCTATGTTCAATATTCAAGTTTTATTTTACCCTCATTGCATGCATAGAAAGCACAATGATGGGAATTTTTTTGTATCTCGACAAAAATGCCTCATTCCATATGACAGGGAACAAATATTTATTCGGTGAATTGGAGGAGAAAGACCTCTAGATTCACATCGAGATGGGAGATTATGGGAGGTATAGTGCGATCGGTATCAGTACAATTAATTATCATAGAGAGTATGGCTCCCCTCTCAGGCTCAATGATGTGATGTCTGTTCTGGGTCTAAAGAAGAATTCATTTTCCATCGTGGTGCTGGAATACTATGGCTACAATGTGATATTCAACAAAGGAAAGGAATTCCTAAGGCACGTCTCCATGGGAAAAGTATAGTAGAATGGGATCAAGTGAAGAAACTCTACAGGTTGGATGTGGCATATTGTGCTTCTTTAAGCACAAAGGCAAAGAAGGTCCAGAGTCGAGATGTCAGTGAATTATGGCATAGAAGCCTTGGCCATTTTCACTATAGATATTTGAATATCATGCTACATATCACCAAATGCCTCCCCAATAGAGCACTAGAGTAGTAGAATACATGAAAAGGGTGTACCTTGAGGAAGTACACAAAATCCACCTTCAAGGATCGGGATAGCAGGGCACATGAAATCCTTGAAAGGATCCACTCTAATGTTTGTGGAAATTTCTCGATAACATCCTCGACCAAGCATAGGTATTATGTTATATTTGTAGATTATTTCTCATGTAAGGGACATATTTTCTTCATGCAGAAGAAATATCATACATTCTCCATTTTATTTTAATTTAAAGCACTTGCTGAGAAAGAATCTAGCAAGGAACTGAAGGATATCAAGAGAGATAATGATGGTGAATATGTGTCGAATTAGTTTAAAAATTTCTGTGCAAAGGAAGGGATTCTACGAGAGTTGACAACACCCCATAACCCATTAAAAAATGGGGTGGTTGAGAGGAATAACACAAGAATTGTGGGAGTATCATGAGTGATGTTACATGACGAGGGCCTAAATCTGTACTTGTGGGCTGAAGCACGCGACACAACGGTATATGTGAAGAACAAGAGTCGTCATAGGATTCTTGAGATGAGTACATCAGAAGAAGCTTTTTCAGGGAAGAAACCATATGTGTCACACTTTAGGATCTGGGGAGATAAGACTCATTATTTCATTAGTTTCAGCAACAGTTTGAAAGAAGAAATAGAGCAGTAGCAATAATAGTATGAGTAGATCATATTTTTTCATGCATGCAACCATACCTCTAGCAATGAGGTGGGGTGATGTAGATCCTTAGTCCAAGAGTTGTAGAAATTTAGGCAGGATCCATTGAGGTGTTCTCCTCATGGATCATTACCTTGCTATAAGGGCCCAAAATATTTAGTACCATGAGGATCAACGTCAGTCAAATACAAAGAAGTGTAGAGGAGGGTTGACAACAGAGAAGGATGCTTAGTAGCAGAGTCAGCAACAACACAATTTTCCCAGTAGAAAGTTGCAGACACAGTTGATTAATTTTTTTTAGGATGCTTCTTAGTTGCACTTGTTGCACTAGAAACAACAACGGTGAGAGGTATTGCACGTATTAGATTCCACAGGTCCATAGTAGGGGTGATTGATAATCCCTTTCTTGTTGAGAGGGAGTGTTGAAATTGCAGCAAGAAAGTCCTAATTTTGAATTTTCCTTAATTAAATTGAGGAAATTCGAAATTTCACATCAACATACAACTTGGAGGATTTAAATGAGGTGACATAGTACTTTTCACTTATTTAAGAACAATCAACTTGAGTTAATGAGTTGAAGTTCAATTTACTTGAGTTGATTTTGAAAAGTAGGAGCTTCTCTTAGTTAATTTGAGTTAGGAAAATGAATTTCAGTTGTGTACAATGTGGTCCTAAGTTTTAAGAGCCTAGGTTGAGTTAATTTCAATTGTAGAAATTTAAATTGAGTTATGGTCAGTTAAACTAGTTCCAACTATCGAATAAAATAATGGAAAGTCGTGTTGTGTGGTGTAACTTCAATAACACTCAATGATCATCAAGATAACTAATCAATCAACCTAAATTAGCTCATGCATTTAGATAATTCAAGTTACCAAGTTGAGATGGAGATTCCAAGGAAGTGTATTATTAATGTAGCATATTCCAATGTAAACAGATGGTGCATGTAATCAGAGGAAGGACCTAAAGGAATTGTGAAATCTAGATGAGAGAATTTCCTATTTAATAGGGGTTAATTTCTTGGAGGAACAACACAAAGAAATAGGATATTGGAGGCTTAAAAAATTGGTTATGTTGGCAAAAATAAGTTAGTTACGAAGAGGATAGAAGATACTTGTGCAAGTTTAGCTCAATCTTGAGAAGAGCATATTGTATTCATCCAAATTATTTTATTAATGCAATACAAATAGTAACGGGTTTTGAGCAGTTTCTTTCCCCTGGATATATCTATGTGTATGTGTGTTGAATTATGGTGCATGTTATTGATTTGTGTTCTTAATTGTGAATTTAATTCCGCATATTGGTAGAGTATATTTTAGTCTTATGTTTTAGTACAATAAATGATCAATTTTGAATATACATTAAAATTATATAATTACACACTTCTCATGTAGCATGACATTTAGTGTTACTAAAGACATACCATAGGATCAAATTTTATCTTCTGGGAATGTATTAAAGCTGATGTGAAAATTTTTGTGGCAGAATGTGTGGTATGAAAAAACAATAAGGGAGAGACAACCAAGACCCCATGGTTTCTTCTACCATTAGCCATACCAAGCCAATGTTAGGAAGAAGTTTCAATGGATTTTACTACAATTTTATGAAATTTTCAAAGGAAAGAGTGTCATTATGGTAGTGGTATATAAAATGACTAAGTATGTCCATTTTTTCTCTCTTTATCGTCATTTTAAAGCAAGTATAGTGGCAAAAGAATTCATGGAAATATTACAAAAGCTACACAGAATACCAAAGATTATTATAAGTGAGAGAGATGCAATTTTCACTAGAAATTTTTGTACTAAAATATTTTCTTATTTGGGTACTCAATTGGTTCATAACTCATCTTAGCATCCTCAATGTGATGGAGAAACTGAGATTTTGAATGAATGTTTAGAATCATAACTATATTGTTTTGCATATGATAAATAGACACACATGGTCAAATTGTTTCCTTTGGTAGAATGGTGGAAATGACAACACATCCTTCCATACCTCATAAAAAAAATTCACCATTTATGGCACTTTATGGATGTCATCCTCCATCCATCATATCACCCTTCAAAGGGACTATAAAGGATCAAGTAGTCTAGGATCACATATAACGCTAAAAAATGTTTTCAAACTATTGAATGAAAACTTGGTTATGCCACAAAATAGGATGAAACAAAGAACATATTAGTATTATAGTGAAAGGGAATTTGAAGTGGGGGATTGGGTATTTGTGAGACTACAACCATATAAATAGATGTCCCTCAAGAAACAAAATAAGGACAATAAACTAGCATGCAGGTGTTATGGCCCCTGTAAGGTGTTGCAAATAGTTGGAATTATGGATTACAAATTGGAGTTTTCTCCATATTCACATGTACATATTTCCTTCCATGTTTCTTTCTTAAAGAAGGTAATTGGTGACAAGATCCCAATCAAAACTACAAAGATTAATGAAGAAGAGAAAATAATACTAAAACCAAAAATAATATTTGAAATAAGGACTAAGTAGCTAAGAAATCGAGCAATTATTGAGTACCTCATGAAATGGACGAACCTAGCAGTGGAAGAAGCGACATGGGTAGATGATTTGATCATGTATAAGAACCCATCGATAGTTAAGTGTAGAGGAAAACACTTCTTTGAAGGGGAGGGGAATTTTAATCCTTATATAAGCCTCATCTTAACTCAAACCTTTTATTAATCCCTAGATATTGAGTGCTTACATTTCTATTGTTATATTATTATATAGATTGGAACCCCTCATGGTCCCATTTTATTATAATTGTAACCTTTGTCTCCTATATATAGACTAAGGATACCTAGTCTTAGAATCATCAAATATGTTCTTGTACATTTCATTCATTATAAAAGGAGGTCTCCCCTTGAAAAAGATTGTAATTTTTGGTTTCTTATTAATTTTAAGGTGCAAGATTCATAATTTATGATTTTATCAAAACTTGTTTCATTAAGAAAAAAGAGAAGCATAGTTGCGTATGCTCCCAAAAGGGACACAACACTAAAAATATTTTTGACTTGCAACATAAATTTATTGGAAAATGATGCAAGAATGAAATCTCAATTTACTTTGTCTCAATAGTTTTCCATATCACTCATTCACCCTATGCCATAAAATTACCTCCCCAATAGAAGTTATTGTAAATCATAAAAATAAGCATTGAGTCAAAGTATTGTTCTTCTTTATTTTTCATGCATAATATAGTTGATATAGTTGATATATTTTATAAATATGAATGACTTGTTGGTTGGTATTATTTAGATGAGTTTCTTCATTAGGGGATCCAAATATTCTCGGAGGCGGAAAGGATGGAAACCGAATCTCATTTTGCAAGAGGGAAGAAATAAAATAATTTGAGTCTCAATTCACTTTCGTACAAACCTGGATGAATTCAACTGTTTGGCCCAAACTAGTCACTTTTTCTTGGGAGGGAGAAAGGAATTAGCTTTACCATTTGTCCCTATAAATATTCCTTTGTAGCTTCGTCCAAATATAATGGACATTTCTCATCCTAGGAATGAACCCATTAATGATGGGTGGAAATAAAACCGAGCAAAATTTTCCTCGAGAGTTGAAAAATTGCCAGTGGTCATAAGAAAACACACATGCCTTTTGTATATGTAAATTATTATGCTCAAAATAATCCAATGGTAAAACAACTCGTAATTTAAATCGATTCATATTTGATTAAAAAACAATTGATATACTAAAACAAAAACAAGTTATTGGAAATCACCTAGGATGGAGTCTTCTAAGTGAACATCTACCAACTCTAAGGAAAGTTCTCCAAAATTGAAGGATAATGTAAGAGAGAAGTTTCCCATATATCTATGTTTTCTTAAATTTCATAATATAAGTTTTGATTTTACTTACGTTTTAAAAAACACGACAACAATACATCTATTTTTGAATGATGAAATAATGCCATTTTTTACTATGATATTGAATGTGCTTTGAAAACCTAATGGTTATATTCTGTTTGTTATATGGAGAAACAAGAAGTCTTACATTGATTTTTTTATGGCTCTCTTTATATGCATATGATTATGGCCTCGTCATCTTGAATTTTGATATTAAAATTTTTCAATTAGGAGTCACAAGGAAAATTAATATTTAATTTGAAGTTATAAGTAACACTTAATGTTAAAATTAATGGGATCCTTAATTGTTTTAAGGAAATAATAACTAACTCTTATTAATTTTAAAGGTGGGAGTCATAATGGAAAATGAATATTTAATTTGGAGTTATATGTAGCACTTAATGTTAAAACTAATAAAATCCTTACTTGTTTTAACAAAATAATATAACTACCTCTTATTAATTTTAAAGCCACCCCCTGGATAATTAATCCTCATGATGGTCCATCGCCAAGACTCATCAATGGCAGAGGAGATCACTTGTGCGAGGTTAATGATGTCGAGAACCGGTAAGGAAAAGATGTCAGCGTCCGGATCGCATGGTTTGATTAAGGTAAGCTTCCCCCCGCCTTCCTCCATAACGCTCATGCAAAGCTTGGCGCATGCAAGAGCTTGGAAGGTGAACTGGAGGCGCGACCAACCCGTCAATTCTGCAACTGTAGTTTGGTATGTATTAACCTTCAGCCTCATCTTCATGGAGCTTATAATTCATAGCAAATTCTGGCTGGGTTTTGGTTGGATTCGTTGTTTTCTGAGCGTTTTAACAGTCTTTTCTCCACCAAAAATCCCTGTCCGACCTTGTTTTCGGGACCCCCTCTCGTTTAATTGTCTTTGTCTCGGTATACTGTATACCAATTCCGGCAACAGTTCTATAAATTCCAATTCTCAGAAGCGGTATACTGTGTGTTTAAGTTTGCCCCTTCTCTGCTCCTGGGGGCTCTGCTCCGGGTCCATAATTGTCATTACCTGGACGAAATGTCCTCAAGAGTTTCAGGGTTGGTTCTACCATCGTTTTATGGTTTATCTGGTTCAGTCCTTTCCTCTTTACAGGCATGCAAATGATACATTCTTAGGGTGGTCGGGGTTTTTACATCCTCGGTTTTATAGGGTTTGTATGGCTTGTCAGTTTGCGCCCGTTGAGTCTGCTTTACTCCCTCTGGTCTGTAGCACGCCTTTATGTTTTCCAGGAATTCTGCGTTATATTGTTTGGGTTGGAGGAATTCTCTGCTGTTCATGCTCCGTCTGCAATATTTTATGGCGGTATGGTTCCACGAATTGCTGGCAAGCACACTTTGAAACTGACCTTAATGGAAACAGAGGGACTATCTGTACGCTTGTTATTTTTCTGGTTATTATCTGTATGTATGTTCTCCTGATCAGGGACCAAGGCATCATGGGGAAACATGGCCTCCGCTCAGAAACAGCTAAGGGGAAACAGGTGCAGCAGGACCCGGAACCAAAGAAACGAGGAAGGAAAACAAATCAGGAGCATCTGGAAAATCTTGTAGTGAACTACATTCTCGGTAATTCCTCTCCAACCCGCATGCAAATCCGTGGCTGGGAAAGAGAATTGCAGACAGACATGGAAGACACTGAGGCTGAAGCTGACATTTTAGATTTTATTCATGACCCTGGTAACACCCGAGGTCACCTCAGTTTATTTAACCAAACCATTCATACATACTGGTTGGTGAAATGCCTCCTTGCTAAAGCTATCCAAAGTGCACATCCTCCAGAGTTCAAAGTGCAACCAAAGACAGAATCCTTTCTTAAAGATTTGCTGGAGAAGATTGAAAGCCACTTGCAGCACATCAAAATAACTCAATATCAAGTAACTGATCGCATTCAGAGAATGGATGATAGGATGGAACGTATGGAGAAACTGCTACAACAGCTGCATCAGGTGGACATGCCCGGATCGCATGCAAAGGATCCAGCCCCAATTTCATCTTCTGATGGATAGTTTTTACAGTTTTCATAGGATTTCATGCTACGTTATATACCTGAACTTATTTTTTGTTATCTGTTTAAACATGGTGGAATAGTAGGACAGCTAGTAAATGCGTTATATAGGATAAGGAGACAATATCAATTTTGGCAAGCGTACAAAGCACTAAGAAGGCCAACAGACCTGGTTTCCTATGGGCAGGTTGAGGCCAAGTATAAATATTTTAATGTAGCCTGTCCTGCATTTATAAATGGAAAATAGAAAAGGTACTACCTAATTTACAAAAAAAAAAAAACCAATTTAATGATTTGATTCCTCCTACACCCAACAAATCATTGAAAAACTAATAAGTAATGATAAGGATATAAATACAAAAGTTGAAGAACGATCATTGAGAATGGAGAAAATATCGCCACAAGAGGTATGTTTAAGCTTTGAGAGTTTTACCAGTGATTTCTTAATTCATACTTCATATTTTTGTGGGTTGATAACTTTGTTGACAAGAAGGTATTATTTGCAGTTGAGAAGAAATGAAAAGTAAGACTAATTTATGGTTATGTTTCTTAAAGTGTTTATTAATTTACATTTATATTTATATTTGCGCTCATTACAAGCTCTAAACGTATTCGATTAACAACTCTAAATGTATTCAATGTTAATCGAAGTAATTTTTGAAAAATATCAACTATGCATTGCACTACCATTGATGTGAATCTTCGTCTTTTAAATGTGGCATTCAATAAATTCTGTATGCATCTTTGGTATCTCAGGTTATTTGAGATTTCACTAATCCACATTCTATGTAGTAAGAATTTTTTTTCCATGAATTATGACCAAATTTCAATAAAGGATAATGTCTTATTTTAATTATTAATTTCACTTTATCATTAAATATTTTCTTATATTTGTAAACTTGTACTTGATATTTCCTTAATTTAAAAATTTAATTATACAATAATATTTTTTCATTTCTTTTAATTATTTTTCATATTTTTTTAGTATATTTCTATTTGATAATATTATTTTTTATATTTTAATTTCATCTATAATCATATTTTTTTATTTTATTAAAAAATCAGATAATACAACCTTTTTTATATTTCTCATATCTTTTTCATTATAGGATAAGGCTTAAATTCCAACGTGATAATCCCATTTTCCTAGCTTAGCCTTACCAGGTTTGAAGTGTTTTGCGAGAAATATTTTGTTTCATGCATCAACATCATTTGACCACTACACTATATTTTGTTTCATGCATCAACAACATCATTTGAAAACTAGTATTTCCTCTTTTATTTTTTATTATATTTTAGAAATCACTATTTCTTGTGAGCAATTAAAATGCTCTTTGAAAAGCAACTTCAAGAGCGTTGGGAGATTCTTCACAGACAAATTTGTAACTCTCGTGCTCAACCTTGAAGTTGTGTAATGAATTCTCGCTTTGACTTTTCACATAAAACAAGAGGTAAGTATCTCGAATTAGACACTTTAGCTAAAATTAGAGAGATTCTGGAGAGCTTCGTAGAATTATGTGGTAATCATTTTCTGACTCTGAAATAGAAGTAACACGTTGATTTGGATATTTTTCTTCTAATAAGAACAAGATTATTTCTCCTTTTGTTTTGAGTTCAACCTCTGCTTCTCAACTAATTGGAAGCATGTATAACCATTTTAACCCCATTCATTTTACTAGGATTAAGGAATTAAGAAATATGGAGTATTTCAATTTGAAGAGGATGTCAATACCACTCCATGGCATCCCCTCCTTTGAATCTTATCACTACCACTACTCCCCTTCCAAAATTTAAATACCATTTTCCTAAGTTTCCAAATAATGGATTTATATCAGTTAGTGAACATCCAATTGTTTCTTCTAATTCCTATTATAACATTGGTGCTAATGACAAAGGCACTTGTATGAGGTTGTTTTTTAACTCGTTAGGAGGGGAAGTAGCGATTGTTTTTTTCAAATTACCCTCTAAATATTTTTCCAATTGGGCTGAACTATGATTTCAAATCAACTTATGGGCATCCTCAAAGCCTAGCTAATCTACAAAAAGTTATAATACGTTGTTTTTAAGTAAAGGTGAGGCATTCAGGGCATTCGATTTAAATTTTACCAACTTGTATAATCAAATTCTTCAATTTATTATACCACATAATTAGATTGCTTTAATGCATTATTATAATGTTATACCTCTTTCTTATCATTAGAGATTAGAAAAAAATGCAGAAAGTTTAGGATCGATTGATGGTTGTAAAAAATCATATTCTAATAACAAAGGAGAATCATATAATGGCAGGTCCCAACTATACCTACACTCATTTAGGATAGTGATTTCTTTGAGTATGTTGGTCCAGTTGCTACTAACTAAATTTCTCTTGAAAATGATTTTTTCTTGTTAAAGTCCTTGTAAATTGTAAATGCACTCATATTTTATTATGCAAATGAAGTCTTATTCTAATCCTAATATAACAATCATGCTATTTTTATTGGAAGTGTAAATTAACTATTTAAAGTAAAAAAGAATTCATTACCCTCAACATAAATGAAACCAACATATTCAATTATGATATATAGGAAATATATCAAAATAGAAATAATATTCAATATTTTCTTGCAATCAAATTCATATTCTCTTCATAATAATTCTCTACATAAAAAATTGACAAAAATTAAAAATTGTAATAATATGTAGAAAAATCACAATTAGAAATAATGCATAATTTCCTAAATCAACCATGCATTATCTCTTCCTTGTAATCCTCCCTGAAATTCCTTAGTTTCTAGTATAATTCCATGTTTTTTCCAACTCTATATAATTCAATTTTTCATTTTTTTTAAAACTAAAATGATAATTTGTATTATAAAAATCCGTGGTTGGATCATAACACGTACATCAAATACAATTATTCCAATTGTTAGCTAACCGATATAGGATGTTGACAATAACTTCTACCAAACAAGAGTTTTGTTCCTACCAACTATAATTATCCATTGTTACACTAAAATTTGGCATCATGACTGTCGATTCAAATATCTCACCATCCAATGGAGTGTCTCAAGTGAATCCCCTATGAAGCTTGAAGTAAAATAATACCAGGGACAAAATAAATTTTTGTTTTCACTACTTTCAAACCTGTTTTTAAGCATCTGTGCAGTTTTCCTGAACAAAACCTCCACATGCGCAATTTCTTCCACTATAAACTGTGTAGATATGTGTAGTTTATTCCATTGGAAACTGCGTAGATATGCGCAATTTCTTCCACTAAAAATTGCACAGGTTTGTTCACATAATTACAAATAAAAAATTAAGTTCTAGAAGCTTTGGTTGAGGAATCTTATCCAAAATAGAAACCTAGAACCACTAGATACTTGCGCCTCATCCCTTTGTATATGAAACTAATTTCCTTTTCTTCAGGGTCATATCCCTTGAGAAGTGGATCTGGAAACATCATCATCCTTCATATAAATTGAGCATAGGACTAAAGGAATGAGAGACTATTTGGATTGGGATTTGTAAACTCACGCTATTGGTTTTGGGTTTGAAGATATTTTCATCAAGGGAAGGAAAGGAGACCATTGGAAGAGGCTTGTGACATCAAGGCAACCCAGTTGTAAGCTTGTTCTCTCTTTTGTTTTTAATAAAAATTAATCATTCTTTCCTAATTGCATTCATTAATGATCTTATTTATGGGATTCCTTAATCACTCACATGGTTTATAATTTATTATTGATTCATTTATATGTTGTATGCTAGATTAAGGATTTCATTTACCTTTGCTTTTATATGCGAGATTCTTTGATGCCTTTGAATGATTTTGTCTATGCAGATCTCTTTTGGTACGTCATGGAGAAGGTGTGGAAAGAATTTGGAGAGACTCTAAAGCATTTAGGAAAATTTGGATGTGGAAAGCGCTGAAAGGAATTCTACAAGCACTTTGTTAATAAGTAAGTGATCCTTGCATACTACATGTTTCATGTTTTGGTTATAGACTAAGGAAATAATTATTGTTTTGTCTGTTTGTTTCTAGTTTTCCTTTAGGATTCTAGTGAGATTGCTCTTGTCCGCAAGAGGGATTTATTCAGGTAAAAAATTAGTGATCGTACTAGGGAATGAGTTCTCGTTTGTGTCCTTTTGTGACCTTTGATGCCTTTAGAACCTTTTAAGAATTGAAATTTTTGGTTTGAGACATTTGTTTTTTTTTTATATATTAATTTTCTTGATATGTGCGGTTTATGTTCAGACACAGAGTGCAAATCTGTGCAACTTTTCTTCAGAAACAGTGTGCATGGCTAGGGAAAATTTTAAGGATGGAAGTTTATCTTAAAGTTTAGGAACCTTGGCGAATCTTACTAGTCCCAAATATCCAAATTTTAAAATTTTTTATGATCATTTTGTAAAAATGCTTAGATTTATAATTATTTTATATTATACAATATATAATATTGGCAATTTTTAAGATAAAATAATTTTTGCGAAATGTGCGAAAATTGTGAATCATTTCACGGCAATTTATATTGACCGCGAAATATGTGTTTTCTAGGGGGCTCCACAAAAATTTCCGGCCGACGGAAAATTACACAATAGTTCGGCCGAACTTTTGATAATAAGTTCGGCCGAACTATTGTGACGTTAGTTTTAACTGCTCGTAAGCGGAAAACATAGTTCGGCCGAACTATTACTAATAGTTCGGCCGAACTATTACTAATAGTTCGGCCGAACTAACGCGTCACCAATTACGCAGACCTAGGCTCTGAAAACGGTTCTGCAACTTTGGACTGATTAAACTCCATGAAAACTTGTTAATTAACTGTCGGAACCAAGACAAGCATTTTTAGAATTGAATCTACTTTCAGGAAATATAAATTTTATGGAATTTCGTAAACGTTTATTAATTTTAATTATTTTTCTAATAAAATGAGTGCAAACAATTTTTGAGGGTCATCGTGATTCAGTGAAATCAAAATTTTGTGTCTCCCAAAATACATTGTAAAAAAAAATGAAAAAATTATGGGGCATTACATTGGTCCGTTGACTCTAATGGGTAGCTTTTAGGTTTTTAGTTTATAACTTATATGTTAAGAAATTTGTTGCCACACGAAACATATCAAAAATACGCAGTTTTTCGTATTAGACCAATTCAAAAAATTCTAGTAATTATGATATGCATCCATTGGCTTTGTAAATATGACGAAACCAAAGTAGACTCTGTCTAGATTGTTGTAACACATTTTGTTTTTTCAAAAACACAAATTTTCAATGAATACAACGTTGCAACATAACATGACTACTTATGAATTCTTTGATTGTTAAGAAACACACACTCAAAGAAATGCTAAGTTGACATATCAAATCCGCATAAAAAAATTTCAAAAAATAAGTAATAGAAAGCTAACAAAATTTCTCACAACTTTTATTTTTACCGCAAAATGAAATTCTACACGGAAAAATTGTTATAGTTTGCAGAAAGTTGAAGAACCCAAAAAAATGAAAAAATTTTCTCAAAAAAGGGCAAAAAGTGTAACCCAGCTTCACATTTTCACCCTTTTATACTATAAAATTTGGGCGAATTTACTTTTAGAAAAATGGAAATTGGAGAATATTTTTTTTGAAGAAAGCATGGAATATTATCCCACCTACGAATATTAGCCCCTAAAATTTTCCCTTCATGCACACTGAACTCTGTTTTCTACATGCACAACTCTGTGAAATTTTTTAAAAAGTTAAGGTTTCTTTGATTTAAGTCCATATTTTTTGTTTTTTATGATCCTTTGGCTTGTTTATAGTCTCATTAAGTCTCTTTTTAGTTGATTGGGTGTTTTGAATTTTCTTAAATTCTTAATTTGATTTCCTTTGGTCATTACTCTGAGGTTTGTCTTAGTTTCTTAATTATTTTCGAGTGTTAATCACCTTTGAGTGTTTTTTCTTCTGAACTTTGGAATTTTCACCCAATTTTGATTACTTACACTTGATTGGTTCCTTAGATTATATTAGTGAAGCAAAATAGTCTTCTTGTTCTTTCACTGATTTGAAATCATCTTTTGTTTGAGAATTATCTTACAGAGATTACATTTACATATTTAAAATTCTAATTTTCAAAATATGAATGGAACATGTGCATAGATTACATTTGCATAGTTTTCAGATGAATTGTGCATAGATTACAACTACATAGCTTACACTCTATAAAATTCAACCATAGATTTAAATCAATTTATTTGATTGCCTTATTGAGGAAAATCACTTATCTTTACATTTTGGGTTTTGCGTTTTTGTTGGTTTGCTGATCTATCAAAAAAGAGTCTTTTGATTTAGGAATTGGTTGTGTGAATCTCTTTTCTTTCAGTGAATCTCATCATATATTCATTTATGCATATTTTAAAGAGTTATTTCATCAATTGAAAAGATAATTGTCTCTCATTGAAATATAGTACTAATTTGAATTTGCATGTTTTTATGCTTGTTTTAAACATTTTTTTTTCTTTGAACTTATTAGCATTAGTTTTTTCTTAATGAAATTAGTGCATTAGACAATTTGTTATATTTTATCTTATTTATTAATTTTTTCATTGTTTGAAGTGAATGGAACCTCTCTCCTTACTTTATTTAGGATTAATCGAATTGAAAATATTACATTATCATATTCGATTGCATTCAGTTTTTGTTCAGGTCATAACACCATTGGTTTCATATCCATTTACCTATTGAGTAAACAACAACCAAATTAATACAACGCTAATTAAAATAAATCTAGATATTTTTACATTTTATAGGGCTCATTCCACCAATCTTGCTCAGAGTTAGTGCTTTGGAATAGGGAAGTAGTTAACTTTCCAAAGAAAGTAAACAAACAATAGTATCTTGCAGTAGGGAAAATTTCCAGTTGTTGCAATTTTTCTCTGGGAAGCTCTTCTTAAAAGAGTCAAGCACGAGGTCATGTCAAACCCAGTGGAGTAATTGTACCTATTTCATTGGTAAAGATAGAATATTTTCATGCATTACAAATGGAAAACCTCATATTAACCATTTTCGTGGAGCCTAGGATCACTTGTCTGTAAACCTAAGATATACCATGTCGAGGGTCTGTCAAGGGGATTGAGCTTAGTTACTCCACCCTTGCGTGTATATCAAGCCACGAACTATTCCCCCAAGTTTGATTGTATCAGTTGCTAACCTTAGTGGCTATAACCTTAAGATTTTTCCCAAGGTGACAGTGGAGCGAAGGTTCCGCTGTACCTAGAGAAGAGGTTGAATAGACTCAATTGGAAGTTTTTGAGGGTAATATTCACTCAAGATGGAATAGTGTCGTTGCTTGCATTAGACTGCTTCATTAAGCAGGTTGTCAGGGTAACTGATTCCATCCACCGGTTTTTCACATTAATATCTGCAACGTTGGATTTCATCACCAACTAGTGATTTCATTGTGAAAACAAACTTTTTCTGTATGGTTTGAATCCTAGATTTGATAGCGTGTGTTCATTTTTTTGTTTTTACTTTTTAGAGACCTTAGGTGTGGATTGTGAATTTGAATTGTTAATGTTTCTAAATTGTTAATAAAATTCACTGAAGTTGAATCTAATGGCAACAATTCCATAATTTACCAACCAAGGAACCCCTCTTAACAAGAATCCTAGTCCTTTTCCTTGCTTTGTAAGTGTTGGTCCTCCTCATATGGTTACATTGTCATTACCTAGATTTACCATAGGCTTACTAGTATGGTTATTTTCAACTTCGTTGGCCTCTAATACTCAAACTGTTCCACCTCAATTGAATGTGACACCTCAACTGAGTTAACCATCTAAACATATCCAACCTCACTTTTACCCTTTACCTTCTTCACCCAACATTCCTTCCTCCTTTTCTTCTTCTTCACTTAGTAAAATGCCTGATGCTAGTAACTAGGTGGCTAAGAAGAAGAAGAAAGGGAAGAAGAAGAAGAAGAAGCAAGATAAGAAAGAAGTCAACCAACCAACCATGGTTTTAAGTATTGGTAATGTTGAGAAAACCTCGAAAATCCATCGTAAGCCTAAATACCCTTGAAATATTTGTAAGGGTGACCACTTCCTTATCAATTGTCCTAGTATTCCTAGGGTCTTGGAAGTATGGTATAAAAAATCTGATCAACTTACTATTGATCCATCAACCAGTGATTGTTAGGTTCCAGGGAAAAAGGGTAAAGTTAGGTTTCCTTGTAGGTTATGTAAATGGATTCATCATAGTCACCTTTTCCCTCATATGGATGAAGCCTCCAAATTGTTGGAAAACCTTACTGTTTCAGAAAAAAACCTCC
Source organism: Pinus albicaulis (assembly GCA_034641835.2). Taxonomy (NCBI): domain Eukaryota; kingdom Viridiplantae; phylum Streptophyta; class Pinopsida; order Pinales; family Pinaceae; genus Pinus; species Pinus albicaulis. The sequence goes on from CM076570.1 coordinate 551,506,866, forward strand.
AACTGTTGAACCCTTGGTTAAACTCGGGGGGGGGGGGGGGGGTGAATTAGTTTAATACATATTAGTTTAATACAATCATGGTCTTGTAAAACTTTCTTTTACACTTATTTACATCTTCGTTTCATGATAAACAATGGAACAAAAATCTTAGTAAGTGAGCACTAGGTATTAAGCAGATTAAATACAGAATATCAACACATAATCATCATGCACATAGACAACAGATATAAGTGGAAACCCATAAGAGAGAAAACCACATCTTATTATTGTTGTAATGCAAAGGCAAGCTCCAAATCCCTCTCACCACTGATTTTTTTTAGGCTCCAACCTACAGGAGGCTAGTACCTCAATTCTGCAAGCTACAACTTGCAAGGAAGCTCCAACTCCCATCTATTTTCTACAGGCTACAACCTACAGGAGGCTTCTACCTCAACTAGCTACAACTGGACATCTATCAGGCTATAACTTGATATGGAAGCACCAACTTCCTCACTGTACAATAAAATAATATGTTGATTTACCTGGATATCAGCTCTATTTTTCTCCTTATTTTTGCCGCTGTCCTTGTAGCCTTAAAATTTTCTTTATATCATCTCTGGTTCTTCACAACTCCTCTCTCTGCTCCTTCATCTTCTTACACTCTCTCACCTTATGCCTCTCATTCTCCTCTTACATTAAGCATATTATAATAACATCATTTCTAGAGATCACCTCATAGTTGTTTGCATTCCATATGGGAATATGAAATGAATAGGTATGACTCTTTGCATTCCACCTTCTCATTTTCTCGCTCAACACTTAAAGATGTTACAATATTATGTACTCAATTCATTATTACAGGGAAGATTTTTGATTTGCCTTCGGAGACTTGCCTTTGCATCACATACACTAAAAATAATTAATTCATTTACATTGACAGTTACAGCAAATATGTCTCGCTTAACCCTTTCAGCTCTTGGCTCGCTATGTATTTGTCTTTTTGCTGTTGTCACTGTATTTTTAGTTTTTGCTATTTATATTATAGCTTTTCTGCATAATTACCCTGTTTCTTCCATTATCTGTGTCTTTTATGTTGCGTTCACCCAAACTTTGCATATAAATTTAATTATAAGTATTCATATGCACATTAACCATAACCTTAATACCAATTTGTCATATATTCTAAAAGCAGAATTCTTTCACGCTTTACCTTGGACTTTTATCCTTTGATTAACATTATTCATCACGACATTTTAATATTACCATAAACTATGACTTTGGTTAAGACCCATCATAACCAAATACATTAAAACCATGCATTCCACTCTATAATCATATAACCTTTAATATATAAAACATTTGTAAAGGTATATCTTTCTTCCATTTTTGCACGTATACCGATGCCGCATCCCCGATTAAACGACTGTCATTGATCTTATTTGTAATCCGACAGCCTTCATCATATTGCAAATCTAAAAGTTTATTACCTTTCCATACTTTGGTTAAATTTAACACAGAGCCATCATATAAATATACTCGGGTCCCACATATTTTTACCTTAGTTAAAAGAATGCCGAAACATTATTTATCTAGACCCACAAGTGTACACTAACAATCAGACACGTCAGTTTACTCTGTTGACCATTCTAATCTCAATCGATGATTTACTCTGCGTAAGATTAGACGATCATCACACTTCGTCTCTTTTAACTTCCCAATCTGACAGAATTAACACACCAAGTTGCATGTTATTTAATTCTTCCCAACCTAAGTGAAATAGGAGGTTTTAGAATGCCATGCGTCACCCTCTGATCGCTATCGCATTCGTTTCACCTTTTACCAATTATCCTCCAAAAGCGATGCAAAACAACAACTTACAAGTTTTCTAATCCTACCTTCACTATTCCATGGATTTCAAAATATATTCCACTATCCGGTTTTTCTATCGCATTTTGGCATTCCACCATTCTATGTTATAGTCCTCCTTTTTCCTCCAATGTGATTTAACAACGGAATACTCCATATTTCCGGACTTGAAAAGACCTTTAGGTTTCAGCTTTGATCTTCATCGCATCCGTTCTCTTTATCACACTTCGGCGATTCCAGTTATCCCATGTGCCTTCATCCATCTGATCTCCCGATATGCGATATGCGAAGGGTCCCACTTGACTTTATCACTACTTTTCATCACAACTCACATGACTTCTAAGATTGTGTGATATCTCTCCTACCCCGATTGTGATATGTGATGAACTTCAGATCACATGGCATCTTCGCATTTCCACTTCATAGTATGCAATGAATTTCGCATCACTGATGTGCGATATGCGTTGTTCCACCACGTGTCCCTTCGCATCACCACATTGCATCGCAACTTTGCATCGCCACTTCATTATCGCACTTCGCACTTCGACAATTCAACCCAATTCTCAAGCGCTTATTCTCATGAGCTTGCGATGTCTGATATGCAATCAAGTCCCACTTGATTGTGATATAATATCTGCCATAAATCTCCCTTAATTCTCATCCGTTGATCGCGTCGGTCCATGACTATAATTTTGGGCTTAGGAAATTGGGTCAACTGCCTTTTCTGCCTCTACTACACACCTCTGCCTTCGTTTTTCAACTACCTTCACTGCCTCTGCTGCCTTTGCTGCCTTTGCTGCACACCTTTGCCTTCATTGTTCGACTACCCTCACTACCTCTACTGCCATCGTTGCCTATGCTACCTATGCTGCCTATGCTTCTTTACTGCTTCTGCAAGTCTCTCCTGAGCTTGTTCTTTTGGTTATTGCACTTGTTTCACGCACCGATCTCTCCTGAGCTCCTTTTGTTGTCTTTTCTCCTTTTCTTCCTTAATTACTTCTCTGCTGCCTCTGCTATCACTATTAATTCTAGTGTTACTCCTTTCTGCTCCTCTGCCATCAATGACAATATTTCTAAATGTCTCCCCCTTTGGCATTGATGGCAACACATCCACCAATACTCCCATACTTCCTTCAAGACTTCCTCCCCCTTTAATTCTAAGAAGTATCTTGTCTTTCTTCCTCTTCCTGCTTTACAGAAGAGCCTTTCATATTTTGCTTGCTTTTCGTCCCCCTTTGACATCAATGGCAAAGGGTCGCACTTTTCCCAGCGTGGTTTCTATCTCTTCATAATACTCTGATATTGAGGACGTGTTGCATGCACTGCTCCATTGCTCTAGCTCTCTTGTGACAATTTTTATTGACTGCTCTCCCCATGGAATGGTGCTTTCCTGTCTGATATTGACTATCATTTATCTTCCGCACTGGTCTTGTTCCCCTAGTTTGTCTCTTAGATATTCGAATGGTTCTTTAGCGAGAGGTTTTGTGAATATGTCTACAGTTTGTTCCCTGGTTGGTACATATTTAAACTTTACTAATTTCTGTGCTACTTGTTCTCTAAGGAAGTGGTACTTTATTGGGATGTGCTTTGTTTTTGAATGAAGTACAAGATTTTTTGATATACTTATTACACTTGTATTGTCACATTTGATAGAAATGGGTTCATCAATGCTTACCTTCATGTCTTGGAGAGATTGTTTCATCCACATTATTTGTGTGCAACATGCTGCTGCTATTATGTATTCTGCTTTTGTTGTAGATAAAGAGATAGAATTTTTCTTCTTGCTTAGCCATGCCACCAGACCTTTTCCCAAATAAAAAGCACCTTGTTAGGTCCCTATATTACTAGTATAGTCCCTTATTGTTGTTAGTGTAACCCCCTTATTGTTATTATTGTACCCTTGTAACCCCCATATTGTTATTATTGTGCCCTCAAATTATTATTTTTAGGTTGGCTAGGATTACATTGTGGCCCCACTAGGATTACATTATGGCTCCATGGAATCCTATATATAGAAAGGAGGTTTTGTAAATTGTATCATCCAGGAATTGTTCATTTATGTAATGTATTGGAGGTTTCACCCTCGAAGTGACTTATTTATAAGGCATTGATATCTCTTTTCTTCTATTTTTGGAGCTAGTTACAGAACATTTGGTTTCAGAGCTTTGGATTCTAGGGTTTTGCTGCTCTAAACAGGTCATCGTGGCATTTTCGCTATAAATTTTTTTCTACGAAGGTTCAGAATCTGAAATTTTTAGGGTGTGAATCCAAAATACTAAGGAAACTCGTCAAAAAATTTCAAATTTTGGTTCGTAACATTTTCAAAGATATGATCTGTGGAAGGTAGTTCTTTTTCAGGCTCCCAAATTTCATCTCAAAGAGGTGATCATGGGAAAATATTCATAACTCTCTGTCTCTGAGATCAGATTGGAGTGCCATAAAAAGTGGTCGCAATTACATAGACTGTAGTTTCTTGGCTATCAATTTCAGAGCCAAAGGATGAAACAGTGACACGTGGCAAGTCGTACAAGTTTTCTCTATGGAACTAGTCCATAATTAGGTCATTGTGGGAGATTGGACACAAATTTGTCTTGGAGAATCCAAATCAGGTCATACCTATGGAATTCAAAAGAGAAATAAGAGGGCTACATCGGTGATGAAATTAAAATATTGAAGTGTTGCAATCACAGAGATAATCCAATTTCAATATCGAGCTCCCCAAAATCAAGAAAAAGGTGTGTATTTTTTTCCGAATTGCATAAGTCTTGTTTGAAGAATCAATTTGAATTTATTCCAAGGGAATATTGTAGAATAGATATGAGTATTGGGTTCTAAAATATGCCCCGTAAAAATAATTCAACACCCATTAAGCCTTTAGAAGGCTCTACTATAACTCATGAAGATGAAGAATTGCAACATGATCTATCAAAATTACAAGAGCAAGTGCACCAAATTTCGCTCTCGCAAAGAGCAACAAAAAATGAAATGGAAGTTTTGAAGAAAGGCGTGGAAGCGAAGATGAACTGTTTGAAGAAAGGCGTGGAAGCTAAGATGGATGGCATGGAAGCTGGCATGGAAGCTAATATGGATGACATGAAAGACAACATGGAGAACATGAAGAATGATCTAAAAGCAGACATGGAAGGTTTGACAAAGTTGATACAAGAAATGTTTCCTAATGGTGAAAAGATAGTAGAAGAAACTCATGATGAGAACAAAATAAATGTTAATCGTGATTTCATAAACTCTAATGTTAGCGGGAAGAACCACCATATTCCAAAAATGGAAATGAGGAAGTTTGATGGAAAGGATCCAGTAACATGGATACTACATATGGAGCAATATTTTGATCTTCATAACGTGAAAAACACACAAAAGGTACGCATTGAAACTTTACATTTAGAACAAAATACATTTTTATTGCATTGATGGCTTTGCTCCCGTAAAAAAATCATTACTTGGTAAATTTTTACGGAGGAAATGATAGCACATTATGAGAATACAAAGAGCAACACCTTTTTTAGCCAAATGATAAATCTCAAACAAAAGGGTTTAGTGGGGTAGCACATTGAGGACTTCCAAAATTTGAATATAAGGTTAACTGATATTCCAGAGGAACACAAGATTGATCGCTTCATAGGAACTTTAAAGGATAACATCCAACATGAAGTTCTTGTTTTGGAACCTGATTCATTGGAGAAGGCATTCAGGTTGGCAAGAAAATTTGAATGTAAAATTATGGCAACAGGGAAGCCTACCACTCACTTCTATAAAGAAGGAAGTGTTGATACACCTAGATTTCCACAACCTGCAAGGTTGACACCACAAAAATTGGAAGAAAAAAGAGCAAAAGGGCTTTGCTACAGTTGTGATAGAAAATACACTAAAGGTCATAAGTGTGCTGAGAAGAAATTATTTTACATAGATTGTGAAGAGGAAGAAGAAAATGAACAAGAAGAGGATATACACCAGGAACCGACCCTAGAAGAGGAAGAAATGAATCCGACCATATCATGTAATGCACTGGCAGGAATTACCACTCCTCAAACTCTCAAGATAGAAGGACAAATCAAGAAGAAAAAGGTAATAGTGTTGATTGATTCAGGTAGCACCCATAACTTTATTCATTGTAAGGTAGCCAAGGAATTAAATTGTTTCCTATACCCAGCACCAGAATGTCAAGTGATGGTTGCAAATGGAGGAACTATAAATTGCTCTGGAAAATGCCATAATATCAAGCTAACCAGGGGGGAATATGTATTGACTAGTCCAATGCTTGCCATTCCTATGGGAGGTGCTGATGTTGTACTAGGAGTACAATGGTTACAATCTTTGGGGACGGTAGCTTTTAATTTTCAAGAACTTTTCTTGAAATTTTTTTCAGAAGGAAAGGAAGTCGAATTACGGGGTATTGTAGGGAAGCCAGGAAGGATAATAAGCTCTAATGTCATGATAAATCTTCTAAAGAAAGAACAACGAGGCGTAATTGCACAATTATGCTCACTAGAAGTTCCAACATCAAAATCATCTATTTCTGCAGATCTCCAACAAGTCTTGGACAATCATTCCAAGGTGTTTGAAACTCCCAAAGGACTCCCACCTATTCGCGATCATGATCATGCTATTCATTTTATTCCAGGAATTTTTCCTCCAAACATCAAGCCTTATAGATTTCCTTATGTCCAAAAGAACAAAATTGAATGTATGATTGCAGAAATGTTAGAGGCGGGTATAAATCAACCTAGTCAAAGTTGTTTCTCGGCTCCTGTAGTATTGGTACACAAGAAGGATGGATCATGGCAAATGTGTCTAGATTATAGGGAACTCAATAACCTCACCATTAAAGATAAATTTCCCATTCATTTGATTGATGAATTATTGGATGAGTTACATGGAGCAATTTATCTTACCAAGTTGGATCTTCATTCAGGATATCATAAAATTAGAATGAAGACTGAAGATATTCCAAAAACAGCATTTCGAACTCATGAGGGTCATTATGAATTTTTGGTCATGCCTTTTGGCCTTACCAATGCACCTTCTACATTTTAAGGGTTGATGAATTCCATTTTCAAACCCTTCCTTAGAAAATTTGTGCTGGTATTTTTTGATGATATAATAATCTACAGCAGGTCTTGGAAGGATCATGTTGAACGTGTTGACATGGTGTTCAAACTATTGCAGGGGAAACAATTATATGCAAAAACATCCAAATGTTTCTTTGGAGAACAAGAGGTGGAATATCTGGGTCATATTGTATCTCACGGGAGTGTTCAGGTAGACCCTAACAAAATTAAAGCCATTAAGGAATGGGAAGTCCCCACAACCATAAAGAAGTTGCGAGGATTTCTCGGGTTAACAGGGTATTATCGCAAGTTTTTTAAGAATTATGGGAGAATAGCAACACCTCTAATAAAATTATTGAAGAAAGATGGATTTTCATGGAATCCTAAAGCAACTAAGGCCTTTGAACATCTTAAAGAGTCTATGTGCCTAGCACCAACCTTAGCTATGCCAGGCTTCACAAAAACCTTTATTGTGGCATGTGATGCCTCATGAAATGGAATTGGTGCTGTTTTAATGTAGGAAGGAAGACCCATTGCTTTTAAAATTCATCCAATCAAAGTAAAGTATTTATAGAATCTTATTTATGAGAAGGATATGTTAGCAATACTGCATGCACTAAATAAATGGCGAACTTACCTAATGGGAAGACACTTCAAGGTAAAAACTGATCATGATAGTCTTAAACACTTTTTGGAACAAAGACTATCTTTAGAAGAGCAGAAAAAATGGGTCACAAAGATGTTGGGTTATGACTTTGAAATAATCTACAAAAAAGGAAAGCTTAATGTTGTTGCAGATGCTCTCTCAAGAAAGAATGAAGAGGTGGAAGCATTGCTTTGTGCCATTTCTATTATCCAACCAGATTGGATAACCAAAGCAAGAGATGAATGGAAGAAGGAAAAAGATGTATGGACACTCATTCAAAAGTTGCAGCAAGATCCTAGTACATGTAATACATTTAGTTGGAAAAACGATTCCTTATGGTACAAAGATCACTTATATCTTTATAAGAATTCGCAACTAAAACAAAATATTCTTTTGGAATTGCACACTTCTCCTTTAGGAGGACACTCAGGATTTTTAAAAAATTACCATAGGGTGAAGAAAGAATTTTTTTGGGATGGGCTTAAATCTAATATTCAAAATTTTGTGGCGGAATTTTTGGTTTGCCAGTAGAATAAATTTGAGACAATTAAGACCCGGGGACTTCTACAACCTTTATCCATTCCAATTCAACGTTGGGAGTAGATTTCAATGGATTTTATCACAGGTTTACCTAAGTCCGAAGGAAATAGTGTCATCATGGTGGTAGTTGATAGACTTACCAAGTATGCACACTTTTGTGCATTATCTCATCCATTTAAAGCAAGTACAGTTGCTAGTACATTTAGGGACACAATTCAAAAGCTACATGGAAGCCCAAGGGTTATTGTGAGCAACAGAGATCCCATTTTTACTGGAAATTTTTGGACGGAGTTATTTTCTTGTTTGGGTACTCAATTAGCTCATAGCTCATCTTATCATCCTCAATCTGATGGTCAAACTAAGATAGTAAATAAATGTTTGGAAGCATATCTTCGTTGTTTTGTATCTGATAAACAAACATAATGGGTCAAGTGGTTACCTCTCACTGAATGGTGGTATAACACTTCCTTCCATACTACAGCAAAAATCACCCCATTTATGGAACTTTATTGATATCATCCACCATCCATCACATCATCTTTAAGGGAAAATTCGAAGGTTCAATCAGTGGAAGATCACATCGAGCATCAGCAAGAAGTTCTCCAACTCTTAAAGGATAACCTGAATTTGGCACAAAATCGAATGAAACAACAGGCAGATCAACATCGTAGCGAGATAAGTTTTGATGTAGGAGATTGGGTATTTTTACGGCTACAACCATACAAACAAATGTCCCTCAAGCAAGCTAAGAAGGATAATAAATTATCGCCAAAGTACTATGGTCCTTACAAGGTGTTGCAAAAGATTGGTACTAGGGCATACAAATTGGAGCTTCCTGCTTCTTCGCGAGTGCATCCAGTTTTCCATGTTTCATGCTTAAAGAAGGTTATAGGTGAAAATCTTCCAGTTCAAACAATATTGCCAGAACTTGATGAGGAAGGAAAAATCATATTGGAACCTGAAGCAGTCACGGAAACAAGAACTCGACAGCTACAAAATCGATCAATTTAAGAGTATCTCATAAAGTGGAAGAACTTACCCACTGAAGATTCTACATGGGAGGATGAAAATTTTATATAGAAGCACCCAAAGCTACTCAAGCATTGAGGACAACACATTTTTGAAGGAGAAGGGCATGTTAGGTCCCTAGTATAGTCCCTTATTATTGTTAGTGTAACCCCATTATTGTTGTTATTGTACCCTTGTAACCCCCATATTTTTATTATTGTGCCCTTAAATTATTATTGTTAGGTTGGCTAGGATTACATTGTGGCCCCACTAGGATTACATCATGGCCCCATGGAATCCTATATATAGAAAGGAGGTTTTTTAAATAGTATCATCCAAGAATTGTTCATTTATGTAATGTATTGGAGGTTACCCCCTCAAAGTGGCTTATTTCTAAGGTGTTGATATCTCTTTTCTTCTATTTTTGGAGCTGGTTACACAGCACACCTCCACTTGTGCTTTTCCTGTCATCCACGCAACTGGCCCAATCTGCATCTGTGTATGCTGTTCGTGTGAAAAATTTTCCTTTTGGATACCATAGGCCATAATGTGAGGTTCCTTGTAGATATCTAAATACTCTCTTGATTTCAAGTAAGTGATTTTGTTTTGGTGTTGCTTGACATCTTGCTACAAGTCCTACTTCCAACATAATGTCTGGTCTAGAAGTAGTTAGATATAGCAGACTTCCTATCATGGATCTGTAAAGTTTTTGATCTACATCTATTGATCCATCATTAGCACATAGTTTTCATCCAGTGATGGGAGTTGACACAGGTTTGCAGTCTTACATTTGAAACCTTTTCAACATTTCTCTTAAGTATTTTTCTTGCAAAATGAATATTCCAGTGTTACTTTGTTGAATTTGAAGTCCTAAATAGAAGGTGAGCTCTCCAATCATTTCCATCTCAAATTCTGATTTCATTTCCTCAACAAATCCTTTTGTTAACTCATCTTTGTTGCTACCAAACATGATGTCATCTACATATACTGTTACAATTAAGAGTTCATCTTCATTAGCCTTTATGTACAAATTGTTGTCTACTTCTCCTTTCTTAAACCCATGTTTTTGCAAGTATTTGTCCAGTCTTGAATACCATGCACGAGGAGCTTGTTTCAGACCATATAAGGCTTTCTTTAATATGCACACATAGTCATGTTTCTCTGTTAATGAGAATCCTTCAGGTTTTTCCATGTATACTTCTTCCTCTAAATCTCCATTCAGGAAGGCAGACTTCACATCCATTTGATATACCCTAAAATCATGATAGCATGCAAAGGCAAAAATCATTATGATTGCTTCCATCCTGGCTACAGGGGAAAAGGTTTCATCATAATCAAGTCCTTCAATTTGTGAATATCCCTTGCATGCAAGTCTGGCTTTATTTCTAATTACATGCCCTTGCTCATTCATCTTATTCTTGAATATCCATTTTGTGCCAATGACATTTTTCCCAGTGAGTCTTGGAACCAATTCCCAGGTATTGTTCTTCTCAATTTGGTCCAGTTATTCATTCATAGCATTTACCCAGTTTTTGTCTTTGGTGGCTTCTTTGAACTTCTTTGGTTCTATTTTAGATAACATGGCTAGATATACTTCTTCTGTCTGTTCAGCAAGTTGTCTTCTTGTCTGGACTCCCACACTTTTTTCCCCAATGATTTGATCTTCTAGATGGTTCTTTTGAGTGTATTTTGAGGGACCTTTTGAGTTTAATTTAGTATCTTCTATTGTCTTGCTATGTTCATCATTATCTTGGTTCTCAGCCTCATGATCATCTGGAGTATTGGCGCAGCTTGTGTTTCTTGTTTTGTTTGGTAGATCTTTGTCAACTCTTACATCAATGCTTTCCACAATTTTGTGTAATCTTTTGTTGTAACACCTGTAACCCTTACTCTTGGATGCATATCCTAAAAATATTCCTTCATCAGCTCTTGCATCAAACTTCCCCAGTTTTTCATCATTATTTTTTATGAAACACTTGCTTCCAAAGACTCTAAAGTGCTTGATTGATGCTGGTTTACGATGCCATAATTCGTAAGGAGTCTTATCACAATTTGGTCTTAGATGAGCTTTGTCGAGAATTTGAACAGATGTGTGTACTACCTCTTCCCAATAGGTTTGGGGAATGTTACTTTCTTGCATCATGGCTCTGGAAATATGTTGTACTGACCTGTTTTGTCTTTCTTCCACTCCATTCTATTGAGGTGTACCTAAAATTTTAAACTATTGTTTTATCCCATGCTCATTGCATAGGTTTGAAAAATCATAGTCTGTGAATTCACATCCTCTATCTCATCTGATGCATTTTAGCTTGCATCCTGTTGATTTTCTTCCAATGCCTTGAATATATTGAATTTCTCAATTGCTTTAGATTTATATTTGAGAAATGCCACCCATGTCAATCTAGTAAAATCATCTATTATTAGCATGAAATAAGATTCTCCACCTGGTGCATTAGTTCTTGAAGGTCCACACTGGTCCATGTGTACAAGCTTAAGTGGCCTACTTTTAGATAGTTCATCTTTGTTCTTGAAAGATGTGCGGGTCTGTTTTCCCAATTGGCAGGATTTGCATATGGTATTTGCAGGCTTATTTATTGTAGGAATATTTCTGATTGCTTTCTTCTTGCTCAAACTGATGATGTAGTCAAAGTTTAAGTGTCCCAATATTCTATGCCATAACCATGATTCATCAAGTTGGCTTATGTGGCATGCTTCATTCTCTTCTTCCAATATATAGACATTACATTCGGTTCTAACACCTTTGATCAAGGTCTTTCCTATGGTGCTCGATCTTACTTCACAATATTGGGCTATGAAAAGGACCTCACAACCTTTATCACACATTTGATTGATGCTTAGCATATTGGCTTTTAGCCCATCCAGAAATAGTACATCTTGAGCCTATCCTCTTCCATTATTCAGACCGACTGAGCCTTTTCCTTTGGTTTTTGCTGCTTTATCATTTCCGAATGTTACATTTCCAGATTTATTTTCATCAAAAGTTACAAAATTGCTTTGATCTCCAGTCATATGCTTTGGGCATCCACTGTCCATATACCATTAGCTTTTCTGATCTTGAGCTATTAGAGCTAGGTAACACTTATTCAGCTTCTTTTTCCACTGCAGGCAGCTATTTGTTTGACACCTTTTCTGAGAAGATGGACCACATTCTTTGAGAGGAAATTTGGAAGACATGTGTCCGATTTGATGGCATACAAATCATTTGATTATATTTTTAAATGTATTATGGGTATGAGTGAACTCTCCATTGTTCATAAATCTCCTTGGGGTTTTAACCATCAGTCTTTTTCCATACGTTATACACTCCATGGCTTTATGGCTGAACCCCTTACAACAAAAACAATACCCATGGAAATGATTAGTGTATCTGGTGAAGGGTTGTCTTCTCCATTTGGTTGCTTGAGGTAGTCTTATCATTTTCTACATCCTTTACTGGTTGAAATCGATTATTTTCATCTGACATTATGCAGCAATATGTCCCAGTTTGTGACAAGAAAAACAAGTGACATTTCTCATAGGAGGAAAGAATCTCCTTTGAGATCTTCCAAACTTGTTCAATTGATCTTCAGGAACAATTGAACTTTTTGCAACTGTTTTCTTCTTCCTCTCATTCTTTGTCTCTTGATGTTGCTTATTATTTTTGTTTGTTTCATCACACATCAAGTTCTTGTTGGTTTATGCTTCTATGGTTTATTTTTGAGCTGCTTCATCATTCCTTTCAATGTCTGCCTTCTCCGAGGTCTCCATGGAGGCAACCTCATCTCCGAGATGCTTACACCCACTGCTCCTTTCTTCTATCAGTCTTCTAGCTGCAATAATCTCAGATTGCTGAGATTTAATTTTTTCTTTTACAACTTCCACAAAAATGATATTCTGGTTATCCTCTACCTTGGATTTGCTGGTTTCTCCTTCATAACCTATCCCAGTATTTATGAGAGGAGATCTTTAAGCATTTATTATTTTATTCAATTGTTCAGTAATTGTCATTCGAGGTGTGTTCATTGACAATTCCCTTTGGGTGTTTTCTAGTTTCTTTCTCAGGCATAACACTTCTTCTTACAATTTCTCTTACTCTTGATGTTTATATTTAATTTTCTTTTGCAGAATGTCTTCCACCTTCTTAGATTCTTCAAGTTCTACTTTCAATTGAATGAGATATTCTGAATTTTGTACCTATTTTACATATTTGAGGAGAATGTATTTATGTTTTCTACACTTGAGTTTAAGTCTGTTTATTTCCTCTAGGGCACTTCTTAGCTCCCCCTCAAGATCTACCTCACCTTCTTCCTCATCTTCTAGAAAGAATCCTTCAAAATCTTCCTTGGCCATCAACACAAATTCAGAGGTTACTTCTTCATTTGAGGATTCATCTAAGTTTTCAGATGCACTGCTATCTTGCTGAGCATAAAGGGATTTTCTATTGAATCTCTTCCCTTTCTTCCAGTTATTAGTTTTAGTTTTCTCTGTCTCTTGAGTCAGATTATTTGTTTTCTTGTAAGGACACTGTGATGCATAGTGGCCAACTCTTCCACAGTTAAAGCATTTAAATGGAAGTTTACCTTTATATTTACCTGAGCATCTATCCAATCTTCTGATAAATTTGGCCTCTTGTTCATCAAAGCAGGAGCATGTATCTTCCTTTTCTTCTTTGATCTTCTCAGCCTTAAAGGTGGCCTCCCTCACATTTGACTTCCTCTATGGAAGTCTCATCTCATAGGCTGTTAAGTTTCCAAGTAATTGGTTCATGGTCAAAGTTTCCCAATCAGCTGTTTCTTCTATGGAAGAAAACTTGGGATTAAAACTGGATGGTAAATATCTCAATATCTTTTGAAAAATTACACATTCTCTAATGATTTCTCCTAGACATTTCATATTATTCACAATTTTTGCAACCTTTAAAAAGAAGCTGGCAACATCTTCTTCTTCATTCATTTTTATATTTTCAAATTGGGCCCGATAGACTTGTAGTTTGGCCATCTTCACCTTGTTATCTCTCTCATGGATAATTTCCAATGTATCCCATATTTCTTTGGCAGTCTTGTTGTTCATTACTCTGATAAATTTTTCCTCACACAGACAATTTAAGAGAGCATTCATGGCTTTGGCATTAGCTATAAAATCTTGTTTGGCTTCTTTATCTATGTTAGAATCCCTTGCGGCATATCCCAAATCCACAGCAGCCCAAAATTCTATTCCTAGAGACATTATGTATGTCCTCATTCTTATTTTCTAGAAGGCATAATTTGTACCAATAAACAAAGGGGATTTATTTGTTGAGCATCCTTCTATACTAGCCATCTTGGGGACCTAGGATCTCCTTCTAGCTGTTAAACTGATATAGAAGGAACCCGCTCTGATACCAATTGTTGAACCCTTGGTTAAACTGAGAGGGGGGTTGAATTAGCTTAATAAAGTCACGGTCTTGTAAAAATTTATTTTACACTTATTTACATCTTCGTTTCGTGATAAACAATGGAACACAAATATTAAGAAGTGAGCAGCAGGTATTAAGCAGATTAAATATATAATATCAACACATAATCATATTGCACATAGACAACAGATATAAGTGGAAACCCATAAGGGAGAAAACCACATCTTATTATTTTTTTGATGCAAAGGCAAGCTCCAACTCCCTCTCACCACTGATTTTTTGTAGGCTCCAACCTACAGGAGGCTACTACCTCAATTTTGCAAGCTACAAATTGCAAGGAAGGTCCAACTCCCATCAATTTTCTGCAGACTACAACCTACAGGAGGCTCCTACCTCAGCCAACTACAACTTGCAAGGAAGCTCCAACTCCCATCTATTTTCTGCAGGCTACAACCTACAGGAGGCTCCTACCTCAGCCAGCTACAACTACACATCTATCAAGCTACAAATTGATATGGAAGCACCAACTTACTCACTGTACAATAAAATCATATGCTGATTTACCTGGGTATCAGCTCTGTTTTTCTCCTTCTTTTTGCTGTTGCCCTTCTAGCCTTCAAATTTTCTTTATATCATCTCTGGTTCTTCACAAATCCTCTCTCTGCTCCTTCATCTTCTTACATTCTATGACCTTATGCCTCTCATTCTCCTCTTACCTTAAGCATATTATAATAAAATAATTTCTATAGATCACCTCATAGTTGTTTGCATTCCATATGGGAATATGAAATGAATAGGTATGACTCTTTGCATTCCACCTTATCATTTTCTCGCTCAGCATTTCAGGATGTTACAATATTATGTACTCATTTCAGTATTACAGGGGAGGTTTTTGATGTGCCTTTGGAGACTTTCCTTTGCATCGCATACACTAAAAATAATTAATTCATTTACATTAACAGTTACAACAAATATGTATTGCTTAACCCTTTCAGCTCTTGGCTCGCTGTGTATTTGTCTTTTTGCTGCTGTCACAGACTTTTTAGCTTTTGACATTTATATACAAGCTCTGCTGCATAATTACCATGTTTCTTCCATTATCTGTGTCTTTTGTGCTGCGTTCACCCACACTTTGAATATAAATTTAATTATACGTATCAATATGCACATCAACCATAACCTTAAACACCGATTTGTCACATATTCTAAAAGCGGAATTATTTCATGCTTTACCTTGGACTTTGATCCTTTGATTAAAATTATTCATCACAACATTTTAATAATACCATAAACTATGACTTTGGTTAAGACCCATCATAACCAAATACATTAAAACCATGAATTCCGCTCTATAATCATATAACCTTTAATATATAAAACATTTGTAAAGTTTTATCTTTCTACTAGTCTTGCACGTATACTGATGTTGCATCCCCAATTAAATGACTATCGTCGATCCTGTTTGCAATCCGACGGTATTCATCATATTTCAAATCTCAAAGTTTATTACCCTTCCATTCTTTGGCTAAATGTACCATAGAGCCATCATATAAATATACTCGAGTCCCACATCATTTTACCTTAGCTAAAAGAATGTCAATGTCTTATTTATCTGGACCCACAGGTGTATACTGAAGATCAGGCATGTCAGTTTACTCCGTTGATCGTTCTAATCTCAATCGATGATTTAATCTGCGTCAAATCAGATGATCATCGCACTTCGTCTCTTTTAACTTCCTAATCCGACGGAATTCACACACCAAGTTTCATGCTATTTAATTGTTCCCAACCTACGTGGAATAGGTGGTTTTAGAATGCCACACATCACCCTCTTACCGCTATCGCGTTTTTTTCACCTTTTACCACTTATCCTCCAAAAGCGGTGCGAAACAACAACTCACCAGTTTTCTAATCCTGCCTTCACTGTTCCGCATATTTCAAAATATATTCCACTATCCAGTTTTTCTATTGCATTTCGGCATTCCATCATTCTATGTTATAATCCTCCTTTTTCCTCTAATCTGATTTAACAAAGGAAGACCCCATATTTCCGGACTTGAAAATACCTTTAGGTTTTTTCTTTTTTCTTCATCGCGTCTGCTCTCTTTATCGCACTTTGGAGATTCCAGTTATCCCATGTGCCTTCGTCCATCTGATCTCCTGATATGTGATTTGTGAAGGGTTCCACTTGAATTTATCGCTACTTCGCATCGCAACTCACATGACTTCTAAGATTGTGTGATATCTCTCCTACCCTGATTGCGATATGCGATGAACTTCGCACCACTACTTCACATCACATCGCATCTTAACATCACATCACATCTGCGCATAGCATCACATTTCTACTTTGCGGTATGCAATATAATTCACATCGCCGATGCGCGATATTGCGCTATGCCGCCACGTGTCCCTTTGCATCGCCTTATCGCATCGCAACTTTGCATCGCCACTTCATTATCGCACTTCGCACTTTGGCGATTCAACCATATTCTCAAGCACTCATTCTCCTGAGCTTGCAATGCCTGATATGTGATTGAGTCCCACTTGATTATGATATAATCTCTGTCATCAATCTCCCTTAACTCTCATCCGTTGATTGGACCGATCCATGACTGTACTTTTGAGCTTTAGGAAATCGGGTCAACTGCCTTTGCTGCCTCTACTGCACACCTATACCTTCGTTGTTCAACTTCCCTTGCTGCCTCTGCTGCCTTCGCTACCTCTGTTGCATGCCTTTGCCTTTCTTGTTCAACTACCCTCGCTACCTCTCATATCTTCTCTGCCTCTAATGCCTATGCTGCCTATGCTTCATTGCTGCTTCTGCGAGTCTCTCCTGAGCTTGTTCTTTTGGTTATTGCACTTGTTGCACGTGTCGATCTCTCCTGAGCTCCTTTTGATGCCGTTGATCCTTTTCTTCCTTAACTTATTCTCTGTTGCCTCTGCTATCACTAGTAATTCTAGTGTTACTCCTTTCTTCTCCTTTTCCATCAATGACAATATTTTCAACACCAACTAGTTACTGTAAACTTTCTCCCCACCTATCGTCAGTTGACAAAGTGATTGATCTAATTCGAAGTACAATCAATGCCACTCTTCCATTGGAGAGTGAAACACATATCACTCAGGTTGATGAACTATTATATGATCAAGTGGTTAACTTGATTTCACATTTGGTCGATCCCATTCTCCTTTTAAAGAGTGAAATTCATACTGTTCAACTTCTTCTTATTACTTCGGATTCTTCTACACAAGGGGGAATTTCACATGTTTCTACAAAACCCCCTCCAGGTACTAAGGTCTTTTCCTTTAATTGGAATAGACTGAAGGAACCTCGTCTTCCTTCTTACATATATTTCCATATTATTGTAAAGGCTTTTCGTAAAAATGTGCATCGTACAGATGTAGATGAAGGGGATTTTTCTAGTATGTTATCCTCAACTACTTGGCAAGCTTTAGGTTCCCCTCAACTTGTGCCTATTACAAAAAAACTGTCAGCTTTTAACAGAACCATTAGTGAACCTTTAGGGATCCTTCCTAAGTTTCCTATTACCTTAGAAGGTAAAACTTTCTCTATTTATGTTATGGTAATCCAAGTACCCTTGGATTTTAATTTACTCCTTGGGTGCGAATATGTCTATGCTATGAATGTTGTCGTATGGACACTCTTTCATGTGATGTCTTTCCCTCACAATGGAAACATTGTGACTGTTGACAAACTTTCATTCGTTAGTATTGATTTGACTACCAACCATCTGACATCCTTCAATGTTCCTTATCTAGAAGTGGTATCCAACCTGCCACATGTTAATTATGTGGCAACTAGTCCCATGTTTTCAGTTACCGATGTAAGCGAGCCTCTCACTGTTTTCTTGATTTATTTTGACTTAGATCCATTAATTAACATGGTAAACCTTATTGGGGTATTTGAACATGATGCTTGTTAAGTCCCTATATTAATAGTGTAGCCCCTTATTATGTTAGTTTTTCCCCCCTTATTGTTATTATTGTACCCTTGTAACCCCCATTTTGTTATTATTGTGCCCTTAAATTAGTATTGGTAGGTCGGCTAGGATTACATTGTGGCCCACTAGGATTACATTATGGCCCCATGGACTCCTATATATAGAAAGGAGGTTTTGTAAATTGTATCATCCAGGAATTGTTCATTCATGTAATGTATTGGAGGTTGCCCCCTCGAAGTGGCTTATTTCTAAGGCGTTGATATCTCTTTTATTCTATTTTTGGAGCTGGTTACACAACATTTGGTATCAGAGCTTTGGATTCTAGGGTTTCGCTGCTCCAAACAGGTCATCGTGGCATTTTCACTATAACTTTTTTCTACGAAGTTTAAGAAGCTGAAATTTTTAGGGTGCGAAGCTCAAATCCTGAGGAAGCTTTGTATAAAATTTCAAATTTAGTTCACAATAATTTCGGAGATATGATCTGTGGAAGTCGGAGTTTTTTCGGGCTCTAAGCAATGAGGTCATTTTGGCATTTGCTACTAATTTTTCTGAGGTTCAGAATCTGAAATTCATACTTTGTTGGCTTCAAGTCTTGAGGGTATCAAAAAATTTGAGATCTTGGTTCACAATATTTTTGAAGATATGATCTGCTGGAGGCTTAGGTAGTGCCTTTTCGGGCTCAGGCTCTGAATTGCATCTCAAAGAGGTGATTGATGGAAAAATTCCAATAACTCTCTCTCTGGAGATTGGATTGGAGTGCTGTCAAAAGTGGTCGCAAGTACACGGCCTGTAGTTTCTTGGATATCAATTTCAGAGACAAAAAACAAAACAGTGACACGTGGCAAGTCGTACAAGTTCGCTCTACTGAACCAGTCCAAAATTAGGTCATTGTGGGAGATTGGACACAAATTTGTCTTGGAGAATCCAAATCAGGTCAGACCTGTTGCATTTGAAAGAAGCTTCAGAGGGCTACTACAGGACTTAATTTTAGATATCGAAGATTTTCAATTGCAGAGATAATTCAATTTCAATATCGAGCTCCTAAAATCTAGTAAAAGGTGTGTATTTTTTTTTCCGAATTGCATAAAGTCTTGTTTGAAGAATCAAGTTGAATTGATTCCAAGGGAATATTGAAGAATTTTTGTCATTAATGGGTTATATTATGCCTCCAAAAAATAATTCCATAGCCATTAATCCCTAAAAAATCTATACTATGACGCATGAAGAGGAAGAGTTGCAGTATGAGATATCAAAATTACGGTACCAAGTGCAACAAGTTTCGATCTTACGAAGAGCAATTGAAGATGAAATAGATGGTTTAAAATAAGAAATGGAGGCTAAGTTGGATGTTTTGAAGGATCAAATAATAGAAAATATGGATGATAAATTAGTGGAATATCACATCGAGCATCAACAACAATTTCTCCATCTCTCAAAGGATAACCCAACTTTGGTGCAGAATCTAATGAAACAACAAGAAGATCAACATGACATCGAAAGAAGTTATGAAGTAGTCATAGAAACAAGAAATAGACAAGTACGATCAATTTCAGAGTATCTTAGCAAGTGGAAGAACTTTCCTGTAGAATATTTCACATGGGAGGATGAGAATTTTATACTGAAGCATCAAGAAATAATCAAGCGTTGAGGAAAAAACTTTTTTGAAGGAGAGGGGCATGTTAAGTCCCTATATTAATAGTGTAGCCCCTTATTATGTTATTTTTGTTGGGAAAAATACTGAGAGGGGGGGGTGAATCAGTATTTACTGCATAATCAAATCTTTTTACTTTTTCATTCCTTAAAACCCATACGCTACTTTCCTTCAGTAAACTGGCGTATATACGCGGATCCCCTTTATGAAACTAGCATATACACAGAGATCTAGATCTGACATTAAATATTCACTTATATTATTCCATCATTCATTCATCAGATGTTCAATAAACAATAAACATGTGCAGTAAGAACAGAATAAACCATCACACAAAGCATCACACATGAACACCAGGATTTTTAGGTGGAAACCCAAGTCGGGAGAAAACCACCGCTGCAGTTGCTCAGCCTTCAATATTTTATTATAGAAAAAACATGTTACAACATATGTGCTGGCGCAGACTTGACCAGCACGCAGGCACCCACCTGCGCTCGTTTACCAGCCTCTCCTGGAAGGGAGCTCCAACCCCCTGACTCGTTTACCAGCCTCTCCTGGAAGGGAGCTACGACCCCACGATCTCGTTTACCAGCCTCACCTGGAAGGGAGCTACGACCCCCTGACTGAAGGCTACAACCCTCAGCACCACCTTGGACCACGTTTCATCAATTTTCACACTGGATCCAACAACTTCAATAGAACAACACTTGCAGGCCACATTTCATCATATTTTCACACTGGACCCTTTCCATACTTTTAAGTTCAACCATACATCACCAACAGATACATATCAACACAGATCAGATAGCAGAAACACAACAGAACAGATCAGATATTTCATACCCCTTGCTTCAGCAAACCCTAGTTTGCATACGCGCTTTCACTTCACTGATGTCGCGTATATACGCGCTTCCGTCCACACAAACCGGCGTATACCTCAGTGTATATTTTATTGCGCATACGCGCTTTCTCTTCGCTGAAGCCGCGTATATACGCGCTTCCTCCGCGGCGAAGTAGCGTATAGATCTTCAATCATTACAGAGCAGCATACTTCATCAGATCAGATATTCAGTTCAGATCTACCCTTTTGCTTTAGACAGATGTTCGCCTAGATGCTCGCCTCATCACGGATCTAAGCCTTCCATAATCAGATCTAACAAATACAAGAGCAATTCAGATCTAGATCCCCTTCTTCATCATTGGTGCATCATACAATCAGATTTATCATTCAAGTGTAACCCTTTCCATTCAGATATACTTCAGAGAGAAGTATTCATTCAAGCTCAGACATCTTGCTCTCACACTCATAATTTGCATAATGAATTTCTTCTCCTTATATAGGTTTATCCTTTTCAATACCATGAGCCCCTTTTTCAATACCATGGGCCAAAACAATACCATGAGCCCAAAACTACCTGGACGGGGTCAATTAGGCGGATCATTACCCAATACCATGGGTCAATACCATGGTGGTTACCCTTGGTTTTGCACTTTTTGAGCGCTTTAGCCCATACGCGACTTGGCACGTTCTTTTCCGCGTGCATATGCGACTTCACTTAGACAGATCCGCGTATACATAGAGATATACTATTTTCATCATACTTTGAGTACATTCTGAATTCTTTTCTTCATTGCCTTTTGTACACACTGTAGATACATCATATTTTCTTCATCAGGAACATATTCTTTCAAGCACAACTTCATCAAGTTGTCATCATCTTCATCAGGTGGGTTGCCTTTCAAGGACAACATTCAGCATCATATTGTCAACAAACATTATATCATATCAGATTTACATTATTTACTAAGTCCATCAAGTCAAGCATAACTTCATCAGGTGGATTTCCATCAAGGACAACACATGTCAACAGTCGCATGTCTTCATCCTCATTCAGTGGGTTGCCATCAAGGACAACATCCTGCATCATATTTCCAACAATCTCCCCATTTGGACTTGATGGCAACCATGATGGTGTTTGGTTACCACAACAGATAGATACATTAAGAATATAATGACACCATGTCACTCTCCCTATTTTCCATGTCACTCTCTTCATTTTTGGCATCATTCAAACACCATGTCACTCTCCCCCTTTGACATCAAGGGCAAAGGGCACATCATTATCTTCATTCAAACACCATGTCACTCTCCCCCTTTGACATCAAGGGAAAAGGACAAAACCAACAGATCAAAACCAACACACTCTCCCCCTTTGACATCAAGGGCAACGGGCGGATCAAAACCAACACACTCACCCCTGAAGCGTTCTGCAGATCTGATGTATACTGAAGTGACCAAGCTCCCTCTGAGTCCATGATGAATCTTCAAACAGATTTTTCAATAAAGTACATGACTCTTCCTATCACCAAAGACTCATACTTACATCAAATATCCAACCAAGTGGATTTACATATGAGACTCAAGTACCCAACCAAGTGGGTTTACACATTTCAATTCAGCTACCCAACCAAGTGGGTTTACAAACATGACTCGCTACCCAACCAAGCGGGTTTACAAATTGACAAGTCCTTACATGACTGAATATTACAATTTTACAACATGGGTCTCAACCAGACCTTTTCATCAAAGTACAAAAATGAATTTTCATAATTAATACCAAAAAGACCTCAAGAGAGATCATATATCAGAACCACCATAATGCTAGCAATGCATTATACTTAGCAAAACTAATGCTCCACCTGAATCTGTGCAATCTTCTGATAAATTTGGCCTCTTGTTCATCAAAGCAGGAGCATGTATCTTCCTTTTCTTCTTTGATCTTCTTTGCCTTAAAGGCTGCCTCCCTCACATTTGACTTCCTCTATGGAAGTCTCATCACATAAATCGTCAAGTTTCCAAGTAATTGGTTCATGGTCAAAGTTTCCCAATTAGCTGTTTCTTCTATGGCAGAAACCTTGGGATTAAAACTCGATGGTAAAGATCTCAATATCTTTTGAACAATTACACATTCTCTAATGGTTTCTCCTAGAGCTTTCATATTTTCACAATTTTTGCAACCTTTAAGAAGAAGGTGGCAACATCTTCTTCTTCATTCATTTTTATATTTTCAAATTGGGCTCGATAGACTTGTAGTTTGGCCATCTTCACCTTTTTATCTCCCTCATGGATACTTTCTAATGTATCCCATATTTCTTTGGAAATCTTGTTGTGCATTGCTTTGATAAATTATGCCTCACACAAACCACTTAAGAGAGCATTTATGGCTTTGGCATTAGAGATAAAATCTTGTTTGGCTTCTTTCTCTGTGTCAAAATCCTTTGGGGCATATCCCAAATCCACAGCAGCCCAAAATTCTTTTCCTAGAGACATTATGTACGTCCTCATTCTTATTTTCCAGAAGGCATAATTTTTACCAGTAAACAAAGGGGCTTTATTTGTTGAGCATCCTTCTATACTAGCCATCTTGGGGACCTAGGATCTCCTTCTAGTTGTTAAACTGATACAGAAGGAACCCGCTCTAATACCAATTATTGAACCCTTAGTTAAACTGAGAGGGGGGGGGGGGGGTGAAACAGTTTAATGCGTTCAAGGTCTTGTAAAACTTCCTTTTACACTTATTTACATCTTCATCTTGTGATCAACTTAATGTACAATGGAACAACAATCTTAACAGGTGAGCAGTAGGTATTAAGCAGATTAAATACAGAAAATCAACACATAATCATCATGCACATAGACAACAGATATAAGTGGAAACCCATAAGGGATAAAACCACATCTTATTATTGTTGTGATGCAAAGGCAAGCTCCAACTCCCTCTCACCACTAATTTTCTATAGGCTCCAAACCTATAGGAGGCTAATACCTCAATTCTGCAAGCTACAACTTTCAAGGAAGCTCCAACTCCCATCTATTTTCTGCAGGCTGCAACCTACAGGAGGCTCCTACCTCAGCCAGCTACAAATGGACATCTATCATGCTACAATTTGATATGGAAGCACCAAATTCCTCACACAATGCTGAAACAACATGTCGATTTACCTGGATATCAACCCCGTTATATTCCTTCTTCATTGTTGTCCTCCATCCTTCATATCTGCCTTATATTATCTCTGGTTCTTCACAGCTTCTCTGTATTCTCCTTCTTCTTCTTACACTCTCTAACCTTATGCTACTCACTCTCTCTAACCTCCTTAAGCATATTACTATAACATCATTTATATAGATCCCCTCATAGTTGTTTGCATTCCATATGGGAATATGAAATGAACAGTTATGACTCTTTTCATTCCACCTTCTCATTTTCTCGCTCAGCACTACAGGATGTTACAATACTATGTACTCAATTCAGTATTACAGGGGAGATTTTTTATTTTCCTTCGGAGACTTGCCTTTGCATCACATACACTAAAAATAATTAATTCATTTACATTGACAGTTACAACAAATATGTTTCTCTTAACCCTTTCAGCTCTTGGCTCGCTGTGTATTTGTCTTTTTGTTGTTGTCACTGTCTTTTCAGTTTCTGCTACATAATTCCTCTGTTTCATCCATTTTCTGTGTCTTTTGTGCTGCGTTCACCCACACTTTGCATATAAATTTAATTATACGTATCCATATGCACATCAACCATAACCTTAACACCGATTTGTCACATATTCTAAAAGAGAAATTATTTCACGCTAAATACCTTGGACTTTTATCCTTTGATTAACATTATTCATCACGACATGTTAATAATACCATAAACTATGACTTTGGTTAAGACCCATCATAACCAAATACATTAAAACCATGCATTCCGCTCTATAATCATATAACCTTTAATATATAAAACATTTTTAAAGTTTTATCTTTCTTCCAGTCTTGCACGTATACCGATGCCACATCCCTGATTAAATTACTGTCGTCAATCCTGTTC
Source organism: Pinus albicaulis (assembly GCA_034641835.2). NCBI lineage: Eukaryota > Viridiplantae > Streptophyta > Pinopsida > Pinales > Pinaceae > Pinus > Pinus albicaulis. Next base: position 551,531,865 of record CM076570.1, read on the forward strand.
GCAATCTGATGGTCTTCATCATATTTAAAATCTCAAATTTTATTACCCTTCCATACTTTGGTTAAACGTACCACAGTTCCATCATATAAATACACTTGGGTCCCACATCTTCTTACCTTAGTTAAAATAATGCGACATCTTATTTATTTGGACCCACAAGTGTACACTGATGGTCAGACACATCATTTTACTTCGTTGACCATTCTACTATCAACCGATTATTTACTCTACATCAGATCAGATGATCATCGCACTTCGTCTCTTTTGACTTCCCAATCCGATGGAATTCGCACACCAAGTTGCATGTTATTTAATTGTTCCCAACCTACGTGAAATAGGTGATTTTAGAATTCCACGCATCGCCCTCTTACAACTATCACGTTTGTTTCACCTTGTACCACTTATCCTCCAAAATCGGTGCGAAATAACAACTTACCAGTTTTCTAATCCCGACTTCACTGTTCTGTGGATTTCAAAATATATTCCACTATCTGGTTTTTCTATTGCATTTCGACATTCCACCGTTTTATGTTATAATCCTCCTTTGTCCTCCGATGTGATTTAACAAAGGAAGACCCCATATTTCCGAACTTGAAAAGACCTTTAGGTTTCGGCTTTGATCTTCATCACGTCTGCTCTCTTTATCGCACTTTGGAGATTCCAGTTATCCCATGTGCCTTCGTCCATCTGATCTCCTGATATGTGATTTGTGAAGGGTTCCACTTGAATTTATCGCTACTTCGCATCGCAACTCACATGACTTCTAAGATTGTGTGATATCTCTCCTACCCTGATTGCGATATGCGATGAACTTCGCACCACTACTTCACATCACATCGCATCTTAACATCACATCACATCTGCGCATAGCATCACATTTCTACTTTGCGGTATGCAATATAATTCACATCGCCGATGCGCGATATTGCGCTATGCCGCCACGTGTCCCTTTGCATCGCCTTATCGCATCGCAACTTTGCATCGCCACTTCATTATCGCACTTCGCACTTTGGCGATTCAACCATATTCTCAAGCACTCATTCTCCTGAGCTTGCAATGCCTGATATGTGATTGAGTCCCACTTGATTATGATATAATCTCTGTCATCAATCTCCCTTAACTCTCATCCGTTGATTGGACCGATCCATGACTGTACTTTTGAGCTTTAGGAAATCGGGTCAACTGCCTTTGCTGCCTCTACTGCACACCTATACCTTCGTTGTTCAACTTCCCTTGCTGCCTCTGCTGCCTTCGCTACCTCTGTTGCATGCCTTTGCCTTTCTTGTTCAACTACCCTCGCTACCTCTCATATCTTCTCTGCCTCTAATGCCTATGCTGCCTATGCTTCATTGCTGCTTCTGCGAGTCTCTCCTGAGCTTGTTCTTTTGGTTATTGCACTTGTTGCACGTGTCGATCTCTCCTGAGCTCCTTTTGATGCCGTTGATCCTTTTCTTCCTTAACTTATTCTCTGTTGCCTCTGCTATCACTAGTAATTCTAGTGTTACTCCTTTCTTCTCCTTTTCCATCAATGACAATATTTTCAACACCAACTAGTTACTGTAAACTTTCTCCCCACCTATCGTCAGTTGACAAAGTGATTGATCTAATTCGAAGTACAATCAATGCCACTCTTCCATTGGAGAGTGAAACACATATCACTCAGGTTGATGAACTATTATATGATCAAGTGGTTAACTTGATTTCACATTTGGTCGATCCCATTCTCCTTTTAAAGAGTGAAATTCATACTGTTCAACTTCTTCTTATTACTTCGGATTCTTCTACACAAGGGGGAATTTCACATGTTTCTACAAAACCCCCTCCAGGTACTAAGGTCTTTTCCTTTAATTGGAATAGACTGAAGGAACCTCGTCTTCCTTCTTACATATATTTCCATATTATTGTAAAGGCTTTTCGTAAAAATGTGCATCGTACAGATGTAGATGAAGGGGATTTTTCTAGTATGTTATCCTCAACTACTTGGCAAGCTTTAGGTTCCCCTCAACTTGTGCCTATTACAAAAAAACTGTCAGCTTTTAACAGAACCATTAGTGAACCTTTAGGGATCCTTCCTAAGTTTCCTATTACCTTAGAAGGTAAAACTTTCTCTATTTATGTTATGGTAATCCAAGTACCCTTGGATTTTAATTTACTCCTTGGGTGCGAATATGTCTATGCTATGAATGTTGTCGTATGGACACTCTTTCATGTGATGTCTTTCCCTCACAATGGAAACATTGTGACTGTTGACAAACTTTCATTCGTTAGTATTGATTTGACTACCAACCATCTGACATCCTTCAATGTTCCTTATCTAGAAGTGGTATCCAACCTGCCACATGTTAATTATGTGGCAACTAGTCCCATGTTTTCAGTTACCGATGTAAGCGAGCCTCTCACTGTTTTCTTGATTTATTTTGACTTAGATCCATTAATTAACATGGTAAACCTTATTGGGGTATTTGAACATGATGCTTGTTAAGTCCCTATATTAATAGTGTAGCCCCTTATTATGTTAGTGTATCCCCCCTTATTGGTATTATTGTACCCTTGTAACCCCCATTTTGTTATTATTGTGCCCTTAAATTATTATTGTTAGGTCGGCTAGGATTACATTGTGGCCCACTAGGATTACATTATGGCCCCATGGACTCCTATATATAGAAAGGAGGTTTGTAAATTGTATCATCCAAGAATTGTTCATTTATGTAATGTATTGGAGGTTGCCCCCTCGAAGTGGCTCATTTCTAAGGCGTTGATATCTCTTTTCTTCTCTTTTGGAGCTGGTTACACAACATTTGGTATCAGAGCTTTGGATTCTAGGGTTTCGCTGCTCCAAACAGGTCATCGTGGCATTTTCGCTATAACTTTTTTTCTACGAAGTTTCAGAAGCTGAAATTTTTAGGGTGCGAAGAAAAAATCTTGAGGAAGCCTGTGTAAAAATTTCATAGTTTGGTTCGCAATAATTTCGGAGATATCATCTGTGGATCACACAGGTATTTTTTCGGGCTCTAAACAGGTCATCGTGGCATTTGCGCTATAAATTTTTTCTCTCACGAAGGTTAAAGAATCTGAAATCATTCATATGGTGCAGCTGAATGGGTCCTGAAATGTATCAAAAAATTTTCAGATCTTGGTTCACAATATTTTTGGAGATATGATCTGCGGAAGGTAGTGCTTTTTCAGGCTCCTGAATTGCATCTCAAAGAGGTGATCGTGGGAAAAGTTCAATAACTCTCTCTATGGGCAGTGGATTTGAGTGCTGTAAAAATTGGTTGCAAGTAAACGGACTGTAGTTTATTGGCTATCAATTTCAGAGACAAAGGACGAAACAGTGACACGTGGCAAGTCCTACAAGTGTGCTCTACTGAACCAGTCCAGAATTAGGTCATTGTGGGAGATTGGACACAACTTTGTCTTGGGGAATCCAAATTAGATCAGACCTGTGGCATTTGAAAGAAGCTTCATAGGGCTACTACAGGGCTGAATTTCAGATATTGAAGATTTTCAATTACAGAGATAATTCAATTTCAATATCGAGCTCCTCAAAGCAAGTAAAAGGTGTGTATTTTTTTCCGAATTGCATAAGTCTTGTTTGAAGAATCAAGTTGAATTGATTCCAAGGGCATATTGAAGAATTTTTGTCAGTAATGGGTTATATTATGCCTCCAAAAAATAATTCCATACCCATTAATCCCTCAAAAAGCTATACTATGACGCATGAAGAGGAAGAGTTGCAGTATGAGATATCAAAATTACGGTACCAAGTGCAACAAGTTTCGATCTTACGAAGAGAAATTGAAGATGAAATAGATGGTTTAAAAGAAGAAATGGAGGCTAAGTTGGATGGTTTGAAGGATCAAATAATAGGAAATATGGATGATAAATTAGTGGAAGATCACATCGAGCATCAACAACAAGTTCTCCAACTCTCAAAGGATAACCCAACTTTGGTGCAGAATCTAATGAAACAATAGGAAGATCAACATCACATCGAAAGAAGTTATGAAGTAGTCATAGAAACAAGAACTCGACAAGTACGATCAATTTCAGAGTATCTTAGCAAGTGGAAGAACTTTCCTGTAGAATATTTCACATGGGAGGATGAGAATTTTATACAGAAGCATCAAGAAATAATCAAGCGTTGAGGACAACACTTGTTTGAAGGAGAGGGGCATGTTAAGTCCCTATATTAATAGTGTAGCCCCTTATTATGTTATTTTTGTTGGGAAAAATACTGAGAGGGGGGGGTGAATCAGTATTTACTGCATAATCAAATCTTTTTACTTTTTCATTCCTTAAAACCCATACGCTACTTTCCTTCAGTAAACTGGCGTATATACGCGGATCCCCTTTATGAAACTAGCATATACACAGAGATCTAGATCTGACATTAAATATTCACTTATATTATTCCATCATTCATTCATCAGATGTTCAATAAACAATAAACTTGTGCAGTAAGAACAGAATAAACCATCACATAAAGCATCACACATGAACACGAGGATTTTTAGGTGGAAACTCAAATCGGGGAAGAAAACCACCGCTGAGTTGCTCAGCCTTCAATATTTTATTATAGAGAAAACATCTTACAACATGTGTCTTGACACAGACTTGAACCCAGCACGCGGCACCACAAGCTCGTTCTCTGACCTCTCTGGAAGGAGCTCCAACCCCGACTTCCGTTTACCGGTCTCTCACGGAAGGGAACTACGACCCTGATCTCGTTACCGGCCTCACGGAAGGAGATAAGACCCCACAGTCTCGTTTGATGATTCTGGAAGGGAGCTACAACCTTATTGAAGACTACAACCCTCGGCACCACCTTGGACCACATTTCATCAATTTCTGGACCCTTTTCATACTTTTAAGCACAAACATACGTCACCAACAGATACATATCAACATAGATCAGATAGCAGAAACACAGCAGAACAGATCAGATATTTCATACCCCTTGCTTCAGCAAACCCTAGTTTGCATACGCGCTTTCCCTTTACTGATGTCGCGTATATACGCGCTTCCGTCCACACAAACCGGCGTATACTTCAGTGTATATTTTATTGCGCATACGCGCTTTCTCTTCGCTGAAGCCGCGTATATACGCGCTTCCTTCGCGGCGAAGTAGCGTATAGATCTTCAATCATTACAGAGCAGCATACTTCATCAGATCAGATATTCAGTTCAGATCTACCCTTTTGCTTCAGACAGATGTTCGCCTGGATGCTCGCCTCATCACGAATCTAAGCCTTCCATAATCAGATCTAGCAAATACAAGGGCAATTCAGATCTAGATCCCCTTCTTCATCATTGGTGCATCATACATTCAGATTTATCATTCAAGTGTAACCCTTTCCATTCAGATATACTTCAGAGAGAAGTATTCATTCAAGCTCAGACATCTTGCTCTCACACTCATAATTTGCATAATGAATTTCTTCTCCTTATATAGGTTTATCCTTTTCAATACCATGAGCCCCTTTTTCAATACCATGGGCCAAAACAATACCATGAGCCCAAAACTACCTGGACGGGGTCAATTAGGCAGATCATTACCCAATAAAATGGGTTAATACAATGGTGGTTACCCTTGGTTTTGCACTTTTTGCGCGCTTTAGCCCATACGCGACTTGGCACGTTCTTTTCCACGTGCATACGCGACTTCCCTTAGACAGATCCGCGTATACATAGAGATATACTCTTTTCATCATACTTTGAGTACATTCTGAATTCTTTTCTTCATTTCCTTTTGTACACACTGTAGATTCATCATATTTTCTTCATCAGGAACATATTCTTTCAAGCACAACTTCACCAAGTAAGTTGTCATCATCTTCATTAAGAGGGTTGCCTTTCAAGGACAACACTTAGCATCATATTGTCAACAAACATCATATCACATCATATTTACATCATTTACCAAGTCCATCAAGTCAAGAATAACTTCATCGGGTGGATTGCCATCAAGGACAACACATGTCAACAGTCACATGTCTTCATCTTCATTCAGTGGGTTGCCATCAAGGACAACACTCTGCATCATATTTCCAACAATCTCCTCCTTTGGACTTGATGGCAACCACGATGGTGTTTGGTTACCACAACAGATAAGTACATTGACACCATGTCACTCTTCCAATTCTTTGACACCATTATCTGCATTCAAACACCATGTCACTCTCCCCCTTTGACATCAAGGGCAAAGGGCGGATCATTATCTTCATTCAAACACCATGTCCTCTCCCCTTTGACATCAAGGGCAAGGACAAAACCAAAAGAGATCAAAACCAACACTCTCCCCCTTTGACATCAAGGGCAACGGGGCGGATCAAAGCAGACACACTCACCCCGGAGAGCGTTCTGCAGATCTGATGTATACTGAAGTGGCCAAGCTCCCCCTGAGTTCATGCTGAATCTTCAAACATATTTTTCAATAAAGTACATGACTCTTCCTATCACCAAAGACTCATACTTACATCACAGACTCATACTTACATCAAATATCCAACCAAGTGGATTTACATATGAGACTCAAGTACCCAACCAAGTGGGTTTACACATTTCAATTCAGCTACCCAACCAAGTGGGTTTACAAACATGACTCGCTACCCAACCAAGCGGGTTTACAAATTGACAAGTCCTTACATGACTGAATATTACAATTTTACAACATGGGTCTCAACCAGACCTTTTCATCAAAGTACAAAAATGAATTTTCATAATTAATACCACAAAGACCTCAAGAGAGATCATGTATCAGAACCACCATAATGCTAGCAATGCATTATACTTAGCAAAACTAATGCTCCCCCTGAATCTGTGCAACCAAGCAATCTTTCCAAATGACTAAGGCTCCCCCTTAGTTTGTGCATCCTGAAAACTTCCACCAACAAATCATCAAGGCATCTTCATCAAAAACATTAGAAACAGAATTATGAGAACTGGAACACCACCAGAGATACCAAACAGTATCAGAGATACCAAACATCATTGCAGCTGCGCTGAAGAGAGCTGAACCAACCAAAATTTGTCAGCAACCAACCATACGCGGTTTTCTGTGCAGGAACTCGCGTATATACGCGACTGTGTTTCAGGAAACCCGCGTATCCCAAGACATCTTCTAAATTTCAACCAGATCTGATTCTTTGTAAGGCAAAGACAATGTTCAGCTTCTTTCTGAGACATTTGAATGCTTCCCTGGACTACAGATAGATAGAATGGTGTGGTTGTGTCTTCAAGCGTCATCCAACAGTTGTAGCATAAGCACATTAGTAACCAAGCCTTCAGATTATTTGTAGCATCAATACAATCTTTCCAAGAGAGATTATCATATCAGAATAGCATCTTCACATCAGAGTCAAGCAATCATCCATGTGGTCCAATATCACCATGATCTTCAAGATTTATCATGAAGTAACATATGAAGGCAAAAGATCTCAACCATAGTAACAACGACATCCAAGTCATCCATGTGTGAGCACACAAAGATACTTATCAGCAATCAGGGCTGAAATTCTCATCATAATAATTCATGTACCAAGTCTTCATCATTTGAGCATGAGTATCATAAAGACCAAAGAATAAGCAATCATATTGCCAACAATGCAATCATTAGTATTCAACCTGCTGCTCCCCCTAAACCAGTGCTCTTTCTTAACTTGTGCAATCTGAAACGCCTTCAACAGTAAGTTATTAGCAACAATATCTGCATGGGCTACTCTTATCTCCGAATTATAGGACTTTCATCTCAACAATGAATAATTTTCATCAACAAGTAGACAGGACTCATCCATAAACTTCAACATAGGAAACCAAGTATCATATCATCATAACCATGAGTATAACCAGAATAATGCTAACAGTACAATCATTAGCAGTCAGACTGATGCTCCCCCTGGACCTCTGCTCCAGATCTTCAGCAATCAGATAAATTTTCTCATTATCAATGCATACGCGGCTGTGTCAGCTGGAACTCGTGTGTATACGCGACTTTGTTTCATAGAACCCGCGTACGGAAAGTGAAGCATAGAAAATTTTCATCTTCCTTCATTTCTTCCTGAGCTTGTACCTCATGTACCTATCCTTTCCACATCAGATGCGCTGTCAGAAGTAAACATAACCAGTATAATCAAATCAACCATGAGAGTCATCATGCATTGCTCCCCTTGTGACGATACATTACTAGAACTCATAATGTATCTCACATCATTCCTGCAGTCAATAAGCAAAGTCAACTTCAGAAGCGGATGACTGCAGTAGGGTCAGAATTCCCTACGTTTCTGATCGGTCCTCCTTCTTTTTCCAAATTTGCTTGAGCTTTCCAACTGTGTGTTGAAAATTGTCCACTTTCCCATATCTGTTCATCCTGCATTCTTTTTCTACATGTCCATACTTGTTACAAGCATAACATCTCATGTGGTCAGAGAAATACACATAAGAATCATAATGAGTATTTCTATTCTTCCTCCTTTTACAATCAGCTGCTTTATGTCCATACTTGTTACATGAAAAAAAATATCCCTTGAAGCTACTAGAGTACCTTTCTGAGTAGAACTTGTTTGTTTGTGGCTGAATTGTTCTGCTTCTGCAATTTGCTGCAACATGCCCATAATTATGACATTTAAAACATTCAACATTCTTGAATGAATTCCTTTGAGAATTCATGATTGTTGGTTGAGATTTTGTTTCTTTCAACACTTCAGGTTTTGCATTGACTACCTCTGAATTTTTAGCACTCCCTTGTGAGCTAGATTCACCTTTAATAGTTTCATGGAAACCAAGACCATGTTTGATAGAAGGAGACCTTTGATTACTCGGAATATTGTCCAAAATATTAGTACTATCATGAAACCTCAAAAGTTTTACCTTTTCTTCTAATTTACCTTTGAGAATGTTTACCTCAACCTCCAAGGCTTGACATTTCTTTGTCATGCTTTCTTCTTTCCTTCTTCCATCTTCTACTTGATCCTTCAGATTTAGGATCTCTTCTTTCAGCCAATTTTCGTTTTCTTCACATGTTTGTTCTAGCTCTTCATTCTTCTTATTTGATTTTTCTAGATCTTCTTTGAGAGAGATGATTTCTGCTTCAAGGCCTTCCTTTTCAAATGATTGTAGAGGTTCCTCATTTTTCTTACTTGATGCTTCAAGATCTGCTTTTAGAGAGATGATTTCTGCTTCAAGTTTTTCCCCTTGATTGGTTGCATAAGCGTACAACCCTTGATACTTGTCTATCTGTCCATTTAGAGTTTCTATCTTTTCATTCATCCTAGAGATCACATCTTTGTAGATAGATTCCTTTCTTTCAAATTGATGCCAATCATCACTTTCATCATTTGCTTCTAGATTTTTAGATGATTTCTGCTGATCTTCAATCTTGACAGCTTCTTCTAGATCCATACTGTTACCTTCTCTATCTTTTCCTTTGTTTGCACAAAGAAGATTATAAGGACCGCAATCACTATCTGATTCATCTTCTTCAATTTCTGCTAAACCTGTTTTCTGAGCTATCTTCTTGTTTCGAGTAGCCTTCTTCTTTTGCTTCTTTGCCATGAGCACTTTCAGATCTTGGTCAGAATCTTCTTCATCTTCACTAGACACTTCATCATCATCTTCTTTTGCATAATAACTCTTTCTCTTTTCAAATTGTTTTCCTTTACCATGTTTTTCTCTATAAGGACATCTAGCAGCATAGTGACCAACTTTTCCACACTCAAAACATTTGAAGGGAAGCTTACCTTTGAATCTTCCAGTACCTAGTTGGAGTTTTCTCACGAAATTCGCTTCTTCTTCTTCGGATATATAGCTAGTTTCTTTGACAACTTCCTTTTCCTTTCCTCTTGCAGATACCTTAAAAGCAGCTTCTCTAATTTGAGAAGGACCTCCTTGTCTCATTTCAAAAGCAGTCAGAATACCATGTAATTGAACAACAGTAAGAGTTTGCAGATCTTGCATTTCTTCAATAGCTGAAACTTTAGAGTCAAATTTCGAAGTCAAGGATCTTAAGACCTTCTCCACCAGAGTAGTATCAGTTAAGGTTTCACCCAAATTTCTCATCCGATTTACAATATCATCCAAACGAAGAAAGAAACTGGCAACACTCTCATCAACTATGCATCTTCAAATTTTCATATTCAATTCTAAGAGTTTGGAGTTTTGCACTTTTTACCTTTGTGTCTCCTTCATAGCTTAGAATGATTTTGTCCCATATATCTTTAGCTGAATGTAGCTGCATCACTTTAGCAAATTCTGATTCAGACATGCTTCCCAATAAGACATTCACTTCTTTGGCATTGATTTCATACTTCTTTCTTTCAGCTGCATCAGTAGGAATATTTGTCGGGTATTGATAACCTTCTTGCACGATTGCCCATACATCTGCACCAAGACTTTGCAGATATGCTTTTGTTCATACCTTCCAGAATATCAGATTGCTTCCATTGAATAGAGGTGGCTTTATAGACATCACTCCTTCTTGACTTCCCATTGCGACGGATCTCCTTCAAGCAATCAAGCTTCTGCAGAAGGACCTGCTCTGATACCAATTGTTGGGAAAAATACTGAGAGGGGGGGGTGAATCAGTATTTACTGCATAATCAAATCTTTTTACTTTTTCATTCCTTAAAACCCATACGCTACTTTCCTTCAGTAAACTAGCGTATATACGCGGATCCCCTTTATGAAACTAGCGTATACAGAGATTTAGATCTGTCATTAAATATTCACTTATATTATTCCATCATTCATTCATCATATGTTCAATAAACAGTAAACATGTGCAGTAAGAACAGAATAAACCATCACATAAAGAATCACACATGAACACCAGGATTTTTAGGTGGAAACCCAAATCGGGAGAAAACCACCGCTGCAGTTGCTCAGCCTTCAATATTTTATTATGGAGAAAACATCTTACAACATATGTGCTGGCGCAGACTTGACCAGCACGCCAGAACCGGCCGGCAAAATAGGCACCCACTGCGCTCATTTCTCAAGTTCTCCTGGAAGGGGCCAACCCCGACTCGTTTGGGTCTCACGGAAGGGAGCTCGGCCCCCGATCTAGTTTACACGACCTCACAGAGGAGCTACGACCCCCACCCCAGTCTTGTTTACCAACACTCACGGAAAGGGAGCTACGACCCCACATTTCGAAGGCTACAACCCTCGGCACACCACCTTGGACCACGTTTATTCAATTTTCCACCTTTGGACTTACCTTTCCATACTTTTAAGTTCAACCATACCATCGCCAACGGATGCATGTCAGCACGGATCGGATGGCGAGAGCACGGCGGAATGGATGGGATGTTTCGCACGCACGCCGCAAACCCTGGTTTGCGTACGCGCTTTCCTTCCACGTGCTCGCGTGTATACGCGCACGATAAGACGGGCGTGTACCTCGGTGTATGTTCATTGCGCATACGCGCTTTCTCTTCGCTGAAGCCGCGTATATACGCGCTTCCTCTGCGGCGAAGTAGCGTATAGATCTTCAATCATTACAGAGCAGCATACTTCATCAGATCAGATATTCAGTTCGGATCTACCCTTTTGCTTCAGACAGATGTTCGCCTAGATGCTCGCCTCATCACAGATCTAAGCCTTCCATAATCAGATCTAGCAAATACAAGAGCAATTCGGATCTAGATCCCCTTCTTCATCATTGGTGCATCATACATTCAGATTTATCATTCAAGTGTAACCCTTTCCATTCAGATATACTTCAGAGAGAAGTATTCGTTCAAGCTCAGACATCTTGCACCACACTTATGATTTGCATAATGAATTTCTTCTCCTTATATAGGTTTATCCTTTTCAATACCATGAGCCCCTTTTTCAATACCATGGGCAAAAACAATACCATGAGCCCAAAACTACCTGGACGGGGTCAATTAGGCGGATCATTACCCAATACAATGGGTCAATACCATGGTGGTTACCCTTGGTTTTGCACTTTTTGAGCGCTTTAGCCCATACGCGACTTGACACGTTCTTTTCCGCGTGCATACGCGACTTCACTTAGACAGATCCGCGTATACATAGAGGTATACTATTTTCATCATACTTTGAGTACATTATGAATTCTTTTCTTCATTGCCTTTTGTACACACTGTAGATACATCATATTTTCTTCATCAGGAACATATTCTTTCAAGCACAACTTCATCAAGTTGTCATCATCTTCATCAGGTGGGTTGCCTTTCAAGGACAATATTCAGCATCATATTGTCAACAAACATTATATCATATCAGATTTACATCATTTACTAAGTCCATCAAGTCAAGCATAACTTCATCAGGTGGTTTGCCATCAAGGACAACACATGTCAACGGTCGCATGTCTTCATCTTCATTCGTGGGTTGCCATCAAGGACAACACTCTGCATCATATTTCCAACAATTTTTTCCCCCCTTATTGTTATTATTGAACCCTTGTAACCCCCCATTTTGTTATTATTGTGCCCTTAAATTAGTATTGTTAGGTCGGCTAGGATTACATTGTGGCCCACTAGGATTACATTATGGCCCCATGGACTCCTATATATAGAAAGGAGGTTTTGTAAATTGTATCATCCAAGAACTGTTCATTCATGTAATGTATTGGAGGTTGCCCCCTCGAAGTGGCTTATTTCTAAGGCATTTATATCTCTTTTCTTCTCTTTTTGGAGTTGGTTACACAACAATGCTATTATCCTTATTGAGTGTTTTTACATGTGTTCCTTCAAATAATTTTTCTTCCATCTGATGAAGACCTCTTGGAACCCATGATCGAGTTGTGTCCCTTGACATGCGTTTCTTCCAGTTGGAGGCCATGATGAAGATCCTTATGAGGAAATTTCCTTTCCTATGTCAACCTAGTTAATTAATGAATCAAATCCCATGAGGATAGTTCTTTTACTGTGTCAACCTCGTTAAAAAATGAAACAGTTATGAGCATAGTTATTTTTCTATGTCAATCTCGTTAAAAAATGAAACAAATCCTCTCTTAATTGAGTCGAGTCTTTGACTAGATCTCATAAATCTTAAGTCTAGTGTTTCATATGCTACCGTAAATGAAACTTCATTCCATATAACTATTAGTAACAAGTAGTCTACTTAGGTTAATGAAATGAAGCTTGGGGGGCACTGAAACTTATCTCAAGCATCGTTCTTCCTCTGTTTCAAGCTTGTGTAAAAATGAAACAAACCTATCTGAAGCACAATTTCCCTTTGTTTCAAGCTTGTATACAAATGGAACCTATCTCTATTCCATTATAGTTATTTTTTCCAAGACTCGTTAAGCTCATGAAAATCCCAAGATTCTTTTTCCATATTTCATTCTCGTAAAACACGTGAAAATGCAGACATTATTTCCGTCTTTTCCTGCTCGTAAATTAAATTGATAGATGGCCATATAAGTACACTTTTATCACATTTTTGGACTCATTAAAGATTATGAAAAATAGAAACCTTGGAGTTCTCTTTTAAGCCCTTTTCAGACTCTCTAAACATGAAAATATTGTCGAGCACTTGAATATTCAAACTCGTTAAAATAAATGAATAATCGTTTATTTAGTATAATTTTACCCTTTTTCAGACTGAGCTAGACTAATTAAAAAAAGGGTATATGTTGACTAAGCATCGCCAATAGAGTTCTCTCCTATATCATTTTATCTCTTTTTGGGTTCAAGAGACTAAATTTACAAAAAATAACACTGTGGAGTTTACTTATGTTTTTCTCCTGACCCCTTAAAACTGAAAAAACACTGAGTTTTACTTTCCCTCAGCTCGTTAAAAATTTATATTGAAAGAACCAAATGAGTTTCTTTTTGTGTCTTTTAAAAATATTTAAACATGAAAACGACATCAAGTTAATCCTACACTGGACTCGTAAAAATCAAACAATCTAGGACCCATCAATTACAACGGGAGTGAACCACTCCTTCCTAGGGTTCATTAAAAATACTTCGAAGGACTCATCTGAAGGATTAGCTTATATCACAAGAGAATGTTATCCTCCAAAAGCTTGACAAAAATAAATAGGTACTTGCCAGTAATGGTGGGGAAAATTTGGGAAAGAATGTTCATTTCTGTATTATTAAAGGCGGTATGTTGCTCCGGAACATGACACTCCATCAGTTTTGTGTCTGGGTTGGGAAATCCAATTGTCTCATAGTTAATCAAACCTCATTGAAAGTATTCAGTTGGTTTTTAGTATTATTTTTGAGTCAAATTCTGCCAAGTCACATGTCGTGTCACCAATATGTTCAAGATAAGTCTAAAATCAATAAAAATTACCTTTTTATTCATAACCTTCGATCACATTGGTCATCCCTGAGTCGGTCCTCAATTAATCCAATTTCTTCTTCAAAACTTGAAATGATTTTCATGTCGTAGGACCTCCTATGATGGATCGATTCCTATCGACTTCAATTCATTATCTAGGAAGTTGATTTAGGAACCATTTTCAGTACATTTAGGCATACATGCCTTAATTGTAGGTTTCTCACCTTCGATGAAAATTTCTCATCATTGACCTTCGATTGAATGATTCTATGAGTTTTTGACTTCAAGACATATTTTAACACTTCATATATTTTATTGCAATACCTTGAGATCCATTTTCATTATTTTTGGTTTCTCGCACACTTGTCAACAATTCACATCATTTACCGATAATCAAGTGGTTTCTACCATGTTCAACTTCAAGACATGATGTAGGGGCATTATATAGTAGGCAGCAATCTAGGAGGATTGTCCACATGTTCTGGCTAGAAGAGTTCTAAATTTTCAGAGATTTACCGGCAAGGTGTCAACACCTTAGATGTCTGTTATACTTAGGGAAGATAGATTAGTGAATAATTGGAGAAGCTGAATAGTTTCTCCATGTCCATCTGTTGACTTCTGTTGATAGGATTAATTAAATAAATGTAGAAGTCGAATGGGTTGGTTTTTGTCCATTTGTTCAGTTTTCATAGTATGTAAATAGGATTTTGTTGAAAATAGAATGGTCCTCAAAGGAACCGAAGAGACATGTACTTAATTATATATTGTAACCAATGCTACTTCGAGAGGGGCGAATTTGACAGTGAAGTATTGAGCTGATAAGCATTGTCTCCATTGAATAAATTTTAGGCTCATTGAGCCCCTGTTGAATAATAATGAGTATTTGTGAATATCTGAGTGTTGTTGATCATCTCCGAAGGACCCATTCCTTTGTTTGTAAGATTGTGTATTCGATTGTTATTAATAAATACACCCAGTCTTTGTGTGATCCCGGGAGGTCTTTTGTTGTGTGTGACACTTTGTGAATTTCCTACAGCTTCCCTGCCTATCCTAGATGTTAGGTCTCAGTGGTTGAAAGGAGTGTTTTCCTTTCGAATTTGAGAAGGTGAATAGGACTGTGTCGAAGAGTGAACCTCTGTCATCCTCTGTTTGCCAAAAATTAGTGTGTCTTTGTCGAAAAAAATCCTTGTGGATTAGATTTAATAACGGTGTTTTGTTATTACGTAGCGATATTATTTGGGGTTGAAACTAAGTTAACGAGTCAGAGTTGTACAAAGGGAAGCGTTAACCAGAATGGAGGTCCATTTAGTCACTGTACAGATTCCGTTGTGGTTTTGAGAAACGATATCAACCTATTTCAGACCGCTTTTGTGCGAAGGAAAATCCACTTAAGAAAAATGTGATCCCACAAATTGAAGCCATGTCGATAAGGAAATACTTCCCTCATCGCATTCGTTTGAAGAGTTAAATATAGGTGAGAAAAATAACGTGATATTGCTGTGGAGCGTTCGATCTGGAGGCTAGACAATCAAATGGTATTTGCGCACCTAGTGGCAATGGAGATAGACAAGGTATGGTCTATTAATTTTATAATGAAACCTATTCAATTGTGTATTGAAGTGTGGGCCTGGGACACAAGGTTTATTATAGGTGTTGCATTGATAATGAAGTTGAGTTATTAACATAAGCCTAGAACTATTCCAACCTTGGTTATAAGGTTCGGTGTTAGGATTAAAGTGCTTTGGGTGTCGGGCTTTAATACATTTTATTACCCAAATGTTAGAGCTAGGTGTTGTCCAAAGGAAATTTGTGTCGGAGTTATAACTGTGATGTGTTGTACTGCATACAAACCTTATATATTTGTTTATAAGGTAAAGCACCAGCGCATATTTTAATATCACATGTAAAGTGGGTTCAAGTCATATATTTAACCACTTTATCAAGGGACCGAGGGTTATATTTAAACTAGCAAAGGTCTTGGTATTTTAAAGGTTATTCATATCATCGGACTATAAAATTTCATTTATCAAATTCCACGAATTTGATTAATGAATTAGAAAGAAGAGTTTAAAGAATGCTCCTTAGAAATGAAAAGGACTGTGTCAAACTAGAGGCCAGCTCTCCTTAGGGCCCAGATTAAATTTGTCGCTGTCAATTGTGGTATCAGAGCTTTTTTTGAGATATTTTTGCAGAGAATTAACATGGCTATCCGAGTTGTCAGAGGTGCTGGTAGAAGAAGAGGCATGCCTGTTGCTAATGTAGAAGTGTTGGAGACCTTGCAGAGGGTCCAAGCCAGATTGGATGCCATGGAATTAAGACATCCCTGAGATCCTGAAGACATCAGTGAACCTAAATTAGAAGAAGTAATAGGAAAAAATGTTGAGATTCCTCCTGAGATGAGGCTCCTTAGAACTCTCCTGGGGTCTGCAGTCAAGCCCAAACTTGAAGTGTCAAGTTTTTCAAGACGATTGAATCCAGAAAAGCTGTTGGATTAGATTAATGAAATGAACAAGTGCTTTGATTATGAAGAAATGAGTGAAGACAAAAAGTTCAAGTTTGTAGTAACAAATCTGAAAGGACATGCTCCACTTTGGTGGGATGGAGTGCAAGAAGAAATAAAGAGAGTTGGTAAACAACCTATCAAAATCTGGACCAAAATGGTGGAAAAATTGAAAGGTAAGTTCTTGCCTAGTGATTATCAGCTAACATTGTTTAGACAAATGCAGAACTTGAGATAGAGGTTGCTGACAGTGAAGGAATACACAGAAGGATTTTATACGGTGAGTATAAGAGCTGGACAATTCCAGAACACACCATAGAAGGTTTCTAGATATGTGAATGGTCTCAAGTTGGAGATCCAAGATTAGATTGGTCTTCTATCTCCTAAGACAGTTGAAGAGGCCCATCTGATGGCCTTGAAAGCAGAAGAGAAACTCTTGAGAAAGCAGTCTGCCAAAGGAAGAGGTACTTTCCAAGGAAGGGGAATTCAGGGTGGTAGAGGGAGATCTACAGCACCTAGAGATGGAGCTAGCAGTAGCTCACATCAAAATGCATCCACAGAGGGTGATGCAAGTGGCAGAAGGGGTTCCTATAGGGGAAAAGGAGGTAGAGGCAAAGGTAGAGAAGTGAGGTGTTATAGATGCCACCAAGTTGGACACAAACACTATGAGTGCCTAGAGAATGTGGGCGCTAGTCCAAGAAATGCTATTGTTGCTCAGGCATGAGAAGAAGCAGCAAGGTTGTCTGAAAATGAAGAGGCAATTTTTCCAGAGAAGGGAGAATCCCTGGTGGTCAATAAGGTCCTATTGAGGCAAGAAAAAGAGGTTACTGATCCAGCACAGAGGAAGAATTTTTTTAGGAGTGTACGAAAAGTCCAAGGAAAATGCTTCCAGTTGGTTATTGATAGTGGTAGCACAAACAATCTGGTCTCCACAGAGGTAATAGACAAATTGAAGCTGAAGACAAGGGAGCATCCAAATCCCTACAAGGTTTCATGGCTGCATAAAGGGCACCAACTAATTTTGAAGGAGCAGTGTGACATAAAGCTGCAGATGGGAAACTACAAAGACAAAATTATGTGTGATGTGATGCCCATGGATGTGTGTCACATACTGCTGGGCAGGCCTTGGCAGTATTACAGAGCAACAGTGCATGATGGTAAGAAGAACACTTACAATTTCTTCAAGGATGGAGTACATCACACATTGATACCCATGGAGGAAGGAGAACCATCAAACAGAAAGGTTGATCCAAAGACCTTGTTGCTGAGCAGGAAGGAGTATCTACAACAAATTGAAGAAGAAGAGGTAAGTTTTTCCTTAGTCTGCAAACCTAAAGTAGTGCTTACTTCTACAAAGGTTTCTGATTTTCCAATATAAATCCAAGAGATGCTGGACAGTTATTGTGACATTTTTGTGGATGATTTGCCTGATGAGATGCCACCTGTGAGAAAAATCAGCCACCAGATAGATTTTATTCCAAGATGAAATCTACCAAATAAAGCAGCCTACAGAATGACTCCCACAGGGAATGAAGAAATCAGGAAGCAAGTGTAGGAGCTGATTGACAAGGGTATGATCAGAGAGAGATTGAGTCCATGTGTACTACCAGCAGTGCTGAGCCCAAAGAAGGATGGAGGTTGGAGAATTTGTACCGATTCCAGAGAAATCAATAAGATCACAATCAGGTATATAGTCCCTTTTCCTAGAGTTGAAGATTTAATGAATAGTTTGAGTGGTGCAAAATATTTTTCAAAATTGGATTTGAAAAGTGGATATCATCAGATTAGAATAAAAGAGGGTGATGAATGGAAAAATTCCTTTAAAACAAATGAGGGATTGCATGAGTGGTTGACAATGCCATTTGGCTTATCCAATACACCTAGTACTTTTATGAGGCTGATGAATGAAGTGTTAAAATAATTTATTGGTAAATTTGTGATAATGTATCTGGATGACATATTAGTTTTCAACAAAACAAAAGGAGAGCATTTAAGGCACCTTACTTATGCCTTGAAGAAGCTACATTAGGAGAAATTATTGATCAATTTGAAGAAATTTTCATTCATGAAAGAGGAGCTAGTATATTTGGGTTTTATTGTTTCTGCTGAAGGATTGAATATGGACCCAGAAAAGGTTAAGGAAATTGTGGAGTGGCCTTCACCAAGAAATGTTTTTGAGGTAAGAAGTTTCCATGGAATTGCCAGTTTTTATAGAAAATTCATAAAGAATTTCAGCAAGATTAATGCACCCATCATTGAAATAATAAAGAAGAACAAACAACCATTTAAATGGACTGTTGAAGAAAAAATAAATTTTAAGATTTTGAAGCAAAAGATAACTGAAAAACCTATTTTAATTCTGCCTGATTTTACTAAACCATTTCAAGTGAAGTGTGATATCAGTGGAGAAGCCATTGGAGCTATGCTGAGTGAAGATGATAGGCATGTAGCATACTTCAGTGAGAAGTTGAATGACACCAGAAGAAAGTATTCCACTTATGAAAAGGAATTTTATGCAATTGTGCAGACATTGAAGAAGTGGAGACATTACTTAATGTCTAAAGAATTTGTATTATACTCTGATAATAATGCTTTGCAGTACATTTTAGAATAGCCTAAATTAAATCATAAGCATGCCAAGTGGGTTGAATATCTCCAGAGTTTTAATTTTTTTTTGAAGCACATAAGTGGCCAAGAAAACAAAGTAGCTGATGCTTTTGGTAGGAGAAACATACTTGTTCAAGAAAACAAATTTGAAGTTGTGGGATTTGATTTTCTCAAAGAGATGTATAAAACAGATTCATATTTTAAGGAAGCATTTGAAGCATGTTGTAAACCTGTTATAATAGATAGAAGCTAGTGGCTAGATTATTTTTTGCAGGAGGACTTATTATTCAGGAGGAACCAATTGTGTGTGCCAAAATATTCCATGAGGGAGAATTTGATCAAGGAGAAGCATAGTGGTGGACATTTTGGACACTTTGGTACTGATAAAACTTATGAGAAGCTGAGTCACTTTTATTATTTGCCCAACATGAGAACAGAAGTGGAGAAATTTGTGAAGAATTGAAAACTCTATCAATATGCCAAAGGGAGGAGCCAGAATGCAGGATTGTACATTCCTTTGCCTATTCTAGACAGGCCTTGGGATATGGTGAGTATGGATTTTGTCCCAGGATTTCCCAAGACTCAGAGAGGGAATGATGCAATATTTGTTGTAGTGGACAGATTTTCCAAGATGGCACATTTCATCCCATTTTATAAAACTAGTGATGCCACCCATATTGCTAATTTGTTTTTCAAAGAAATTGTTAGATTGCATGGGTTACCCAAGAGTATTGTTTCAGATAGAGATACTAGATTTGTGGGCCATTTTTGGAGGAAACTGTGGAATAAACTTGGTACCAAACTGAGTTTCAGCTCAGCTTGTCATCCTCAAACTGATGGAAAAACTGAGGTAGTAAATAGAAGTATGGGAAATCTATTGAGAAGTCTTGCAGGAGAGCATCCCAAGAAATGGGACCATATTTTTCCCTAGGTAGAATATGTATACAATGATTCACCAAACAGAAGCACAGGGCAGAGCCCATTCCATATTTTTTATGGAATGCACCCTAGAGGAATATCTAAACTGAGAAATTTGGGAAAGGCAGAGTTGAGGAGTGCTGATGGTGAGGAATTTGCTTCAGAGATCCAATCCATACATGAGCAAGTGAAACAGTAGTTACAAGGCAGTAGTATCAAATATAAGGGTCGAGAAGATTTGAGTAGAAGTGAAGTCCATTTTGAAGTTGGAGATTTGGTTTTGGCACATTTGAGGAAGGAAAGATTCCCCAAGAAGTAATATAACAAATTGAAGTTTAAAAATATTGGGCCATCCAAGATACTTAGAAAATTTTCTGCTAATGCTTATGAGATTGAATTGCCTCCTGATGTTGGAATATCTCCCATATTTAATGTTTCAGACTTGTACAAATGTGAAGATGATGGTGTAGAAGAAGGACCAGTAGACAAAGAGAAGATCGAATGGGCAAAGAAGCTACCTCCAACACATCCATTGTAGCCAGAGAAGATATTGGACAAGAGAGTGTGCAAGAAGACAAGAGGACAAGAGTACTTCTAATACTTGATCAAGTGGAAGGACTAGCCAGATGAAGATGCCACTTGGATGACTGAAGTGATGTTGTAGAAGATAGGCAGTTCAGTGAAAGAGCTCATGGACAAGAGTCCATGAAGAAAAGTGCCCTCAGGAGTATGGAGGAGGATTTTCCACATGTTGTGGCTAGAAGAGTTCTAAATTTTCATAGATGTACTAGCAAGGTGTCAACACCTTAGCTGTCTGTTATACTTAGGGAAGATAGATTAGTGAATAACTGGAGAAGATGAATAGTTTCTCCATGTCCATCTGTTGATTTCTGTTGATAGGATTAACTAAATAACTGTAGAAGTCGAATGGGTTGGCTTCTGTCCACCTGTTCAATTTTGATGGTATGTAAATAGGATTTTGTTGAAAATAGAACGATCCTCAAAGGAACCAAAGAGACATGTACTGAATTATACATTGTAACCCCTACTACTTCAAGAGGGGGGAATTTGACAGTGAAGTATTGAGCTGATAAGAATTGTCTCCATTGAATAAATTTTAGGCTCAGTGAGCCCTTGTTGAATAAGACTGAGTATTTGTGAATATCTTAGTGTTGTTGATCATCTCTGAAGGACCCATTCCTTCGTTTGTAAGATTGTGTATTTGACTGTTATTAATAAATACACCCAGTCTCTGTGTGATCCTGAGAGGTCTTTTTCTATGCGTGACACTGTGTGAATTTCCTATAGCTTCCCTGCCTGTCCTAGATGTTAGGTCTCGGTGGTTGAAGGGAGCATTTTCCTTTCAAATTTGAGATGGCGAATAGGACTATGTCGAAGAGTGAACCTCTGTCATCCTTTTTTTGCCAAAAATTAGTGTGTCTCTGTCGAACAATACCCATGTGGATTGGAGTTAATAAGGGTGTTTTTTTATTACGCAACGATATTATTTGGGGTTCAACCCCAGTTAACGAGCTAGAGTTGTATAAATGGAGGCGTTAACGAGAGTGGAGGTCCAGTTAGTCATTGTACAAATTTCATTGTGGTTTTGAGAAACCAAATAAGCCTATTTGGCACCGCTTTTGTGCAAAGGAAAATCCACTTAAGAAAAAAGCGATCCAACGAATTGAAGCCACATAGACAAGGAAATACTGCCCTCATCACGTTCGTTTGACGAGTTAAAGATAGGTGAGAAAAATAATGCAATATTGCTGTGAAGCGTTCGATCTGGAGGCTGGGCAATCGAACGGTATTCACGCACCTAGTTGCAAGGGAGATAGACAAGGTATGGTCTATTCATTTTATAACGAAACCTATTCAATTGTGTATTGAAGTATGGGCCTGGGGCACAAGTTTTATTATAAGTGTTGGGTTGATAATGAAGTCGAGTTATTAACATAAGCCTAGAACTGTTCCAAACTTGGTTATAAGGTTCGGTGTTAGGATTAAAGTGCTTTGGGTGTCGGGATTTAATACATTTTATTACCCAAAGGTTAGAACTAGGCATTGTCCAAAGGAAAGTTGTGTCGGAGTTATAACTGTGATGCGTTGTACTGCATACAAACCTTATAGATTTGTTTAGAAGGTAAAGCACCAGCGCATATTTTAATACCATATGTAAAGTGGGTTCAAGTCATATATTTTAATACCAAACTTGGTTATAAGGTTCGGTGCTAGGATTAAAGTGCTTTGGGTGTCGGGATTTAATACATTTTATTACCCAAAGGTTAGAGCTAGGCATTGTCCAAAGGAAAGTTGTGTCGGAGTTATAACTGTGATGCGTTGTACTGCATACAAACCTTATAGATTTGTTTAGAAGGTAAAGCACCAACGCATATTTTAATACCATATGTAAAGTGGGTTCAAGTCATATATTTAACCACTTTATCAAGGGATCGAGAGTTATATTTAAACTACCAAAGGTCTTGGTATTTGAAAGGTTATTCATATCATCGGACTATAAAAATTCATATATCAAATTCCACGAATTTGATTAATGAATTAGAAATAAGAGTTTAAATAATGCTCCCTTAGAAATGAAAAGGACTGAGTCAAACTAGAGGCCAGCTCTCCTTAGGGCCTAGATTAAATTTGTTGTTCTCAAGACATTTACTCACATGGTTAGATATGTATGTTGGTAGAGATGGAGATCAGACCTTGGAGCTAGTTTCATCCATACATGATATGTGGGGTTATTAAATATTCAAGGTTGTAAATATAGATCCATTGTTGGCTGCGTCCATACTATATCTATTGTTGACATGGATCTTTTTGTATTTCCCCACTAGTTCATTAAGTTATGCTTACTCTGAGTATGGGAATGCCTACCTCAGTGATGTTTATATGAAAGGATGATATGGTAATCCTTGATTGTTTGTTTCAGGTCCTCAACCAATTGGTCTCTAATCCAAACCTTTGACATGATAAAGCGCTTCAGTCATAAAACATTTTTTTTGGCTTTGCACATTAGGGGGAAATCTGTTATACTAAATTTTTTCACCATGACCATCAATTCAAATATCTCACCATCCATTAGAGTGTATCAAGTGAATCCCATATGAATCTTGAAGTAAAATAATACTAGGGACAAAAGGAATTTTGGTTTTCACTACTTTAAAACCCATTTTTGAGCATCTGTGCGGTTTTCCTAAAGAACAACTGCACATGCGCACTTTCTTCCATTGCAAACTGCACATATCTACGTGGTTTCCTCCACTAAAAACTGTGCAGGTCTCTTCATGCAAGTAAAAATAAAAAATTAAGTTATAGAAGCCTTGGTTGAGGAATATTATCCATTAAAAACATTGAAACACTACATAACTACACCTCATCCCTTGGTATATAGAACTAATATCTTTTTCTTAAGGATCATATCCCTTGATAAGTGTATCTAGAAACCTCCTCATCCTTCCTATAAATTGAGCATAAGCCTAAAGGAATGAGATGCTATTGAGACTGGGATTTGTAAACTCATGTTTTTGGCTTTGGGTCTGAAGATATTGTCATCAAGGGAAGGAAAGGAGGCGATTAGAAGGGCCTTGTGACATTAGGGAAACCAGGTTGTAAGCTTGCTCTCACTTTTGTTTTTAATACAAATTAATCATTATTTCCTAATTACATATATTTCCGATATTACTTGTGGGATTCCTTGATCACTCACATGGTTTATAATTGATTATTGATTCATTTATATGTTGTATGCTAGATTAAGGATTTAATTTACCTTTGATGTTATATGTGAGATGCTTTGATCTCTTTGAATGTTTTTGTCTATGTAGATCTCTTTTGGTGCATCATGGATAAGCTGTGGAAATCATTTGGAAATACTTTAAAAATTTGAGGAAAAACTGGCTGTGGAAAGCGCTGAAAGGAATTCTACAAGCACTTCGTTAATAGATAAGTGATCCTTCACATACTACATGTTTCATGTTTCAATTATAGACTAAGGAAAGAGCTATTGTTTTGTTTGTTTATTTTTAATTTTCCTTTAGGATTATAGGGAGATCGATCTTGTTTGCAAGAGGGATTTATCCGGGTGACAACCACTAAACTAAAATTATAGAAAGTGGACACTTTCCAATATAATACCAACAATTTCAAAACCTTATGCTCCATACAATTCAATTTGTATGATATATGATCATATGATTTTGAGAATGTATCCATATTTTCTTCTTGTCTCTTTTCTAGAAACAAAGTTGATATTTTCAAGGGATGTTGGCATATGTGTTACACCATTTTTTGGTCATCTAACTTGTTACTATTAGATGGACCTAAGTACACCATGTAAGACCAATTTTACCCTAAGTAAAATTGCTTTCACTATGAAAAATAACTTAGTAAACCACCTTTATTAAGTTGTTTATGGTCTAAACAGGAAACCCCATGAGGAAATATTAAATAAATCCACATTTGTTTGATTTTCATCAAGGAATAATTAGTTAAACAACAATTTAATTAATATTTCTGGTCATATTTAACCCAAAACAGGAAAATTAATTAGATAAATTACTATTTATCTTATTATTTTCTAGGAATAATTATTTAAACCTTATTTAAATAATATTCCTTGTTAAATTTGATTAAATCATTCATAAATAATTAAATAAATCATTATTTATTTAATTATTACTCAACCACATCCTTATAACAATAAATAAATTATTTTATGTTATTTTCGTTTCATATACTGTTATTTGCGGGTTTATTTATAGTTATACAACACACTTTTTCTTTTTCTCTACAAACGTCTGGGTTTAAAAATTAAAATTTACACACTTTACACACACACCTTAAGTGAAGAAGAGCTTGGTTAACACCGCCAAGCAAAGACTTTAACATTGAAATCAATTGATATGGAACCTCTTTGCCTTTGTTTCGACATTGCAATCAGTTGATCCTACACCTCTCTCCCCTTTTTGGTCTCTCTTCCCCTTGGGCCATGTTTGTGCCGTCATTATGGTGCCACCAAGGTGTTTACCCCAGAGACTACTTGGTCTTCATCCTTAGTTTCCGGTAGGAAGACTTACTCCTCCACATAGGATTCGAGTTAGTCCTCCACCGAGTCCGCACTCCCACTCCTCTTCTGGTTCATTGGGTTCCCCTTTTGGTTCTGCCCCTGGTTCTCCCCCTTTCACCTTCACCATGTCTGTTTCAGGACCTAATGATGCAGGAGCATCAAGGAGAAATGTGACGTCTTGGTCACATTTTGTGGCTAATTGGAAATGAAATGGACTTAGGAATAGTATAATTTATTATTTTATTAAATTTATTATTTATTTTTGGAACACTATTAGTTTATTTTGAAATTAAATAAATATGGAATAAATTTAGCAATCGGTTTCTCTCCTTGCATCGATGTAGAGCCAACATAGGGATAAGCCTAAAAAATAGGAAGGTAGCAATTTATTGAGAAAACCTATTCTAAGAGAATCAGTTTTATTCCTCAAGTATAAGTAGTTGGAGGATGGTAAGGGAACCTCAAGTTTTTTTGTCGATATGTAGATTCCAAATTTTTATGGGAAAATTTAACCGTGATATTATTCATATCTAATGAAATGATCTTATGAATTGGTTTATTTTGCCAATTTTATTATACATATATATATTTCTCGAATGCGGAGTGCAAGATATTGACACAGATAGACACATTCTACTTTGGGGAAAAGAGTGCGACTATGGGTATATTGGAGCCATGGGATGATCAGTTGCATCTCCGTAAGAGCTCAAAGGTCGCTTATGGTATGAAATGCTATCAAAATACCACAATGGTAGGAGTGCTAAAAATGGTTTTATAAACTCATGGTGAGCGAATTAGCATATTTGATTTGGTAGGCATACGTACTGCCGATACAAGTTGAATGTCGAAACACAGTGGTGTGTGTGGAAATCTAGTTGTGTTGTATTGTGTATGGTGAGAATAATGTTATTACCACATGTGCGCAAAGTTATAATACATGCATGTATGCAACTTTGCTTACTTAAGGGTTTTGAAACCTTGAATCATTTAAACTACAATCTTCATTGAATTGGTAGCCGACTTCAATAACGATTGTATTTTTCCTTGTGGGTCGTATGTTTTTAAAACTTAATTTAAATTTGTTTCGAATCCGCATCCTTCTTAGCTGCCACGTTGTGGGGTCATAGCCGTGGTTAAATTATATGAGTGTGGTTCACTATTACAAGCCAGCTGATTTGGGCGAGCCTTATAACAAACAAAAATGAATTACCCTTTGCAAACACTGCTTGGATAATGGATATTATTGTATGTATAGTCATGGTCCTTAACGAATTATATTCGAAGGTTGTGGAATGAAGTTTGCATTACAAAAAAACAATAGCAATAAGACAGAATGTTATATGTGCTAATAGGAGCAGAAATTTTAATTGTCATTAAAGGGTGAATAAAGAAGAAGTCTATCAAATTTGAGCATAAACCTAGCCTTAGTAAAATTATCCATTTTACTATAGTGAAATGATTGGTAGGAATTGTGTTTTTTTTATTCCTACATCATTTTTGGTATCAGAGCTTGTTAAGCTATTTTTGGAGCATTGTAGAGAATGCCGCCCAAAAGAGGAGATGGGATAGGTCGAGGGAGACTTATAGAAAACACAGTTTTTCTAGATGAAATATGGCATTTGCACATGGGAATAGCTACAATGGAAACCACTCAAAGAAGAGTGATGGATGGTGGAATTTCTAATGCCAATGAAGAAGAGACCACTGATGAAGAAGTGGAAGAAGAAAACGAGGTAGAAAAAGTCATGAAGATGCTAGTCAAGGCCAGCAGCTGACCAAGGATAGTGGTACCTTTATATGATGGAATTCTTAGTGTGGAGGTGCTAATGGACTAGATTAGTTCATTAGACAAATTATTAGTGTGGAGGTGCTAATGGACTAGATTAGTTCATTATGGTGCCACCAAGGTGTTTACCCCAGAGACTACTTGGTCTTCATCCTTAGTTTCCGGTAGGAAGACTTACTCCTCCACATAGGATTCGAGTTAGTCCTCCACCGAGTCCGCACTCCCACTCCTCTTCTGGTTCATTGGGTTCCCCTTTTGGTTCTACCCCTGGTTCTCCCCCTTTCACCTTCACCATGTCTGTTTCAGGACCTAATGATGCAGGAGCATCAAGGAGAAATGTGACGTCTTGGTCACATTTTGTGGCTAATTGGAAATAAAATGGACTTAGGAATAGTATAATTTATTATTTTATTAAATTTATTATTTATTTTTGGAACACTATTAGTTTATTTTGAAATTAAATAAATATGGAATAAATTTAGCAATCGGTTTCTCTCCTTGCATCGATGTAGAGCCAACATAGGGATAAGCCTAAAAAATAGGAAGGTAGCAATTTATTGAGAAAACCTATTCTAAGAGAATCAGTTTTATTCCTCAAGTATAAGTAGTTGGAGGATGGTAAGGGAACCTCATGTTTTTTTGTCGATATGTAGATTCCAAATTTTTATGGGAAAATTTGATCAGTATATTATTCATATCTAATGAAATGATCTTATGAATTGGTTTATTTCTACAATTTTATTATACATATATATATTTCTGGAATGCGTGAGTGCAAGATATTGACACTAGATTGAAGACAAATTCTACTTTGGGGAAAAGAGTGCGACTATGGGTATATTGGAGCCATGGGATGATGCAGTTGCATCTCCGTAAGAGCTCAAAGATCAGTTATGAAAATATGAAATGCTATCAAAATACCACAGTGTAGGAGTGCTGAAAAATGGTTTTATAAAACTCTGATGGTGAGCGAATTAGCATATTTGATTTGCATACAGACTCTGCCGTCGATACAAGTTGAATGTTGAAACCACAGTGGTGTGTGTGGAAATCTAGTTGTGTTGTATTGTGTATGGTGAGAATAATGTTGATACTACATGTGCGCAGGTTATAATACATAGACAGAAGTGCAACTTTGCTTACGAAGGGTTTTGAAACCTTGAACTTCACGTAAACCACAATCTTCATTGAATTGGTAGCCGACTTCAATAACGACTGTATTTTTCCTTGTGGGCTGCATAACTTTTAAACAGAATTTAAATTTGTTTCGAATCTACATCCTTCTTAGCTACGTTGTGGGGTCATAGCTGTGTTGAATTATATGAGTGTGGGTTCAAGCGTATGCTTGCATTGATTTTAGTTGGTTTTAAAAACAAACAAAAATGGATCCATATTTGCAAAACACTGTTTAGATATTATTGTATGTATAGTCATGGTCCTTAACGAATTATATTCGAAGGTTGTGGAATGAAGTTTGCATTACAAAAAAACAATAGCAATAAGACAGAATGTTATATGTGCTAATAGGAGCAGAAATTTTAATTGTCATTAAAGGGTGAATAAAGAAGAAGTCTATCAAATTTGAGCATAAACCTAGCCTTAGTAAAATTATCCATTTTACTATAGTGAAATGATTGGTAGGAATTGTGTTTTTTTTATTCCTACATCATTTTTGGTATCAGAGCTTGTTAAGCTATTTTTGGAGCATTGTAGAGAATGCCGCCCAAAAGAGGAGATGGGATAGGTCGAGGGAGACTTATAGAAAACACAGTTTTTCTAGATGAAATATGGCATTTTCACATGGGAATAGCTACAATGGAAACAACTCAAAGAAGAGTGATGGATGGTGGAATTGCTAATGCCAATGAAGAAGAGACCACTGATGAAGAAGTGGAAGAAGAAAACGAGGTAGAAAAAGTTATGAAGATGCTAGTCAAGGCCAGCAGCTGACCAAGGATAGTGGTACCTTTATATGATGGAATTCTTAGTGTGGAGGTGCTAATGGACTAGATTAGTTCATTAGACAAATACTTCGACTATGAAGAAGTCAATGACAAGAAGAAATTAAATTTTGCAGCCACAAGACTGAAAGGCCATGCAGCCCTATGGTGGGATGAATTGTAGCTATCGAGGGAAGGAAAAGGGAAGCCCAAAATCAAACAGTGGGATAATATAGTGAGTAAGATGAAAGGTAATCTTTTGCCGAAGGATTACCAATTAAACCTATTTAGATAGTTGCAAAATTTAAAATATAAAGGGATGACAACCAAGGAATATACTGAAGAATTGTATAAGCTAAGTATTAGATCTGGCCATGTTGAAGATGATCTAGAAAAGGTAGCTAGATATGTAAATGGTTTTGAGATATGAAATGTAGGATGAGATCAGCTTATTAAATTTGAAGAAGATTGAAGACACTTATCAAGCAGCTTTGAGAGCTGAAGAAAAGATGTTGCGCAAACAAAACCAGAGAAATAAAGGCAAGAGTCCGGAAAAGGAAGGGGAAACATTTGAATCCAGATTTCAACACTCTCAGAATGAAGCAGGAAGTATGAGTAATAGATCACTATAAAGAGGAGATTCTGGCTGCAAAATGTTCATGCCCAGAGGCAGAGGCCGAGGAAGAGATGTTCGGTGCTTTGCATGTGGTGAATGGGGACATGTGCAATGGGATTGTCCTCACAATAGATCAACAACCCAACACAATGTGAATGTTGCTGAAAACATGGAAGAGATTCCTCAAACTGAAGCCAAAGAGGAACCACCTGAAGTCGGAGAATCCTTGTTACTAAAGAGGGTATTGCTTAAAGAAGCTAAAGAAGCCAGAGAACCAGCTCAAAGAAGGAATATGTCTAGAACTGTATGTAAGTCACAGGGTAAGTGTTGCAAATTGATAATTGATAGCGGTAGTACTGATAACCTTGTTTCTATAGAGATGGTGGACAAGTTGAAGTTGGAGAGAACATTACACCCCTCTCCTTATAAAGTATCATGGCTTCAGAAAGGCCATTAAATTATTGTAATTGAACAATGTAAAGTTGACTTTCAGATTGGTACTTATAAGGATGTTATTTTATGTGATAGAATGTCGATGGATGTATGTCACATATTTCTAGGGAGACCCTCGCAGTTTGACCGAAATTCCATACACGATGGTAGAACAAGCACTTATGCTTTTGAGAAAGATGGGAACAAGCATACACTACTACCATTGAAAGCTAAAGCTGAAGAAGAAGCACCTGGAAACAATGTTATGTTGATGAGTGGGAAGACTCTATTGTAGGAAGATGAGAAGGGTAAGGAGATGCATTTTTCTAGTGTTGGAAAACCCAAGGTAATTTTAACTTCTACAAATTTAGAATATTTACCTGAAGAAATTTAGAATCTATTGAATGATTTTGCTGATATTACTGTGGATGAGTTGACGAATAAGTTACCATCCGTCAGGAGTATTATTCACCACATTGATCTAATCCTTGGAGCCAGTTTTCCGAATAAAGTAGCCTACAGTTTAACACCGCAAGAAAATTCCAAAGCTAGAAGACAAGTGCAAGAGTTGAGGGATAAAGGGTTAATGAGAGGAAGCCTTAATCCGTGTGTTGTACCAAAAATACTCAGTCCAAAGAAATAAGGTTAATGGCGCATGAGCATAGATTCTCAAGCCATAAATAAAATCACCATCAGGTTGATGGATGAAGTTTTGGAGGAATATGCAGTATCTAAAGAAGAGTTGAAAATGGATCTGAATAATATCTAAGTAGTTGTAAATAGGCTAATTCCTAGAAGCATATTTGAGGGAGATGTCAAACGCAGATGGCAAGAATGCAGTAGCAAAGACAAGTAGAGAGCAGATATGAGGAGGAGGAAATAGAAATTCCAAGAAGGTGACTTAGTCATGTATTGCAAATTTGTACCTATACCAAAAACTAGAAGAAGAACCACAAGGAGACATCATAATAGAAGAAAGCCCAAAGCAGGAAAAAGGGAAAAGACAGTGTCAAAGAAAACTAGGAACCAAACTTATTATTAGTATTTGGTCAAGTGGAAAGGATATCCAGTGGAAGATGCAAGTTGGATGACTACAACAGAACTATAGAGATTGGGGATCGACTCCAAAGTACTACAAGATCATTTTTCTTCCTTGGGAGTCTGATGCAGGAGCATCGAGGACCTAGCCAGCAATGTGACGTCTTGGTCACATGTTGTGGCTAATTGGAAATAAAATGGACTTAGGAATAGTATAATTTATTATTTTATTAAATTTTATATTTATTTTTGGAGCATTTTTAGTTTGTTTTGAAATTAAATAAATATGGAATAAATTTAGCAATTGGTTTCTCTCCCTGTGTGGATGTAGCGCCAACATAGGGATAAGCCTTAAAAATAGGAAGGTAGTAATTGATTGAGAAAGCCTATTCTAAGAGAAGCAGTTTTATTCCTCAAGTATAAATACTTGGAGGATGTTAAGGGAACCTCAAGTATTTTTGTCGATATGTAGATTCCAAATTTTTATGGGAAAATTTGATCAGTAGATTATTCATATCTAATGAAATGATCTTATGAATTGGTTTATTTCTATAATTTTACCATACATACATATATATATATATATATATATATATATATATATATATATATATTGTTGAAATGTGTGAGTGCAAGAGATTGACACTAGATTGAAGACACATTCTAGGTTGGGGAAAAGAGTGTGAATATGGGTATAGTGGAGCCATGGGATGATGCAGTTGTAGCTTCGTAATAGCTCGAAGGTCAGTTATGCAAATATGAAACACTGTTAAAATACCATAGCATGGGAGTCCTGACAAATGGTTTTATAAAATTGTGATGGTGAGCAAATTAGTAGAGTCGATTTGCATAGAGACTAAGCCGTCGATACAAGTTGAATGTCGAAACCACAGTGGTATGCGTGGAAATCTGGTTTTGTTTTATTGTGTATGGTGAGAATAATGATGATACTACATCTGTCTAGGTTATAATATGTAGACATAAGTGCAAATTTTCTTACGGCGGGTTTTGAAACCTTAAACTTCATGTAAACCATCATCTTCATTGAATTGGTAGCCGGCTTCAATAATGACTGTGTTTTTCCTTGTGGGCTGCATAGTTTTTAAACCGAATTTGAATTTGTGTCAAATCCACATGCTGCTTGGCTATGTTGTGGGGTCATAGCTGTGTTGAATTATATGAGTGTGGGTTCAAGCGTATGCTTTCATTGAGTTTAGTTGGTTTTAAAAACAAACAAAAATGAATCCATACTTGCAAAACACTATTTGGATATTATTGTATGTACATTCATGGTCCTTAATGAATTTTGCTCAAAGGTTGTGGAATGAAGATTTCATTACAAAGAAACAATAGCAATAAGCCTGAATGTTATATGTTTTAATTGGAGAAGAAATTGTAATTGTCATTAAAGGGTGAATAAAGAAGAAGTCCATAAAATTCGAGCATAAACCTGGCCTTAGTAAAATTATACATTTTACTACAATGAATTGATTGGTAGGAATTGTTTTTTGTTTATTCCTACATCACCTAACGCTGGTGGTAGCCTCGACCCTAATGCTGGGAATACTACTAGTGGGACCACAATAGGAACTACTCTGGATGTTCCCTTGCTCCCCTATATGGCAAGCCTCAGTCTTCCCGATTTTAACCAGTTGATCAATGACCCTATACACCATGACGCTAGTTGGCATGCTATGCTGACTAAGTTCCCTTCCGACATTCCAAAGTTTGAAGGTCTTGCTGGAGAATATCCTACCAATCACATTTGATCTTTCCACATGTGGTGTTCATCTAACTCCATTACTGATGACTCTATCCATCTTCGATTGTTGCATCATACACTTAATGGTGAAGCCTCTAAGCGGTATGTTGATCAGGGTTCATACTCTCATACCACCTTTGCAACCCTTGTTCAGGATTTTCTATCTTATTTCCAGCTTCCCCTTCATTATGACAATGGTACTAAACTTTTGACTTCTTTCTGTCAATCGTCTGTGACCCGCCTATCCGATCATGTCGAGGAATGGCAGAGAAAAAAGAGCCTATGTCGAGCCCCTACCTTCGAAGACATTTTCTACATGGAATAGTTCCTTAGATCTGTCTTGCCTGCTATCAGCAAGGATGTCACATCTCATTTCCCTCAAACCAAAGAAGTCACTCTCCAAATTGCATTAAAATATGACCTGATCTATGCTCAGTTAGGTTATTCTTATACCGTTCTACCTGATATTCCTAGACTTGGTGGTGCCAATGCACCAGGGGCATCTCATGACACTGATGGTATCGTTGGATCTCTCTCTCTTCCATACGCTCAACCTCCCATGGGCTATGGTTTTCCTCAGCGGGGGCCAACACCTCTTGCACTTTTCCCCCTTCTAGTAGCATGCATCCAGGATATGACATGCCTCCTCCTTTTTCCCAACCTCCTATTTACCGCAATGTTATCCAACCTCCTTATTATATGTTTCCACTGCCTGATGATCTTGCTCCTCCAGCATTAGCACCTCCACCTCCCTTTCCTTCTCAACCCCTGCAACAGTAGCCACCACCCCCTCAGAGGTAGCTGTATGCACAACATGGCACAACTAATCCTCCTCCCTCCAAAAATTAGAGGAAAGGTACTCAAAATCAATATTCTCCTGTTAATCTTGGACCTAATCCTTAAACTAATGCACCTAACACTGCTAACCAGCAAGAGGGCACTTAGCCTAAGAAGGACAGGCCTGGTCGCATGAATAATCCTTGTTCTTGTTGTGGTGTTTACAGTCATTACACTCATGATTGTCCTCTTTTAGCACAGATGAAGCAGACATGGGAGCCTCAAGAAAAATTGTGAGGACAACAAGCCTCCCCTTCCATCCCTCCTGTTGGCCACCTATAAAATTTGTTCTATCAAGAGGTGGCCAAAACATTTGTTGGAGCCTTCAAGAAATAGTTTCATTGCCAAATGTTGTCTCTTGAAGCCTCTGGAAGATATCATGCCCATGTCTAAAAATTATTCACTGTTGTTTCCCTTCAGAACTCAGAAATTCTGCTAAAAATTCCATGAAAGAACTGCTGCAAAATCCCCTTTCCTCCCCTTCCTTCACTCACAAGATAACCTTCATTTTTACTCTTTTTCCCCATCATGTTCCTCTGATTTCCATTTTTCCTCATTTATTCCCTTCATATAATCCACCTGGCATAGTTTAAAACTCCTTTTTAAACTATAGCGAAACCCTTGAATTCCTTTGAAAACTAGAGAAAATCATGAAAAACCCATTTTGTATTAAGGGTTTAAACCCCTTTGGGCCCGGTCTCAACCACTTCCCCACCGTATGCCCATGGTGCTAAGAACAAGCGCTAAGCCTTTCGACACTTATCGCATCGGAGAAAATCCAAGTGCACAAGTCTGTTTTCATTGTGTTGACAAAAGTTCCGATGCGATTGGCCCTATGTGTCGCAGCCCCCGATCATGTTGTTACCTTATATAATCCTTTGGGCCCACAATCGGGCACTAAATTTTTTTGAAAATCCATCTCCGGTCTGTTATTTCTTTCATAAATCCAAAAACCCTTTTACCCAAATTTTGGTCTAACGCACCCATACAATGCTTTTTATAATATAAAAATGGTTAGATCAAAAAGACCGATGCACAATCGCATCGGATAAATCCGAATGGGTTGATTGAAAGACCGGGCCCAAAAGCTTCGATTGCGATTAGCCCTTGATATATAAACCCCTCCCCCTTCGCTTTCTTCCCAGGCAACCTACACCCCGAGACCAAGTGTTGAAGTCCCCAAGCGCTTAATCACATCGCAAGTTTTGAATGGGTTGATTGAAAGACTGGGCCTGAAGCTCCAATTTCGATTGGCCCTTGTTATATAAAGCCTCAGGCCCATTTTATTCTGTACATCCAACGGCCCCGTGTTACACAACAATTTTTCACCGCCCTTGTAATTCCCCATCCCACACATTGGAGGGCTCATTCTGTGACCTCTGAGTAGTGACATAACCTGAAAACACTTTCATGGAATTCCCTTGAACATGTAATTTCATTGCCCTGAAGACAAGTCCTTGTGAAAAACCCTTAAAATAGCCTTTTTTCATTGGTGCAGGTACACAGTTCAGCCCTCGCGCCAAGGGGGAAAATCCTCCAAAGAGGGCACGCCAATTGGCGCTCTGTCTCAGAGCTGCACCTGCGCAAGGCTTGATAAAGGGTGTTTAAAAAAAATAAATGGTGGAAGATTGACCCCAACCAATTCCTAAACTGGTCTCTAATTTGATTTGGGAGGTTGGCTCCAAATCTCCATGTAGAGGAAGTAGTTTTCCACCTCTCATGGAAGCTTCCTTGAGGATAGGGCCAATCCCATGATTGTAGGGATCCCAACTCTTCTTCCTCCATCTATATAAGCTTGCCATTTTCCTTTGCAAGCTAGTCTCCAAGAATCTCCAAGAGCCGTCATAGCCCAAAGAATGCTGCAATAGTCCTCATAGTGTCAAATCAATAGCAAGGAGATTGTCAATTGAAGAGAGAGGCTTGTCCCCATCCTTGACAAGCTTTATCGAGACATATTCCACCAGCGACCCGTCGAAGGAGAATTCAACGTCAGATCCAGGTTGTATTTTCATTTGTATGGATTAATGAAAAGTGATTATTGGTTATGGTTCCACTTGTTTTGTTCATTATGATCATGAGTTGTGTCCTCTCTCACTAACGCATAATTGTATATATCGGATTTTATGCTTGTGTTTGTTGTGTTTCTTGTGTGTGCAGGTGTTCGATCGCAACGAGCATGAGGATTGTGATCTGTCGAAGCAAAGGAACGGGAGCACTACATTCTCTACAAACAATAGCGTTGGGTTCGAGGTAAGCCTTCTTCGCAAGTTGGTTTATTGCAATTAGGGACCTGCACCATAGCATGTTAAGATTGTTGCTAGACCCATTCTGGGCTAGTAGGGATCGCCTCTGTCCGCAGAGGGGATTTACCTCCACAACAAATTGGTGACTCCACTGTGGATCGTTTAGCTTGTTGTTTGCTTTATAAACTACAGATGGAGCCTGAAGCTAGCTAGATAGCCTTCAAAATGCTCTTTCTTTGCATTTGTGAAAGTAGATGAATGCTACTTCAGTCAATCTCTGGTCTAGTTTATGAACTGAACACTTGGAGTATTGTCTTGTCTTTCGATCGAATCTTGACTTTGCTTGCTTGATCAGCTCTTTTGGCTAGCTCTTTTCGTGAGTTTGGCTTTTGGTTTGAGCTTTACCATCAATGGTCTGTTTCTTGGATTTCTTATTTTTTATTTTTCCTTAGTAAACTCAGTTGGCGCGCTTTTTAGTGTGACATTCGTGCCCACTGGCACATGTTGTCAGTGTATTACTCGCGCCAATTCCATTCTAGCACTAGTTTCAGCCTTACAGTCGCACCAATCCTGTAAGGTGCTATGGTTTACTGGGTTTTGAGCCTTCTGAAACTGATCTGGGTGTTTGGTCTTGTTTCTTCAACTGCTTGAGTGTTCTAGGGCCTTTTTTGACTGACTTTGACCTTCTTCCTTTGGTTGTTTTCCCATTTCTATCAATTTTACATTTTATCCCTAGGGCATCTAGGTGTTATTGTGCGTCGAGCCTCGCCTGGGAGTTTTTGGTTTCTGTCTGTTCAGTCAACTTTGTGATTGCTTCTCTACATTCGTTTGGTGGTTGTCTATCATTTTATTGCGTTGTTTGAGTGATTGGTTTCTTCTTCACTTGAATTCTGCTTTTTCTCGCATTGGGCCTAGATTACATGGTTCATTTGAGTCTTTGGGTGTCTTTTCATTTGAGGGACTTTTTGGCAATTTGAGATTTGGTTGTGTGTTTACATTGAGTGAAATTTGATTGCTTCTTCTCTTTTGCTATCACTTCTCAAGTTTCTTGTCTCATTAGTTTTCATTTTTGTTTAGTGCATTTTTTCTCTTAAAAATTTAAAATACAAAAAATCTCTTTTGCTTTGGATTAGTTAGTGTGAATTAAATCTTTTCGGTGTTATTAGTGATTAGTAACTTTGAAAGAAAAGCTTTTAGTTTCCATTAGTTGCATTAGAGATATCATTGGTTGTCCTCTGGTCATTTTTTTATTGTGTGAAAATCTCTTCAACTCTCTCATAATTAGCTTTCATCAAACGAAATGATATACTGTGGCATGTAGTGTGCATTTAGGAGATTTTGAGACATTACATTCGCTAGGGCCTGAAAACTAAAACATAATTGAAGATAAACATTAAAATTCATTCAATTTACACTAAGGTAGCATTGAAACATTAATGAAATATTTAGAGGTCTAGGCTAGAGATGTGTTCTGGCGTCTTTAAACCTAGTAGTTGTCGTTCGCCTCTTGGCTTTAGATAGCACTAGTATGGACTTGTGCTCCCCATACTGTCGAGTATATAAAGGGAGACCCCACTAGGTTTCTATCCTTTATCCATAGGAAACTGAGTCTGTCACCCTATACCTGTGATACACCGGACACAACATTCGGGGAGATTGCCTGTACGTACGTTAAGCCCTTGGTTGATTTCTTTTTCATTTTGAAACCAAGGTGTATATTGCAGTTCATGATTATTTGGTACACCCTTTGCCTAGTATTCCCGAGTATTCATTTTGATCTTATCTGACTCTTTAAATTTGAAAAGATCACCAACCGCTTGTCCTTTCACGCTTGCTTTAAAACTGAAAGAGGTAGAGTCATCTTTCATCCGTTTCTCGACTCTTAAAACATGAAACGGTGAAGTTTCTAAGTTTCAATGTCATAAAATAAATCACCCGTGATCACACTCCCTGTTAGATTTTGCTTGTTGGCTATTTGATTGTGTGCCTTTTTTCTTTTTCAGCCTGTGTGTGTGTTTGATATTTTTCTCTTGTCATTAATACCACAGTGGCGGAACCCTTAGTTTCGTCTACTGGTAGTCCATATACGGATGATTCATCAGAGGTTTCTCAATCCTCTGCTGAACCTCAGTAGCCCATCGTTTCCGAGTTTCTCGACAGGGGACCGGTTCTATCTGAGCTTCCTTTGGAGGACCAGTTGAGTTTAATTGGCCCTTATCCGACCCTTGGTCTGGATTTGGAGTAGGGGAACATTTCCCTCCTCTCACATCGAGTTCGCCTTTTTTAGCTGCTGTTGTTCCTCCTAGTCCTCATCGTCTGTTACAAGATCTAGTGGCAGGTTCAAATATGAGTGAATCCAGTCATTATGCTAGCGAGGAAATCCCCACATCTGGTGAAGATTACCATCTATTCCTAGAAGTAACTCGGAAGTTATGCCTAGAAGACAACGCTGAATCATCTGTTATGTCTTTGCCCGATCCCTCGTTACTAGCAGGGTATAGATCCTTAGGTCAGATTATCACCGCCACTGCCTCTATGGGGGTATCAGCTCCTTCTACGAGGCCGGTTGTTCCTTCATTGGGGATGTCTCCTAGGACACCCATCACAACGTCCCCTCAGGTCATTTCTGTACCCATCAGGCCCACAGTTTGTGTGGCTGCATCTACACCTACTGTTACTACTCAGTCTGTAAGGACCACATCACTTCCTGAAGACGTCTATATAGCTTCTGCTATGCTAGAGAACATCTCTCCTGAGGAGTATCGATTGTCCCTACAAAAATCGAACCTCGAGGTCGGACAATCCTCTAAAGATCTCAACCACTCATATTTTTCACATTATGCATAGGATGGTACACCCGTGTACGTTTTTCCATATCAGTACGATGAGCACGGGAATCCTTTATGTTTACCCGCTCCTGAGGCTCAGCTTCATGCTCAGGGTTTACCGTATAACTAGGCTGGGCATCCTTATAACCCGCAAAGACAACCTTTTCAAGGCTAATCTTCGGGCCAGCCTGGATATCCTTATGACCCACAAGGTTACCCTGTGGGCCAGCAAGGGCCACTATATGGTCCGCAAGGATAGTATTACAACCCTTCAGGTCAACTCATCCGGCCTCTTCCTGGGGTCCAGCCAGGGCAACCTCAAGGACTCGCAGGCCAACCAGGGTACCAACCAGGGCCGGTATATGGTCCTGGGGGGCAAGTCCAACCTTCCCAACCTATGCAACCTCAGTATCATGTTGCTCCACATTAGCCAGGACCATCTTATGGTCCTGCTGCAGGTTAAACCAGTTACCAACCGCCACCTGGCTCCATTCCTCCACCAGGCCAACCAGTCTATCCGGCACAACCCGGTGTTCCACCACCAGGCCAACCGGCCCATCCGGTACAACCTGGTGCTCCCCAACAGCCAGTTCAACTTAGAAAACCTACACAACCTATTTATCCAGGTCAACCAGTTCAACCAGGGAAACCCGTTCAGCCAGGTCAGCCTGTCCAACCAGGCCAGCCTACACACTCTGTTAACCTTGCCCAACAGTTGATTTACTCGATGCCACAACTGAATCAACTGGTGCACCCTAATTATCAAGCTCAGCAGGGTCCCACCTATCAGCAGCCCGCTCAACCTAAAGGTAGTTACTACCCTCATGGTCAATCTCGACCAACTTATAATCTGCCCCAAGGTTCCCATTATTACACTCAACAACCCGGCTACACCTATACTTAGCAGCCAAATCCACAGGCTGCCCAAACAAAGCTGACATATAATCAGGCTCCATACTCTAGTTATCAAGCCCCGTACATTGGTTACCAGCAACCGAATCAGACTGGTTATATACCATACACCCCCTATGGTCAAAATCCTACGAAACAGAACCCATGGGGGCAAGGATATTCTCAACCAGCGTGGAGTACAGGTACCAATCCTTATTGAGGGCCTGGCATGCTGTTCAATCCACAATTTTCATTCTTGGCTACCTTGGAATTACCGGACGTTTCTAAATTAAATAATGATTCGATTCTTCGTAATCCCTATTGGCCTCCGGTTCCGACCAAGGTACCCGGTGACTGCCCAAAGTTTGAAGGTAAAGCTGGTGAAGACCCCCAAGCTCGTGTAATGACCTACCATTTGTGGTGTTCATCTAATTCTTGGGTTGATTATTCAATTCGTCTATGTCTCTTCCAACACACTCTTACCAGTGCTGCTACTAAGTGGTATAATGAACTACCCTGTGGCATCTTTCAAGATTTCAATACTTTAGCAATGGCTTTTCTGACTCATTTTTAGTTACTGGTTCGCTATGAAGTTGAGACGCATCTCTTGACTTCGTTGAAGCAGGATAAAGCCACCCACATATCCGATCATATTCATGAGTGGTGACGTCATCGTAGGATGATCAAGTTCGATATACCTGATCAACTATTAACTCATTGGTTCACCACGTCCTTCGTTAACAAAATCGCCCAAGATATTGCTATGGGGGCATGTGTGATTGAAGAACAAGCCATAGCACGTGCCGAGTATCTTGATCTGGTATACTCTCATTCCGGCACACTTTATGATATTTTGACTGATGCTCCACGCCCAGGAACCTCTAAAGCTCCACCTACCCCAGCGGTGGATGGTGTTATTGGTTCAGTGTCTCAAAATTCTCGAAAATCTTCGAATGGGAAGCAGAAGTCTAATTCTTCCAATAATTCTGCTCTTCCCGCCCCCTTAGATTCTGGAAAAACTGCGGAGGTCAATGCCATTTAGGCTAATCCTATGGAAAAGGCCTACAAAGGGAAAAAGAAGGGCAAAGGAAAATCCAAACCTGACGCCCCAAAGCCAGACTCCTCCAAACCTCGTACTGAAGATGGTTCTCAACGTAAACCGAAGTACCCCTACCTTATGTGTGAAGGAGATCATTATACCAAGGATTGTCGACGACGATCTGAAATTAGTCAAATTCTCAAAGGTTCCAAAGGGACTCCAACAGTTCTTAAAGAACCGTTCCCGTCTCAGCAGACCCAGATGGTTGACCAACCTTCACCATCTGCACCATTTGGGTCCCAGGTCTTTATGATGAATGGTGCTGCACCTGTCTCCATTACTACACGTTCAAAGGATTATGCTGGATCGCGTCAGCCAGCTGGGAAGGAGATTATGGATGGCCCACCCCCTCCTCCTGTCTCCGGTTCCTTGGAGATTGAGAAGCCTACTGCTGAACCTGTTGTGAGGCCACCTTCGAAAGGTGTTCTACGAAGGTATTCCTACAACCCAAATTCCCGTGCTGCTCAGCACTACAGTATTGTTGAGGATTTGGCATAGGTGCCTTCTGGTATGTCCGCATTGGAATTCCTTCAAAGTTTCCCTTCACAACAGAAAGCTTTGTTGTCTGCAATCGGTGGAATTGATCCCACTGATTATAATATTCTCACCTTCGAATTAGAAAATTTTACCCCCCGACTTCCACATCAAATATCTCTTGTTATTCAAGTTGGGATCAATGGTCTTAAAATCCATAGGGCCGTGGTGGATGAGGGTGCTTCTACCCGTGTCATGTCGTCCGCCTGCTGGAATGCCATTGGCTCTCTGGCCCTGTCATCATCTCCCAATGCCTTAGAGGCATTTGATGGTCCGGAATCCAAACCCCTGGGTGTTCTCGAGAGTTTACCGATTACGTTACAAGGGAAGAAAGTCAACTTTGAAGTGGAAGTGGTTGACACCAAGCTTAACTACAACCTTCTTCTCGGCCACAGTTAGACTCACGCCATGTTATGCATGACATCCACCCTCTTTCAACTTCTTAAGTTCCCTCATGAGGGAAAAATTGTTACTATGGATCAGTTGTCTTTCTTCACCTCCACCTTTGAGAACAACGTTCCTTACGTGGATAAGATACCCAATCCCCCTAACAGTGTAGGACCCGGTCTCTTCAAGGACCCTGTCCTCATGGGTATTTTTCCCGCACCGCCATCACACACCATTCAAGTTAATATGATATCTAGGTCTTACGACCCATGGATCATACCTTCGCCTGAACAGGTGACTGATTTTGGAGAATCGATGCCCTTAACTCCTGTAGAGATCAATTACTGTGAAATTTTTGCCGCATCTGATCCTCCCCCTCCTCAACATGCTCCCGCAAGCATGGCTTTAGATATCTATTCTCAATCCCCCTGGCTTGGTGAGGCCGACTCGCTCGATCCTCTTCATGAGACATTCCGTTCTGACGAAGCCATTGTTGAAACAATGTCTCTTGAGGAGCTGCCTTGGAGCAATACACATCATTGTTCCTCCCTTATGCCCAGCCTGGGGGCAATGTCAGATTGTCTAGAGCGTGATATATCT
The DNA here is from genome assembly GCA_034641835.2 of Pinus albicaulis. Taxonomy (NCBI): domain Eukaryota; kingdom Viridiplantae; phylum Streptophyta; class Pinopsida; order Pinales; family Pinaceae; genus Pinus; species Pinus albicaulis. The sequence goes on from CM076570.1 coordinate 551,574,222, forward strand.
GATCATCTCTCTCCCGAGCCTCCTCCATCGAGCTCACCGGAGCACAGTCCCTCTTCTTGTGCCAAGCTCCTCAAACAATGAAACAAGTTGCTACGAGGACAGTTCTTTTAGGTGTGTCAACCTCGTTAAAATAATGAAACACGAGCCTGCTCAATTAGAGTTTGTTAGATCAAATCTCTTATGTTTCGAACCTTCACTCCATTTCCTATGGACTGAAGCTTGGGGGGCATGCACCTCGAATTGAGACACCATGTTGGGGGGCATGCCCATCTTCCTCATTTCAAGCATAGTTTGTGTTTTAAGCTTGCATAAAAATAAAACTCATTTCCAAGCATAGTTTGCATGTGTGTTTTCATGTGTGATTTTAAGCTTGTACAAAATAAAATATGTGATTAGATACATTATGTGAAATTTTTCATTGGGTCATTTGTTATGTAACTGATGCATCCAGATAACATTGTATTAGAAATTTTCATAGCATATAAAAACATCATCACATGAAAAGAGATCCATCCAGAAATAGGTATATATATATGTGTGTGTGTGTCGAAATGTTTACATAGTATGCATCACATAAAATCGAAAAATATACATGTTAGTCTTAATACAGCCGGAGACGACATGTCTCTCAAAAAATATGCAGGAAAAGCCTTAATGTCTAATCTAAATGGTGCTTGTGGTAACAAGCCACCGCACGCACTAAGCATCTCAGTAGTCAGCGGAGGTGACTAGGCACCCCCACAGTGTGTCGCTGGTATGCTAGCAGAACATCTTCTAGCCATGCATAGTCCGGGATCCCCCGGGCGATTCCCTCCAGGTTTTGAATCAGTTCACCTCCCTCGCCACCCTCAGCGTGAGGGTCATGAACGGCATGGGTTCTCCGTGCAATGGGAGAAATGCCCATGGGCCTCTCTAGGCCGACATCTGCATACACATTAAACTGTTATTAGAACGGACATGTATTACAAAAAAATTTATAAATACATAAAAAATAAAAAAAAGAGTATCATACCCAACTCCTCATCCCAATCCCCCCCCTCTAGGAGTGGAAGATCAGGATCTCCAATGAAATCGGTCCCAGCATAGGGCCAATCCTCGACCACGATCAGCTGTCGCTGTAACCACCCAAAGAACTCTAGCCTCCAGGACATCTGTTGGCCTCCTCCTGATCTGGGCATAAGTGCTGCCCAGCGAGCCATCCTCAGCTCTCATGGTACTGACTCAGCAACTGTGGCCCCTTGGCCCTGGAAAATAGGTATTCGTTCCAGGATGAATGACACCAAAATGGAACCATAACCAAACTTCTTTAGTTTGACTTGCTTGCATCTTGTCAGCTGCCTCTTGATATTGGTTGTCACCGCTATAGCCCAATCAAACAATGTAGGACTCATACACTCAGAGGCTAGTATGAGTTGGGCCTTGGTTTCCTCATGTGGAGCTTGCGATCCTGCAGCTCATGTAATGGTGTGTAGCACTATTCTGAGTGCTAGATCGCGGACAGTGTGGATATCCACCTTCCTGCTTCCTGATCCAGTTCGTGCCCCTGGGCACACCCTTGCCATTACTTGTTCCATATTTTCTCTGAAAGGCCTGTTGCCTATCAAAATGGGTACTGGGCCACTACGCAACAACCCGGTGATGAAATATACGTCAGAAACCTCAAGTTCCAACACTTGGTCCCAAAGTTTAAATACTTCCTCATTTTCGTCCCATATACTGACCAAGTATTGTAGCAGCTCAGGTTAAGCTCGTAAACATGGAGTAAGAAATAATTTTTTGAGTCCACAGCTCTTCAGTGCATTCATACAGACTTCATTCTCCATAGCCATTTCATCTTCCTCCCCATGTTCCCTCTCCTTCCATTCAATAACCATTGTGCTTGGTTACCTACGGCAACATGATCAAAAACCCTCGTTAGATCTCTGTCATGCTTGAAAATCCATATGGATGGCTCACTGTTTAAAATTTTGAAGCGGAAAATTATGTTGCACCATTGGCGTGACTTTTTTCCTAACAGTCATGCTAGTTTGCGTGACCCCTTTGTGAGAAAAAGTCCATTGGCGCGGGTCCGTGCCCGATACCCACGCTAATGGCGAAGCCTTAAAATTTTAAAGAGTCTCCTTTAGAGATCGACTGTGCAATGGAAACTCATAAAAAATGGATTAAAATGGAGCTTAAGGGAATGCCTTTTATCTGGAACAAACGAAGAGTTGAATGACGTCTTGGATTAGTCGCAATCACCACCACAAGTTCACACACAGATGGAACACTGTTGCTCTCCAAGTAAGGTAAAAAGTAAAAGTAAATTTGTTTTACCATTTGAAACCTATTTATAAATTTTCAAGTCAAAAATTAGGTTTTAAGTGTCATTTTTCCAATATTTTAATATATTTTGTCGAAAATGAATTTTACACTTGCTTCTATGTGCAGCAACAGGTATTTTGCGCGACTTGGACAGTGATACGAGTTGTATTTTATACTTTTTCAAACTCGGTAAAAACATGAAAAAGTCATTTTGGAGTCATCTTTCAGAGCTTTTCTGACTCTCTAAACATGAAAAGATTGTCGAGTCCCTTGTCGTTTCGATCTCATTAAAGTGGTCACGAAACGACATCTACCCAGTATACGTTTACCCCTTTTTCGGGCTGGGATAGATTACTTACGAAAAAGGAATACCCTAGCCTATCATGACTAGGAGGTTTTCTTAGATATTGTTTTCTACCTTTTTGGGTATGAGGAACTATTTACAAAAAGGGACCGTTGGAGTTTACTTTTTTGTTGTCTTTTCAAACTCTCTAAACATGAAAAGACACTGATTTATTCCTTTGTTAGACTCGTTAAACCCTGATGACATCGGATTCAGTCGTAACGATGCTATTCAAGTTCCTCCTTCCTAGGGCTCATTAAATGTACTAGGATGGACTTATATAGCAAGCATATGGTATCCTCTTCAAGCTTGTGTAAAAATAAAGAGGTACTCGCCAAAAATGGCGGGGAAAATGGAACCAAATAATTTTCGTGTCGACAGTATGTCGCTCTTGAACATGGCACTTGTCTGCGTTCATGTCGAGTTGGGGACATCTCATCTCATTTTTCACTTGCCTCCATGGGTTTGGGTGATCCTTTTGACCTCTCGTCTGTGCTTTGCCTCGTTATCATGACCTTTTATCTTTTGATGTCAAATACTGCCATATCCACTGTCGTGTCATTTATATGTTCAAGAGAAGTTGACCTCTGCAAGTACCAACCTTCCTCTGATTCTTGTCTGATCTTGATTCACAAAAACATTATGTTCCTCTATCTTGTGTCGATGATGTGGGAAACACTATGGCCCACCTTCAGTCAAGGTCACTTCCTATCGACTTCAGCTCATTATCCGGGAAGCTGATCTAGAGACTCCCTTCTGGTACCTTGGAGCCTGCATGCCTCAATGGCAGGTTCTTTGCGTTTGACGTTAGGTTTTCATCATTGGCCTCTGATCGAGTGATTCTGCGGGTGTTCGATAACAAATCATTGATTCACATGTCATATATTTTACCTGTAGTACCTTGAGGACCATTTTCATTAATGGTGGTACCTCTCATGTCTATTAACATCTTTCATCATTGGCTGGTAATCAGGCGATGTTCTTGCATGTTCGACTTCAGCTCACTTATTCGCATGCTTGAACTTGTACTATGTTTAGGTCGAGATGGAGCGCAAGACCCTGGATTTTGTCTGTTAGAATCCAGGTTGCGAATTTGTGAGTTATTATGATAAGTTACATGACTCACTGATTGGATGGCTGCGACCATACCTAAGTCTATTTATCGATCCTTACTAGATGGTTGCGTCCATGCCTTGGATCTGGATTATTGTATACTCTGTTATGGATGGTTGCACCCATACCGCATATATATCATCTATCTGAGATATCAGTTGTGCTTCTCTACGCATGTTTTCTGACGGCGGTGTTTCAGTTGGACACATTCTCATAAAGTATTTCACCCCTCTCTCTCTTTCGAGTCTCATGCTTTAAGGGACATTTGTTACACAGCAATTTTTCATCATCCCTGCAATTCCCCATCCCACACATTGGAGGGCTCATTTTGTGACCTATGAGCAGTGACATAACCTGAAAACACTTTCATGGCATTCCCCTGAACATGTACTTTCATTGCCCTGAAGACAACTCCTTGTGAAAAACCCTTAAAATAGCCTTTTTGCATCGGCATGGGTGCACAGTTCAGCCCTCGCGCCAAGAGGCCAAATCCTCCAAAGACGGCGTGCCAATTAGCGCTCTGTCTCAGAGCCACACCCATGCCAGGCTTAATAAAGAGTGTTTTTTAAAAATAAATGGTGGAATATTGACCCCAACCAATTCCTAAACTGGTCTCTAATTTGAGTTGGGAGGTTTGCTGTGAATCTCCATGTAGAGGAAGTAGTTTTCCACCTCTCATGGAAGCTTCCTTGAGGATAGGGAAAATACCATGATTGTAGGGATCCAAAATCTTCTTCCTCCATCTATATAAGCTTGCCATTTTCCTTTGCAAGCTAGTCTCCAAGAATCTCCAAGAGCCTTCATAGCCCAAATAATGCTGCAATAGTCCTCATAGTGTCAAATCAATAGCAAGGAGATTGTCGATCGAAGAGAGAGGCTTGTCCCCATCCTTGACAAGCTTTACCGAGACATATTCCACTGGCGAACATCGAAGGAGAATTCAGTGTTAGAGCTAGGTTGTATTTTCCTTTGTATGAATTAATGATAAGTGACTATTGGTTATGGTTCCACTCGTTTTGTTCATTATTATCATGAGTTGTGTCCTCTCGGACTAACGCATAATTGTATATATTAGATTTTACGCTTGTGTTTGTTGTGTTTCTTGCGTGTGCAGGTGTTCGATCACGACGAGCATGAGGATTGTGATCTGCCAGAGCAAAGGAACGGGAGCGCTACCTTCTCTACAAACAAGAGCATTGGGTTCGAGGTAAGCCTTCTTCACAAGTTGGTTTATTGCAATTAGGGACCTACACCATAGCATGCTACGATTGTTGCTAGACTCGTTCTGGGCTAGTAGTGATCGCCTCTGTCCATAGAGGGGATTTACCTCCACAACACCCGCAATCAGGCGCCAGCCACTTTATATATATATATTCCGCCCCGATCCACTAAAACTTTGGTTTTATTTAATATTGTGGGTTTTTCATAAAGTGTAAAGGTTTCCACTGGTACAAAGTTGAAAATATATTTACCGTTGATCTAAAGTTGATCAACGGCCCACGCAAAATTGCAAATTTTCAATTGCATACCTTTTTTTGTCCCCCCGATTGCCCATCCCTCCGATTCATTCCCCGTTGTTGATCTGATCCTCAGATCAACGGTCATCGCTCAATCACATCGCAAAGTTTCAATCGCATACTTTTGTTTGTCCTGCCGATTGCGATCCTCCGATTGAATCTGGACCATCCACGTGTCCAGATCAGACGGCCCAGATCTAATTTTGCTTCATACCATCACCCTCCACCTTTCGCCAAAGGGTTTTCAAAACCGATCTCCATCGTCGATCATCGCGCGATCAACGGTTCTGTTCAATTCTTCCTTCTGTTGCTTTTAAACCTCCTCTCGGCTAATCTCCACCATTGGATAATTCCATCCAATGGCTCTACTCTCATCCCACGCCTCTAAAGTAATGAACCCAATGACGTAGGATTTCTTAATATTTTGTATATTTTGCAGGGATTACAGGTTTTCCATAGTATCAAAAGAAATACCAAAGGCCGAGAAAGACGTTTCCTCTGCCATTGATTCATCAATGGAGACCATTCGTAAGGTTCGTATTTGATGTTTCATCATTGTTTCATGAGGCATTAATGCCATATGAGCCCCGCACAGGCTGCACATTAACAAGACACAACAATACATTGAAGAAACAAAGAGTATCAGTGTCTGAAGACTTCCCAGCACAGTTTGAAGGATTAAGGCACATATTCAGTAAATCAAAGCCGAAATCCAAGGATAAAAACATCATAAATACCAGAAGAAACAAGATAAGCCAGATCAGACCTAAAACACAGATCTCAAGTAACTTAAAAGTGTTTTGGGAAGAAACGAAGACACTGTCGATCCGAAAAAGCCTCCATCGCTTGAAGCAAAGGCTAATAAAACCCTCTCCAGCTCCTAAAGGCACATGTAGCCTTATAGTAATCATAGAAGGCTTAGTAATTTTCTAAGACAAGAGGTGTTTACCCGAGGACGGTTGAAAAATTAATACAAATCAAAGATATTATCTCTAATTGTCGGAAAGACTATTTTAAATATTAAGAACAGCCCAGAAGTAAATATTTTTGATCATTAGGCCTTGAGAAGCAGAAGATAGAGTTACTTCAACATGAAACAGAGGCCCTCAAAGGCCGAGAAGTCATCAATCTATATTAATTGACCCAGCAGATCTTTTCATCAAATTCCTCCTCCTTTTTCTTCTATAAATACTTCTGTAGAAGATAAGAAAATTTTGGTCTCTGGACATCTAAATGTATGTAATAGTTATTCTGAAGCTACTGATTCCCTGTTTGCAACTTAAAGATATATAAGTTGATATGGGAAGTTTGAAGTTGTATATACCCACCGGGCCTGCTAATGGTAACTGGTTTGAACATCAATACAAGCTACTGATTTATGGGATCCTGATTTATGTCAATGGTGATGTGTTCCTCACTGTCAATTGTTATTTTGTTTAATTTTTTCACTCTGTCCACTTTCTCTGATAAAGAGCAGCAAACATAGAGCTAGGATTTACTCTCAACAGTACCTTACTCTCACTGAAAGCTTTATTTTTCTATGTTTTCTTCATTCGAACATCCTCTTTGAAGAGTATATTAATGAAGGTCAGTTTAAAAGCACTTGCCTGATCTAAATCGCTCTTTGTGATTGTTATCTGTGCTTTCCTTTAGAATATGCTGAAAGCAGGGTAGTTTAGAAGCACTTACCTGATCTTAAGCTGTTCAAACTGGTTTTTTTATTTAAATGTTTTCTGACTGAAAGTACTTTGAAGCAAGCTAGTTTAAAAGCACTTCCTTGATCTCAGAATACTTTTATGTTTCCCCTTAAGTACATGTCGAAGCAAGAGAGTTTGAAAGCACTTACTTGATCTAAGGTTGTTTCATTTTTTTCTTCATTTGTTTGGTTCTACACTTCCTCTCTGTTTCATTCCATAAAATCACTTTAAGAGATCCTTTGACATAAGCAAATTGCCCCACAGATCCTGCTTGAACCTTGCTATCCAACTAAAATCCTCCTATCACTCCATAGCCCAATGGGTTAAAGCTTTCTTTGCCTTTCTGTCAGTCGAATAATTCCTTCACCTACAGACACCTTCACCCTTCATTTTAAGGCTACCTTCACCTTCATCATGTCTTTTCCCAACCAAAACGAACAAAACAAAACCCAAGCTCTTCATGACTAGCCTAATATCACATTTCAAGTTTTAAATATCACATCTTTAAGCTCATTCATACAAAGATCCCTCTCTGGATTTAGGAGGGCTAGATCCTTGAATCCCAAAGTGGTTTGATGTTGTCTTATCTTTTGGTTTTTCCAATCTGGCCAAAACATAGGAACCCCAACACCTCCCAGCGATGTACCTAGTCAGCTGTCTGTGTTTACTAATCCTTTCCCTCAGCAAGGATTCACGACTACCCAACCACCTGAAGGTCAGGTGGCCACTCAACCTCCTTCATTTGGTACCTCTGATTACTATATTCTCATGATGAGTTCTAATCAACCTATAACCGTAGACCTCAACCTTCAGACTCGGTCCCGTCAGTACAACAAGCCTCCTGCTATGTTTGTCCCCGAGCCACCTCCTTCAAGTTCTATAAAGCCTCTTTCTACAACTAATGGTCCTTTGTAGATCCCTAAACCTAAGGTAGAGGTTCATACCAAGATCCGTAAGGGACCACAATGCTGAAATATGCTTCTGGTAAATCTGCCCATTTGTATAATATAGTAGATGATTTGGTGCAATCTCCTCCTGCCATTTCAATGTTGGAACTCCTCTAGTCATTCCCTTCAAAATGAAAATTTGTACTATCTACCATGGGCATTGTAGATCCTTTCGATGATTGCTTGATTGTCTTCGATGTTGACCAGTCATAACATCCTCCTCTTCCTGCTTCCATCGCCTTGCAAATCCTAGTCAAGATCCGTAATGCCAACATTTCCCGGTGCATCATTGATGAGGGGGTATCCACCTATGTGATGTATGCTTCAATTTAGAAGCAAATCAGATCACCTTATTTGGCTCCTTCCATGATCACTCTTCGAGCGTGGGATGGCCACGCCTCCCAGGCCATTGGCCTATTCCACAATTGTCCTATTACTCTTACGAGAAAGACTGTTTACGTTGACATAGAAGTCATAGATGCCCCCTTAGATTACAACATTCTATTGGGTCGTAGCTACAACTATGTGATGTCTACTGTCCCATATATGGTTCACCACAAAATTTCTTTCCCTCATAATGGAAATATAGTCACCATTGACCAGTTTACATATTACAAACAGAAGTCTCAGACCTCCCTTGAGTCCATCATCTCTTTGGTGGCCAATAAGCAAGCCGTCGATCCATTGACCAGTGTCTCACCCGGCGTCTACAAAGACTCCTCTTTTCTTGGTAAATTTCCTGGTCTTCCTCCTCCTGTCTCTGATCCGAGCTCATCGAATGTTTGCATGGTGCAATCATCTCGGGCTTCCCTCAAGCGGCCTGCTTCTGCTAGTCAACAGCCTCGCCCTTCGCAGCCTACTCCTAGCCCTTCAATTCAACCTTCTAGACCTCCTCCTAATGGCCCTTCACCTACAGCTGGTATCCATGAGCCTCTCTACCCTCCTGCAATGGTTCCTTGAGGCCTTAACCATCTTGGAGCTATCCCTCCTAGACATTACCCCTCCGGTCAGATACCATTCTTAGCTCCCCCCTAGAGTGCATTTGGTACCTGTCATGGCCACCCAATCTCTTCCTAACCTGACCCTGGGGATTCTTGTCTGGTACCTTGATCTCTGAGCCTCTACCCCACCTGGTCAACCCAAACCTTACCTTGCTTTGACCCCGTTTCAACTGGTCCCCATGACTTCTCCCGCTGCTACAATGCCTCAACCACCTCAACAGTAACCCTCTCCTGTTGCAACAGCTTCAGGTAAGAAGGGAAAAGCTCACAAGAGGGAATTCAAAGACAAGGCTTCCCTGAATAACCATGCTCCTCCTTCACCTCCAAAGCCTTTTTATTTGTGTGATTTCGTCGGTCATGCCACCCATACCTGTCCAGAGTTGCCCCGAATCAAGCCCATGGTTAAGATTGCATTCCCTCAGTCTACGGTCCTAGAAGCCTTTGTTTCTTCCTTCACTGTAGCCAATAACCCTAAGACTATTCACACCAATCAACCCTGTGCTTTGTGTGATCTCCATGGCCATTATTTCCACCATTTTCCCTACCTTACGCATTACCGTGCCTCTTTGGAGGTAGTTCGGGAGTATGAGGTTGAACAGAACCAATCTACCTCTCTCGTACTTATGCAGTATGATGTGGTCCAGCTTGAGGATTTACCCACTCCCATTGACATTCCCCCTCCTGATGTCAAGATTATGGAGCCTACGACCACCATCCTCTACTTATCATCATCCATGAGACCCTCAGTGGAAGCTCCCTTTGAATCTTCCCTTATTGTTTCGCTTGACCTTCCTTCAGCAATCACCCTGGGCTCAACATCAGTGGATCCCCTATCTACTTTTTCTTCCATCATCCCCCATGATGATGTGCATGTGAACCATTCTTCTCATGATGATGAGTCAAGTAGCTTCACCACGTCATGTGGTCTCCCTTCCTCCAGTCGCTCCATCTTCTATTGTGATGATGACATCATGGAAGACTTGTCCACCCGTAACTTCATCCTTCCTGCCCATAAGCGAGATGGTACCATCCCTGTCAATGGTGACTTTCACGGCTTGAGAAAAAGCTACACCTCTGATAGCTCCCACACTCCACCTAACCGTCAGCGTGTGAGTAGTTGACATCCTACCTAGATCACTCCCTCTTATAGTGTGTGTTTGATTTCTACTTTGCGCTCAGGTTGCCAGAATTTTTCACCATCCTCCCATTTATTTTCTTATGGCACCTTTCATATGGACCTCCCTTCCACAACTTATATCGGTTATGCCGATGGTGCAAGTCGCTACTCCCAGAAGCTAGCCTTGGCTGGTTGGACCATATTTACCCCCTTGCATTCACTTGTTCTCTCGAACAGTGTGTGCATTGGTACTGATACGAATAATTAGGCTGAATATGATGCAATGTAAGGCTTATTAGCTGATGCCCTCTCCCATCACATCCTCCACCTTCATGTTCATTTAGATTCCCTGCTTCTTTTCATGCAATTGAATGGTGTCTATCATGTGCATAATCATATCCCTTTTAGAAGATATTTATGAGTGAAGCTTTTGATGCGTGAATTTGAAATCATTACATTCAGTCATGTACCTAGAGCACAAAATCACTATGTAGATACGATTGCAAAAAATATTCTAGATTACCATTTAGCACATGCATTTAACACAAGAAAATAACATAAAACCATAAAAATTATTCATATCCATAATAGGTGTCGTATAAATTGTTTTAGATTCCATCAACTCTGATACATATGACATGCCCATAGCATGTTACAAAAACTCAAAACTGGGGGCACCACCTGCCCCTACACAAATAACACTATCTGGAGAATCCCGAGCTAATGGCTCTACTCCCACAGCTTGTATATTGTGCATCTCCTGTCCGGCCATCACCATGCGCCACTTGACCCCTCACCACTCTGAGGGTAGACCAATACATGGCTCTATGTACTGGTCCTCTAAGTCTTGCTAGCTGCACTCTGAAACATCATTCAGAAGCCTCTCACATCTATGACAGATATCTGCCAGGAGGGCTACTGCATCCTCATTTTGTGTCACCCTCGAACCACTAGGTCCTGCAGCTCCTGATACTATAGGTCATCCCATATAATCGACCGGTTTTACCGGTGTTGTATCTGCATACCAAAAATGGAAGAATCAGTACCATATATAATATTCTCAAACTTTACAATACACATAAAATATTAGCAATTTTTCACTCACCATCAGACCCACATACTTGACCAGGCGGCAGTGGAAAATCCAAGTCCCCATGATAAATCATCCCACTATATGGATAGTCATCTATTTACAATGGCATTTGACCCCAATGAGCAAAGAAATTGGGTCCGAACACCCGTCCCACCGCCCCACGTCCTCATTTGCACAATATTCGCCCCCACCGGTGTATCCTAGGCTTCCTCGGGCCCCCATCTTGGAGCTGTATGTGAGGTCGAAGTGTCGAGATCTTCTCAAAGAAGATTGAGCACAACATTGTCCCATATGCACAGTCATGGTTCACTTGCCGCTTGCATAGTGACAACTATAGTTTCAACGACAACGGTATCATCTGGGCCCACCCATAGTAGGTCCCACTCAATACACTCTCCACAAGCATCATCTGCTCTCCAGTGATGTGGTGGAGTTCCTAGTTCCCCAGGATCTATAGCACCGCTGCGGCCACAGCATGGTTCTCTAACCTCTTTAGATACCCGATGGGTATCTGTGTCCCTTTGACATGGAGAAATCATCGAAAATGGTTCTTTACAAACTCCATGATGTTTTTCCCCCATGGTAACACTGGTTGATTATTCCCTACCATTCCAAGTGGTGGGAGACCAATCAAGAAATATATATCCTGGACTGTCAACTCGATCCAATGCCCCTGCACTATAAAGACCTCATGGTACGAATCCTAATAGCTGAAAATCTAGGCCAATAAGGGCTCTCCAGCTCTCATCAGAGGGTTCTCCACAAACTTCAGAACCCCAAACTTGGCCAATGTACTGCGGACACCCTAATCCTCCCAGATCTCCGACCGTAATGTGCCCAAGTTTCTCTCTCTCCATTTGATCTGTAATTATGCCATATCTGCACAAAACCATCATATTTATTAGTTTACAAATAGGAAAGACTGTATAGAAACATAAAAACCCAGTTCTCAGCCAAAAAATAGCACAAAAAACCCCTCTCTATTAGGTCACATAATTCAGGCCCAATCCTAGCACAGGTTACAGTTTTCTGCCCAAAACCTGCTACCTAGATCACAGATTTTGCCCCAAAATTTGCGACTCGGTCGTGAAGAGGAGCAGGTGTCTGTTCCTGAGCTTTGGGGACCTAAAATGAACTTTAAATCCACTAAAATTAAATAGTAGGGTTAGGCCTCTTACCTGCAACTGACGGATCTCATTTCCAATGGTTGGTTTGTCTGCTACGCTCGCCGCAAGATTTAGGGCCTTCTCTCCTCTCTACATTCACCACATCTCCACATGCAAGTGAGTGAATTTGGAGGGAAAATTCCCTATTAAAAGAGAAACCCCTGATTTCTCTTTCACCTATTGTAGCCAAACTATAACTCAGTTGACAAACCATCTGTACCGTTGGAAGTCTCTCACTGAGCCCTCAAATGGGTATCTGCTAATTTTTTGTGATTTGATACTCCACTAAGACACATTTTGTCCAAGAAGGGTCACTTCACCACTCCTCAAAATCAAATTTATCCACTTTTAACACTTGTAATTGGGGCACTGCTTCGCTTCCACACTTTTCCATGCTCGTGTTGATTTGGTCGTGAGTAACCATCTTGTACTCATGTATTTATGGTCCCCACCGAACCTTTTCTGTGTGGCAACATCATCGAGTCACCACTGTTTAAAGAATCCCAGTCGAATCATCATCACATTCATGGAGTCTATCCTGAGTCCTTTTGTATCTCGCTATAGTCCTCCATCCATCATTACTTGGTTCCTCTCTCGTGTTGCACATTATGGCCTTCAATCCTACTGTCCCTTATCGCTCATGATATTATGTCAGTCGTTGCCAAGTCATCCATGCCCTTTATGCTCTAACAAGCGAAGTCATTCGTCTTCTACTCAGTACCCCCCATTTCATCATCATCCCTAGTGTCAATCTGTCAGTCACTCTACTATTTCCTCTCATGCCTTAGTTGAGGAGCCCTTATTGCCTCACCTATGGTGAACCTCCTTTTGTCAACATCAGATCATTCGTTCCAGAAGACAAGTCTAGAGGGCGGTGTACCTTGGTTCCAACTTCCACTCTTTTTCGGTGCCTCAGATCAAGCAAAAGGACTCCTTACTACCATTTCACTAGATTGTTTCTCAGCTCCAGCTCCTTTTCAACATGATCAAGATCTATATAGTTGATGGTTTAGTGATGCAGCAGTTGATACCGATGAATATCAGTTGCATGTGAGATGTTTCAGCCCTCATGAGGGGGTACCCTTATAGGTAGCCCCCCACATGCCTGTATGACCTCTTCATTACAACCTTTGATGCAGCTCCATATATTTATTTTTCCCTCATCCACTTGCATCGCCTTTTTGTTTGCATGTATTAGTTAGATTTTCAGAACCCTTTCCTATTTACATGGGAATTTCGGTTGTATTTTTATCTCATGTACTTAGATATTATTATATAAGTCTTGGCTGTTATCCCAGGCACAGTATGTATGTGGGATTCAATATCATGTTTTTACATGGCTCATGTTTCTGGCAACATGTACTATATTGTTCAATTACTTGTTTACTGGACACGCTATTCTTTGTACTTTGTCTTAGCGGGCATAGGTATGCCTTCCCTGCTGCCTATAACATAGGTACTCACTCATAAAAGAGACTTGTCGCACCTATAAGTCTCGCTTCCTCAGGGTCTATTCCTCTATCACTTTGGTCTACCTTATATTTCTCTCTCTCTGACTTCCCCTTCGGTGTCTAGTGATTGAGTTCTTACAACGTACTTCAGTCATACGATTAGCTCCTAACGGTCACACGCTGGGGGGTAATCTGTTACACCATTTTTTGGTCATATAACCTGTTACTATTAGATGGAGCTAAGTACACCATGTAAGACCAATTTTACCCTAAGTAAAATTGCTTTCACTATGAAAAATAACTTAGTAAACCACCTTTATTAAGTTGTTTATGGTCTAAACAGGAAACCCCATGAGCAAATATTAAATAAATCCACATTTGTTTGATTTTCCTCAAGGAATAATTAGTTAAACATAAGTTTAATTAATATTCCTGGTCATAATTTACCCAAAACAAGAAAATTAATTAGATAAATTATTATTTATCTTATTATTTTCTAGGAAAAAATATTTAAACCTTATTTAAATAATATTCCTTGTTAAATTTGACTAAATTATTCATAAATCATTAAATAAATCATTATTTATTTGATTATTACTCAACCACATCCTTAAAATAATAAATAAATCTCTTATTTATTTATTATTTACAAATAAAGGGGTTTGACCCAAGTCAAATTCTTTTCCCTCCAACAAATATAATAAAATATTCCATAAAATTTAGACCTTGATTTGGTTAATAATACTTTAATTATTCACCAATATATAGACTAACTCAATATTTTGTTATAAATATAAGGGTTTTTCCATTCACTCACCACCTTTTGTTTCCTAAACATCAGTCTGGATCTATACTTTTGGTCTGAATTTGATCCACCATCATTGTCATATTTTTCTATCTTTTTTCTTGTGAGCTCCCTTTAAGTTCCATTTTTGTCTGGGTTTTCTACACCATCAAGAGAGAGGAATTTTAGATCTGAAGTGCTGAGGCCTTACAAGAACCCATCCCATTGAGGAGAACTAGTAAAATCCTTCTATGTTTTCCTCCCAGGTGTCATTAATACAAAATTCATTCAACATATCCTTGTCTTGTCTATTGGATGCATGGAGTAACTCTTGTTTTTATTTACTGCTTAATGTGTTTTAATGCATATATCTAGATTTTTGCAGCATTTATCTTGATCAACTAATTGTAGATCTAAAGATGTTGACAACCATCTTTGTTGGTAGGGCTATTTCAGCTAAAGTGGTATTTTTTCATACACTTGCAATTAAGATTCATGCTAACAATATGACATAAACCAAATGATATCCAATATGTTTGAAATAAACAAATTTCATGAGTGAAGGTTAAGAGATGGGGAAAAATTTCCCTATCCATTAATAACTCTTTCTCCAAGTGTTAACAAGATTCCTTTATTGGCCTTGGCATCTGCATCTTGATTATTAGATTAGAGAATATGAAAAAAAACTGAATAGGTGAAACAAGCTTGTAGACTTATAATTCTCTTGACCACATGGAATATTTTTTTGTTCTATGGAAGATAATTGGCAACAATATATTGAATGGTCAATTGAGAATCTCCCAACACCAATAAGGACATTATATTCTTTCTATTTTCTAAGTAAATTCCCTATGTGAGATCATATGCTTCTTCCATATTAGATAGTAAGGCCAAACCCCAAGCATAGTTCAATTCTTTGTTTCCTCCTAGGAAAAATATCAACCCTCAATCTTGTTGCCCCTTTCAATATTTCATTACACCTAATAAGAATACACAAAGTAAAAGTCTTCCATTTTCCAACCCCTTTTTCTTAAAACTAGAGGTTCCTTTTATAAACAATTATCCCTCTTCATTTATTTTGTTTGTTCTTTTGTTACAACCATTTTCATTTTCCAACTTACATTTTGAATTCTCTTTACAAAAATAATTTGAAAGTCATACAATATATTTCCAAGAATTAATTTGAAATTCATACAATATCTTTTTAGGAAATTGTGTTGGTACAAGTTTCATTATTTCTTAATTCCAAATCTCATGTTACATAGGAAATTTAATTTGTTATTTTCATTAAAAATATTTTATGGGTTTTATTTGTTTTTATTACTAAAATATATTCATGTAAGATAAATATATTAGTATGAGGAGTTTCGATAAATATATTCACATATTCATCTTTTACTCTAGTCTTTAGGATTTTTTTTGCATTTACCTGAATACTTGAAAACCATTAAAATAGAAATCAATTATTAACAATCCTCAATTTTATTATTTTAAAAGATTAATAAAATCTTATGATTAATAAACTTATTCTAAACCATTTCATTTACAAAATATGAAGTTATTAAAAGTTTGAATGAAATTATTAATAAATCCACTTAAATAGAAATTTCAATTTCAAATCAAATTGTAAATAAACTTAAATAATCACACAAATCAAATAATGAATATAAGCTATTAAGTATAACCATCCCCTTTCTCTTTTTGTAATATTGTGGATCTTTTTATTTTCTATTTTTAAGTCAATGTTCAAGTATTTTTACTATCCATTTACTAAAAATGGTTTCCCATTTTTTTCTCTATTTGGTCGTTTAAAACTCAACATCCATTGATTTCGCCCTTAAATTAATTTTGGACCATTGATGTGCGAGTTTAAGTTTATTATTTATCCCACATGCATTGTGGGAAGGCATTATCAGGTTTTTATATATTTTTTTCTCACATAATATTTTTTTGTGTGAAACTATAGGAAAAATCCAAATCCCATGCTAATATTTTGTCTATGTACAAATCTGTGAAATCCAGAAAATATGAGATCAAAAAACTAGAAGAGTTGCAAGTGTAAAACATTTCATATCCTGGAAATACATGACATCTGAATTCATATATTGTCATGACCAATTTCAAAATACCTAAAAAAAAATATAATAATTAATATGAAATAAAATATAATAAAACAACAATGAATCAATAAAAAATAGATTAAAAGAAATCAAATTACATAAACAAAACTTAATGGGTTCTTGCATGAATGGTGACGATTGGATGAAAAATGAAATTGAATATTTGGTTATATATCCTAATTCTACAAGAATGAAGAGGCGATGCATCCAAAAGTTGAATGTTGGATGTTATTTGGATATTTCGAATCTACTACATCTAGAAAATAATATACACAAATATCTCATATTGAAATTACTTGAAAATAGAACTGAGAGAGGAATCAATGAAACACAAGGCATCCACGATGACTAATAAATGCTCATGCTATGGCGAATGAATTTGGGAGACTCGTCATTAGGATATGAAAATAGTATTGTTAACACCAGAAAATCGTACATTATAAAAGACACCTAAGGTTGTTTAGTAAAATGTACAAATAAACATTTTCCAACTGAAGAAATTATGGAAATTTCAAATAGTAAACTTCTCCTAAGGTTGTTAAGGAAAAATTGGGCCAGACACCAGGAAAGAAGGTCGAATGTGCAATCACACAACTTTTTATTTGAAAGCCGCACGGTCAAAGGAAAGTGTGTACTAAGAAATTAGGGAATACTTACCACACTTTGGGGGAGGATTCCATAACATTTCCAATCAAGGAAATCCGACTTGGTGTCACCCTAAAGATATGCATCCCTCAGTGGAATCATCTTATCCTACTCTTAAGTGATTATCATCCTTGAACCAATAAAGGGAAGATCTTATCCTACTCTTAAGTGATTATCATCCTTGAACCAATAAAGGGAACATGGGTTCAAAATTTTCTATATGAAGAGGCCATGAGATAACCAAAACATGAGACATTGTTATGCTTGCCAAATTGATACCAGAGCAACATGACATTTCATTGTTGAATCGGAATAAGTAAGAGCTCTAGCATGTCGGCCATATTTATTTTAAGAAATCCAACATCTTAGTGAGAATAGAAGAGCCCACCATTGGAGAGTCTTCACACTGATTTTGAGAAAGAGGAGAATCTTGCAAAGAGACTGAGGAAAGGGAACTCCTTGTTAAATATTTTGAGCACCATAACTCAAAGAATCCTCTTCAAGGGTTTTTAGTATTCTATTATATTCATCTTGTACCACCAGCAATCAATAAAGGGAATATTTTTCTATTATTATGTTGACTTGTTGCTTAATTAAGAATTATTTTGTATGTGTATGTTATGCTTAGTTTATGTTTGTAGATGAATTGTTTTCACTATTTTAAATGCTTTGTTTTATTCAAGTATGTCCACTAACACCACCAACTATCTATGTGATCCTTTGCAGGGAGAAACCAACTATTAAGGGGGTTTTATTTATTTCTCCATTGCCACAAAACACTAACAAAAAATTGGATACTCCACTGGTTTCTTTTCTTTATTATAATGATTGTTTTGTAGGACCTCCTCTCTACATAACCACTCTACAAGGTGCTCAACATTTCTCTGTAATTTTTTCAATACCTATGGGACCTATTCTGATCCCAAGGAATTGAGTTTTCATTCTCTTTTCTCGCCCACGTGACTTTTTCTCTGACAGATGCATGCATGTGTATGTATGTGGCTAAACCCGAATGATCACCAAAAAGTAAAAAATAGCCTTATATTATATGTTTTCTCAGGTGATCGGTAGCCTTTATTGAATTTCCTTCACTTATGCATTTTTTATGCTCTATTCAATTTTCTTGATTGCTTTACTAACCTTAGTTAGTGGAGAAATTGTAGTGTTTTTTCATTTGCATTTTCAAATACACACATAGCTTAATTAGGGAGAAGAGAAAGTGGCCAAATTCCACATATTTTTCTCAAACTAGTTTGCTAAAGTTTTCTACAAATAACATAGTTTAATTAGTAAATGTGTTAGTGGCCCATCATCCACAAATCTTGTTACTAAACAAAGCACTTTTCACTTTCGTTAGTTTTGGGACTACAACCAAGTGTTGGTACATAAATAAAGTAATATTATCTTCCCTTGCACCTTTAGGCGAACCTTGCTTTACATATGAACTCTTTCTTTAATGACTTGAGTTTCCCATCTCACTTTAGACCCACATAGTGTAATAGAAAAATGTAATATTCCCAAATTTCCACATCAGATTTGGAATATTAGAGTTCTTGATTTTCTTAATAAATTAAGTAAATAAAAGGGTGGAGGGACCCACAAACCCGAAAGATGAATAAAATCCACTTTTAAGGTGTGTATGTGGATATTTTAGATCTAGATCAAACTTGGGTTGTTTATCAGAGTTTGCAGGGTGTTCCTGAGCGGGAATCCTACCACTTTCTTTGAGTAGCTCTGGAAAGAGGATTTTTCTTCATCCCATATCAGGCATTGGTGCCATATTTAGAAGGTTGTTTCTAGCATTCAGCTAGGAAACCAGTGGAGGATTCATCCAACCACTTTGTTCTTCAGATCCAGCTTTTCAGGAGCAACAGATCTATATCTGACATTCAGGCCTTGGGATTTTACCTCCATGCAGTAGAAGTTCCTTCAAGGAATGTGTAGTTTAGTCCTGTAGATCTATTGGAGGAAGGAAGTTTCCAGTATTTCAGCTAGAAATACTGTGAGGGATAACCTCCTCACATTGGATCTATTATTTCCATCACTCAAAAGCTGATTTGCCACATCTAGCAGCAGGCTAAAGAGCCTCCCTCTCTGACAGCAATTTTTCCTGAATTTTTTGTTCCTATAGTAGCTATTTTCAGTGGAGGAGATTGGAGGATCTAGATCTTTAGCTTTTAGCCCAAGGATCTGGTGAAGGGATCAACCCTTCTTGCATAAATCTGATTGTACATTATTCCAGCCATCATATCATCAGATATAGCTTTAGATCTACATTCCCAGCAACATATATGTGAAGCCTTTGGAGGAAGGTTGTATTATACTTATAGATCTGAGAAATCCCTTCCGATTTATCTTGGAAAAACATCATAGAGCCCAGATCTACAATTTCAACATCATCGGAGCTCCCATTCTGCCTAGATCTGACTTTTTATCTTACAAGCAGCTGTAGTCCCTATATTTGTAGTAGGGACAGCGTAGTATACCTTCCAGCAAAGCAACGATTATGTAGTCCCTCTTGGGATATCATTTGAAGGTCATTATAGGCTACTTTTGTGGCTTGAGTATCTCATATTTTGAGCATTGTTGTACTTTATTTTTCACCTCCAAATTAATAAAATGGCTCAAATATTTCTATGCATTCTGATATATATATATATAGATTTATTATTTAATTTGCTGCAGTTATTATATTGTGTTTCAATATTACTACATTCTCCCTATTGGGATATTACAGTGGTATCATAGCATGATCTATGGCTCAGCTTGTGGACACTTCATCTTTTACATCAAAAGAAGAAGCAGATAGATGAGATCTATCATGGAGGATGAAAATTATACCACTCCTTTCTTTAGATCCATGCAAGATCTCTCCAAGGAGGTAAATCCAATGAATAAGGAATAACAGAAAGAAGATCCAAGAAGAAGATGTGATAAGGAAGGTCCAAGCATTTCTTATCAGCAAAGAAGAAAACCGGATAATCCTAGATCTCCTCATAGATCCACTATGCCCACTTTCTTTGGAGAAGGTGAAAGGTGTATAAATGAAGAAAGGAATGAACCTGAAACTCATAAGACTCTCAGTGTATATATTGAAGTGTACAAAGCACAGTCTAGAGCACTCAAGGAGAAGCTAACTCTCCAACAATTCTTCAAATCAAAGAAGAAAGAGGATCCTATAGTAGCAATAGAAGAAAGAGGCATAATAGATTCTATTTTCCTACATTTGATGGATCTTCCTCAAGCACTGTTAAGGCATAGAGGAGAGAGTTAGACGTATTTTTCAGGCTACATCCTATAGCTAAAGGAGAGGTTGTTCAAATTGCAACACTTCATATTTTAGA
Source organism: Pinus albicaulis (assembly GCA_034641835.2). Classification (NCBI taxonomy): domain Eukaryota; kingdom Viridiplantae; phylum Streptophyta; class Pinopsida; order Pinales; family Pinaceae; genus Pinus; species Pinus albicaulis. The sequence continues at coordinate 551,594,864 of CM076570.1, forward strand.
TGAAGCCAATGATTGGTGGTTTGGTCACATGGAGAATGAAAAAGTGACTAAATATTCAGATTCCTTTCACAAGTTAAGGAAGGAATTTGAGGTGAGAAAACCAGAGATGTATCATAAAGTGACATTTCCTAAGGAGGAGGATGCCAATATTGTCACTCTAGATAAGAGGTCACTACTTTCACCACCAGCTGCATAAGTACTTGCATCTGGAGAAGAGACACTTGCAACCTTGCAAGATAGTCTTGAGCTCTTGACATAAAGAGTCCCATGCATGATTCAGGGTATCCATGAGGAAGAGGAGGAAGTTTCCAGCACTGATACACTTGGAGAAGAGCAACCATCACTCTTACTAGCAGTTGGAGACACTATTTTCCTAGTTGGAGGAACTATTGTGTTCTGGCAAGAGGTTCCCACACATCATTTGATCCAAGGTATGCATGAAATTTCATCACATACTGTTTCAATAGATCTTATTGAAACTTATGAGGACATGCCATCAGGGCCAATGCATAACCAAGGGTTAGAACATAGTTCTGATTTGAAGCAGCAACATATCACAGCGCAGAGGACCCTTGATCTAATAAAGGAGGAGGTTAAGAACTATCCCAACTAATCATTGTTGAGCTACATTCAACCCTTTGAGTTTAAGTGTAGAGTTTTGGAAAATGGGATGATCATAATCCTGTGTACAATAATTGGTTATGAGATTAGTGTTTTTCCTTACTTTGAGACAACACATATATTATCATGCAGTTCTACAACATTTTCACTTAGTAGCTGTGAATATAAGGAGGTACAATCATTCTTGGAGTATTATGAAGGTAGCTTCACTCATGAAGCAATGGAGGTAAAGATGATAAATGGTAGACATCTTGAGATGAGAAACCTTTTCTCCTTTCTAGATGACCCTTTCTCAATGAGCATCTCACAGCTCAAAGAGAAAATTCTACCTGTAGCAGATCCAAAACTTCATTGGTTTTGGAGGGCCTTTGGTGAAAAGAGAATATCATTAAGAGATCTAATTGGAGGTGCACTTCAACATTTCATGGAGTGAAAATTTCATCATCAGTTTGTGGAAGATGGTATTCTACAAAGGGAGGATACCATTATTATGCAACACATCGCTCATCATTCATATTGGGGTGAGTGGGTGAGGAAGATAAGCAAGGGGTTGTATGACGACTTGCAGGTTTATGACATGGGCCAGCATGCTTGGTTAAATTTTTTTCCCTTTGGATATTTCTGTCACTATCCAAAGGCTCCTATCTGTTTGATCCATGCCCTGAAAAAAACTTATGAGATGAAGAAGTAGGCATGGCTACTCTGGCTACTCTTGGGTGAGTATGGTTACCACCCAATAGCTCATGTTTTCTGATTGATGCCTTGTGTATCAATGATAGACTACATCAAGAGAAGGCATGTTCATTTTGGTTTCCATTGAGAGATATTGGCCACCACATAACATCTCTTGTTTCTATGTGTTTTGTATTGGGTAAAACTTGGCATGATGCTCTCATGATGTGTATTGATGGAGCTCATTTGTATTGGGCCGATATGACATTCCACATGTCTATCAATATGTTTTTGCTTCATGATGCACATGAGGAGGAGAGAAAGTAGCAAGATCTCTTGTTGCTTTGGTTGCTTTTGTGAGATTTTGGCTTGTCCATCTTACATGGAGGAGATGGAGGATGGAAGCAAAGGGCCTTACTCCAGTGGCTACTATTAGGAGAATATGGTTTGAAATTTTTGAATACCCGTATATCTCCTTTTTCTTCTTTTTCATAATTTTGGAATGACGCTTGGACCCAACAAGGCCAACAAGACTAAGGATGATAGCATATCAATGCTCAATTAGATTCATAAAGCATGGGATGAAGAGATGTATTGTGAGATGGAGCATTTCCTTTGTGGAAAGAGCCACTTTATTTTATGTATCTCATGTATTAATGATGAATTTGGAACTCATATGGTTGTCACTTGGTACTTCATGATGGAAGGAGGACATCTAACCATACAGTTGGAGGTCATTCTATATGTTATTGAAAGACAAATTTGGAACCAAACATGCATAACACATTGCAAAAAATTGAGGAAGCCTTCCTTATGTGGATGCCATTGGGAGGGGAATAGATGGCTTTGCATCTACTTTTGGAGTTTCTTGAGGACAAGCAACATTCTACCAGGGGGGGCTATAATATTCCTAAATTTCCACATCATACTTGGAATATTAGAGTCCTTGATTTTCCTAATAAATTAAGAAAATAAAAGGGTGGAGGGACACAAACCCCAAAGATGACTAAAATCCACTTTTAAGGCGTGTATGTGGATATTTTAGATCTATATCTAGAACATGGAGTAGTGGAGCAGCTCTATTAATGGAGATCCTGTCTCATTTGTGAGATAGATTATGGAGGATGAAACAGTCGAATAAGATCATGAATGTTAAATATAAAATCATAAGGATATTTGATATGGTCAACTGAGATCATAATGCATTCAAAGAAGATCATTATTCACTTATGATAAGATAGTGGAGGAAGTGATGCATTTAATGCATGGATGATGGAGACGGTGATCACCCCATATGAACATGATGGAGGACATGGATCATGTTGATTCAGTCAACATTGACCAGATCAACAGTGCAGTCAAACATGGAGACCTTGTCCACATGTACAGTGCAGATTTGGAGTGGGCCTAGGCTATGGAAGGCTCATGTATATAATGAAGGTGAAGGAAAAATTGAAGGCATGATTTGGATTATTCATCTCTTGATATGTTTAGATCTAGATTTCTCTAAGGACATTTCTATGCAAACTTGGGTTATTTAGTAGAGTTTGTAGGGTTTTCTCGAGTGGGAATCCCACCTCTTTCTTTGAGTAGCTCTGGAAAGAGGATTGTTCTTCATCCCATATCAAGCATTGGTGCCATCTTCAAGAGGTTTTTTTCTAGCATTCAGCTAGGAAACTAGTGGAGGATTTTTCCTACCACTTTGTTCTTCAGATCCAGCCTTTTAGGAGCAATAGATATATATCTGGCATTTAGGCCTTTGGGTTTTGCCTCCATGCAGTAGATGTCCCTTCAAGGACTGCGCAGTTCAATCCTATAGATGTATTGGAGGAAGGAATTTTTTAGTATTTCATTTGGAAATCCTGTGAGGGATAACCTCCTCACATTGGATCTATTATTTCCATCACTGAGTAGCTGATTTTCCACATCTAGTAGTAGGCTAAAGAGCCTCCCTCTCTGATAGCATATTTTTTTGAAGCTGTTGTTCCTACAACAGATATTTTTCAGTGGAGGAGATTGGAGGAGCTAGATCGTGAGCTTTTAGCCCAAGGATCTAGTGAAGGGATCAAACCTTCTTGCATAGATCTGATTGTACATTATTGCAGCCATCATATCATCAGATCTAACTTCAGACTTGCATTCCTAGTACCATATATGTGAATCCCTTTGAGGAACATTGAGTTAGACTTACAGATATGATAAATCCCTTCTGGGTTATCTTGGGAATCCAACATAGAACCCAGATCTACAATTTCAGCATCATCGGAGCTCCCATTCTACCTAGATCTGACTTTTTATCTTACAGGTAGTTTCATTCCCTATATTTGCAACAGGGACAATGTAGTATACCTTCTAGCATAGCAGCAGTTACGCAGTCCCTCTTGGGATATCATTGCAAGGTCATTCTAGGCTACTTTTGTGGCTTTTGTGTCTCATATTTTGGGCTCTTTTATACCTGATTTTTCACCTCCAAATTAATAAAATGGCTCAACTATTTCTGTGCATTCTACTATGTATATAGATTTATTGTTTACTTTGCTGCAGTTCTTATATTGTGTTTCAATATTACTACATTTTTCCTTTTGGGATATTAAAAAAAAAGCGTAAATGACCCATTATCTACACATCATTTCTCTTTTCATGCAAGGAACAATCATAACTTAGTGTAATTAGAAGGATATAGTAAAGGATCATCGTATATCTACATCTTATTACACTTTGTATGTTCACTTGGCCGCACACTAAGCATTTGTAAGCTTCATATTAGAAGGCGTCCATTTCACAAAGATTTTTGTACTTAGCTTAATTTTTCTTACCAACTCAGACCCTAAAAAAATTCACACACCCAAAAACAACCATAACTTGAAGCAACTAACTCTCCCCATATCGTTCACAAAATAATTAATAGTTCAAGTTAGGACCATTGGGGGTAGGAATCCCATAAGCTACCATGGTCATGTTACCTCTATGAAACATAGAAGTTGACTTATAGGGCTCTTAAAATCCTTCAATCATCCCATAGAAAAGAATACCTGAGCATAACATAGACCCGATTCAGAGGGGGTTCGTCTTAGGTCCAGTGTGTGCGGTACTATTTGGGGCTACCCGACTCATCTAATGCTTGATACTGGTAAGTAAATACCAAGAAGCTAAAGAATTTAATTCTCATGTGGCACAAAGGTACTTTAGTGACCAAAATCTAGGGAATCCTTTCCCTATAGGTGACGGTGCAAGAAACACTTAATCCTTATTTCCATTACCTTGGTTTATTCTTCGGCTACTGGAAGGTGTCACTAGTTATCTTGGGATGTTACCCTGGGAGACATAAAAAGATATCTCCATAAGGCCTAGTTACTTTGATAGTGGCAAGGAAAATTAGGTCTACATAGGATTTTTTATCATGCACAAACAAACAAAAATGGTTTTTTTCTTGATTTATCACTCAACTTAAATCTAAAAGAAAAATAACCTTTCCATTTTGTTGGAACGGGGTCTCCTAACATCCTGCGAAACTGGTCCATTTTGGATATTTGAATTATATTTAATCTAGAGGAGGGGTTTTTGGGTGGGTCAAAGCCCCAAAAGTGTTATACTGGGTAAAAGGGAAAATTAGGGGTCTGAAAACCATGGGTTGCAGACCATAGGAAAGTTGAGGCTAGATTGTTATAAATAGAGATGCATTTTGTATTGAAAGAGGTAGGATATGATGATTTATTGATGTGAATTGTGATTTAAGCTATCTATTTGGGTTTTGGGGAATGGACTCCTGCTAGCTGTGCGCGCGGAGATCCAAGTCCAGCTGTGTGTGGACCCTGCTGCTGTGTGCACAAGTTAGGAAGGGAATTGGAATTGTAAGGAATAATTAATGAATAAATGAATGCGAAATATTGTTAGAGAACTGAATTTGTGAGTACTTTTATTTGAATTACTGATAATTGTTGTATTGTGTGTTTTCTGTCCTTAAGTAGTGAAAGTTCTGTATATTGTGTTCCTGGATCTAGATTTGTTATGTTTTTTTTATGTATTGTTGTTATAACAAGCATATAACTATAGATCTAGTGCACGTGGATGCAATTAGAGACTTCATTAACCCTATGTAGAACAAAGGTAATCGGGGATTACAAGACCTAGTGCAGCTCTTCTTGCTTTACCCATCCTTTCTCAGGGTGCGGAAACCTAGTTCTAGCACCCACCCATACTACTTCAGGTGAGACTTTGACCTGCGCAAGTAGGTCACTGTTAAAAGGGCCAGTAGTATAGGGGTTTGTTGGTAAACCTTACACACCGAACCTGGGTCAGGACCCCTTGAGCCAACAAATGGTTCCGTTGCCAAGACCGAAAGAAGTTTGAGAGAGGAATCGGGTAATGACAAGAGAATACTGGACACCTGAAAGGAAAGAGATCAAAGACTGGTTTGAAAGATAGATCCAAGAGTTCGCAGTAAAAGAAAATCCCAGTGAGAAGGTAAGGACGGAAAGGTGGAAAAATAGGTACATCCTTATTGAAAGATACAAAATATTCTTTGTAACCTTTTCGATTGAACTCCAGGAGTGGCTGGCCAGACTTGTAGAATTCCAGAAGTGTTGGAAGGATGAATGAGTCACTCAGTGGGCCCCAGGGCTGCTTGAGCAGCTGGAAAAAATTGATAATACTATCACACGCGCGGTGGATAGTGCGCTGGGAGGATTTGTGATGGAATTTTCCATTGATAAGTTTGTATCATACTCTGAGGTTGAATGATGATTCTTCAAAGGATTTCGAGGAAAATTTCTAAGGACGTTACCATTGCTGATCAAGAAATTACTGTGCGAAAAGAGCATTCTGTGTAGTCATACTGACTAAATGACCTCAGATCTAGACGAGAGTGCGACACGCAGTGGTAAATAATATTGGACGAACCTTGAAGGAGGGAGGTCCGCCCACAATCTGTTACAGGAACTAGCTGCGCAAGATCCCCCAGCAACATCACCACCAAGGCTGCACAAAGGTAAGAATTTTCCTATACCAGCACCCCCCCTAGACAGTGATATGGTTGCGCATCTAAAACTACCTACCTTTAAGGGGGTGGGAGATGAGGTTATGGACTGGTTTTGGTTCATTGCAGACTCTGTATGGACTGCGTAAAATGCAGCGAGTGATATGGTAAAAGGGGTGCAGCTATCATTGGCATTCGAGGACAGGGCCCTGGACTGGTATATGCGGTATGTTTCCAAGAATGTGAGCGCATCTATTAAAGATATCAAGGATGCTTTGAAGCACCAGTTCAGGAAGCCAAAATCTTATTCCCAGTTAGTCACAGAAGTGAAGGACTTCAAACAAGGTGCGTCTGATTCAGTATGGGAGGCTGATAAGCGATTGAAGAAAGCAATCAGGGAAGGAGGATTCGAATATGATGACAGACAGAATACAGAGTGGTTCATCGCTATGTTGTTACCTAACCTCCGCATGCCAATGAGTCATCAGACCTTTGAGTCGCAGGAGAACTCTATGGAAGTCAATATGAAACTAGAGGCTGCCCCCCAAGAGGATACGTTAGTAGGGGTACAAAAAATCCAGGAACAACTTGTGGCTATGCATATGGAGATACAGAACCTACGAAAAAAGTGAGGAAAGGATGGTTGCGTAGATCTTTGGTGCATACAATGCCGAGTGTCTATCCATACAAAGGATCAATTCCCTCTGTTGACAGCTTACATGCAAGCAGGAAGACCTAGTCCGATACGCCCAGGGGCAAGTAGGGAACCCATCCTCTTACGACTAGGTTCAAGCGGTCCTGCGCCATGGTGTGATGATTGTCAGGTAGCAGGACTACAGAATATGAACCATTGCCCTCGGCTAGCTGCATATGTCCCAGAACTAAAGCAACGATGGTGTTGATTCTACTACTCAGTGGGACATGATGAGCAGAAATGTCATACTTATGACTCAATGATGGATTGTGGGAACTTATATAGGGTTCAATCAGACCTTGCTTCACCAAGACTTTCTACGCACTTTGGAGGATCACCGGCCCAAGGTAGAGGAGGTCAGGGAGGAAGCACAGGGCGAGGACGTGGGCAGCTAATCTGTTATAACTGTGGAGAAATAGGGTAATTTTCCATAGAATTCCAAAATCCCACTAGGTCATCGTGTAAATATTTTAGGCAATTGGACCATGAGGTAGAGGACTGCCGAATTTTAATAGCCAAGATGCATGAAAAGCAACCCACCCCTACGCAGAATGTAGAAAGAGTTAAAACCAAGCTAAGAAAGGTAGATCCCTGTGTAAAATTCATGACACGCAGCGGGCTGGTCACCCAGGGAGCAAAGGAGGAGCTTGCCTCCCGAGAAGGAGTGCCTTTCAAAGAATAAACACCACTGGCAGTCCCCACGCAGCCAACAACGCAACCTCAGATAGAGGAAGGGGATGATCCCTTTTTAAAGGCATGTCTGAAGCTGCTGCGAAATCTACAGGATGTAGGAAATCTCCAAGCACTATTGAATGCCTGTGCAGCTCGATCCAATTTGATCCCTGAGACCAAGGATGTACATAAACTATACAACTATAAGAAGCGCACCGAAATAGAGATGTGATTGACTGCGCAGATTGGTGACTACGAGATGGACCAGGTTATCTTAGATTTGTGGTCAGATGCGAATGTATTACCAAAGTAGACATGGAAAAAAATGGGAGAACCTAAATTATAATGGTCGACCATCTAGTTGTGAATGGCCAATCACGAAAAAATCATCCCTCTACGGAGGTTACCAAAATTCATCGTTGACATTGCAGGGGTAAGTGTCCTAGATAACTTAAAAGTCATAGAAATTGTGGAAGATGCAGATCCCTACCTTGTGCTCCTTGGACTAGACTAGGAAAATGACATGGAGGGTGTCATTAATCTCAAGAAGTGCAACATGGTGTTTGAAAGCAAAGGTATGTGTGTAATAGTACCACTAGATCCAGCAGAAGGTGCGCGGTATATAGAGCCAACCTATGAGGAGGAGGAATTAGATCACATTTATAAATTAATTGCACAGGATGAAGATCGGGTTAACCCCACAAATGAAGGAATGCTCTGCTAGGAAAAGGACAGTGAATATTTTTCCAACTCTGATGAGGAGCCGGAAAATTGTCAAGGCTGATTGCACGATGTTTCGATGCTTCGATGTCTTCAGACCGTCAAGAATTTTCGTCGCATCTCTACCACGGAAAGAAACCTGCCCTGCTAGGAGGATGCAGATGATAGTCAAAAGATGGTTGAACCTAAGAGTCCCATGGAATGTAGGCTAGGGGCACTGGCACTACCACTGTGTGGAACACCTACGCAAGGACCGGTATTCTTCACTCAGGAGAATTATTGGAGAAGGGTGATCCTATGCATAGGGACCCCAGTTTCCAGATGGACTCCGAGGTCAGTCGACCTACACAGATAATTGCATACACACATCGCATCGACCTTCATTTAGGGTATGAAAATGACGTGCAAGAGTCATCCATGGTCTCACATTCCGTGGAAATGACCTCAGGCACAAAGGATGCCCATCAGCACATCCAAATTTGATAAAAAAGGAATCTTACAAGTACACAAAAGCAGATCATCAATGCAGCCATTTATGGTAAGATTGATCCACCTAATCGATGGTCAGTCTCACGAATGGGATACTCCACCATTAAATAGCTCCAGATGGTGTGCAGTTAGCTGGATCACTTCACACCAGGATATTTATTCACCCTACAACATGCTCCTTCTATCTGCGTACTAGGTTTTTGTGCTCCTTAACATTCTCTGGGATGCTCATTTTCTTGTTGCTCGGATGGACCCTAACCCACCGAATGATCTTGTCCCGGGCAACTCAGTAACTGCAGATATCATCTTATGAGAGCTTGGGAATCCTGAGTGCATTCAAAGGAATGAGCAATGGCTTCCTGCAAAAATAATTGTCTACGAACCACAAACAGAGAGGCACTAGTACTGCGCAACCAACCTTCGTACTCTAGGGAGAGCCATGGAACCCAGCCGGATAGCCTTAGAAGATATAACAGAATAAGGTCTGCTAGCACCGCAGTCCCCCACCTGCAGCATCAAAGTTAGGTCCCCACTGGTTCTGTGCCAAGAAGGAACTCTGCGACACAGGGACATGCTGCGACTTCTCCGCAAATCTAGAGTACTTCCTAGCAGAAGCAATGTGTGTTCACTCCCTCGCCTTGCCCTAGTCAATGCTCCTGACCCAACTACTAGGGACATCCAAATAGATTTATCACAGCTATCTCGCATAGAGCTACAAGGACTATACACTAGAATGTTGCACGAAGTTCGCCACCATAACCGAGCTATGCAACAACAGTATGACATACCTCCGAATGTACGGGACCAGCGGATTGCAGTGGTCACAAATGCAATGCATAATATTTAAGAGCAACTGACGCAGGGCGCAAAATTGGTCAAAACAACTACCCAACTATGGACCGCCCTCCAGCACCATCCTACACTTTAGCATATCTAGAAGGAATTACAGCAGGCGAAAGCTACTCTAGATCAAGTTAGAGCCTCCACTACCTCTGTGTAGCATCTAGCCATCTTGGACAAGCTTGAGAATATTCGCCATGACAAGCATGTTATCCAAAAGCGGTTGAAACCATGGGCCGAAACCGCACTCTAGCTCGCTAAAGATGCTCAGTCTGCCATTGAATGCCTTCACCAACTGTTAGAAAGGGTTACCGTAGCTCCAGATGACCCTGCCTCCCTGACACTTTTCAACATTGTGCAACGAGCTACGACCCAGAGTCAGGAAATTCTCCCTCCGCTCATCTATGCTCTAGCTACCTTGCACACAAAAATAGAGGCCGTGCCACTGCAGTGACTCAGGACGAGTCACAATATTGTGTTGGGCGACTGTTGGAACAGGGTCTCCTAACATGCCGTGAAACTAGTCCATTTTGGATATTTTGATTAGATTTAATATAAAAGAGGGGTTTTGGGGTGGGTTAAAGCCCCGAAAGCATTGTACTGGGTAAAATGGAAAACTAGGGGTCTGAAAACCATGGGTTGCGGACCATAGGAAAGTCGAGGGTAGATTGTTATAAATAGAGATGCATTTTGTATTGAAAGAGGTAGGATATGATGAGCTATTGATGTGAATTGTGATTTAAGCTATCTTTTTGGGTTTTGGGGAATAGAATCCTGCTGGCTGTGTGTGTGGAGATCCAAGTCCAATTGTGTGCAGACCCTGCTACTGTGTGCGCAGGTTGGGAAGGGAATTAGAATTGTAAGGAAGAATTGATGAATGAATGAATGTGAAATATTGTTAGAGAATTGAATCTGTAAGTACTTTTATGTGAATTACTGATAATTGTTGTATTGTGCGTTTTCTGTCTTTAAGTTGTGAAATATCTGTATACTGCATTCTTGGATCTAGATTTGTTATGTTCTATTTATGTACTGCTCTTATAACAAGCATATAACTATAGATCTAGGTCACGTGGATGAAATTAGAGACTTAATTAACCCTGCGTAGAAAAAAGGTAATTGGGGATTACAGGACCTAGCGCAGCTCTGCTTGCTTTACCCATCCTTTCTTAGGGTGTGGAAACTTGGTTCCAGCACACACCCATACTACTTCAGGTGAGACTTTGACCTACGCAAGCAGGTCACTACCAAAAGGGCCAGTAGTATAGGGGTTTGTTAGCAAACCTTGCACACCGAACCTGGGTCAAGACCCCTTGAGCCAACACATTTTTTCTCTGTTTTATGTATGTGATTGTATTTCATTGATATATATCCCCTTCCCTCAAACCTAAAAATTAGCATGAATTCTACTCGGCACCATATGGGACCCCATGACTCCCCATCGATATAGAATTTTTTTAAACCATCCCCCATTATCGGGAGGTGTGCTAGGCCTCTAGAATTTTAGGTGCAGAGGAAATCTAACAACCATCATTATAGGATATTCCATTATCGGTGCAAATTTTCTCAGGACCCCTCCCCAGAAAAATACACCTTTCATGACCCCTCAAGGGTCACCAATCACTACCCCTTTAGGGAGCCCAAATACCACTCCTTTGGATAGTCCAAGGAGCAACCACAAGGGTAGTTCTCCTCATACTTCCCCATACAAGACCCCTTTTCATATAGTTGTTCAAAATCGTTTCGTGATGGTGATAACTCACAAATACCATTCTTAACTTTTTTAAAACAACCATATTTAAGAAAGTGTTGACGGGAAGAAATTTCTGACCAACAGTAGGCGATCTCCCTTGTAAAAAGTCCCAAATAGACTCTAAAATGTTTGTGATAGGGATCCCGTCTGGGGTGTGGGTCCGGCTACTGTTGACTATACATTTTCTCAGATGGAGAATGAGCCCTGCAGATCTATGAATACATGGTTACTAAAACAATACAAGGCAAATGGTTGTTGAGTCTTACTAAAAATGAAACATTATAAATATCAAAGCGAGATTCAAAGCACACAACCGAAAGAAATGATATTAGTAGCATATCATGAGGGTCATGTTTATAAAAAAAATTTGAACACAAAAGAAACAGTTCTCTATGGTCAAAACAGCCTTCAATTCCTTAAGAGTTTTCCAAAAGTTCAAACGATGTTAATAATGAAGTACTTAAACATATCTAAATTAAATATTCTCATATCATCAACACATCAAGTAAGCTTAAACATATAAATGACATGACTAGAAAATGTTGATTAGTCAATTATAAAAGATAATCAATACATAAGACAAAATATTCATAATGCTAACACACATTAGTCCTCATCTGATCCGGTAGTGGAACCAAAAAAATTATTTATATTCATTCACAGAAATATGCATTCAATGTTATACAATTATCTCTGCTCCTTTTGGAGTCCTGAAAAAATATCCTTTACAATTCCCTGGAGGGAGTACTTATAGATCAAAATTAACCCTTGGGTGACCCTGACCCTCTATGTTCCCGATTTTTGGCATGCTCTATGGCCTAGGGGGCATTTGAAACTTGTGACCTAGCTTCGACTGTGACCTACAACTTGTTCCTTACTACAACCTGCGACCTATTGCTTGTTGCGACCTATAACCTGTGCCATTTCCTTGGTCAAGGAAGTATTTGTGTGATTGAGAGGTTCAGTACGTCTATCTACTGCTGATCCTTGAGGTACTTTTGCCAAGCTTAATAATCTATAGTGACTAGAATGACCTAGGGGGTATCTTCCCTTAATCTATGAAATAACTCAAGAGCATCTAGGACGAAGGTGCGCCTCTCTACTGTGATCAGATTAGAAAGAGAAGACAGCTTGGTGTAGATGTGGATTGTAATGATGAACTGAATAAGATTTTCCTGTGAGACTGGAAGGTCATGGGAAGCAGCTGCTTGCCTTATGGGTTGCAAGAATGTTTGAATGTCCTGGGTGACCTCTTCCCTTATTCTTTTAGTGTACAATGCACCCAGAGAAGGGATATGGTGTACTTCATCCATGGAATCGATGCCACTGATCAAGTTTTCATACGTGGACATCACTCTCTCTATATCCTTAACGAGTTTATCCTTGGATTGTATCTTCATTCAGATATGAAATTTTTCATTTTGGGTGCAAATCCAATCCTTCATGGGTAGGGTGTCAGGAGCCTGTAGGTATATGTTTGACCATTCTAGCATGTTGTCCAAAGCAGTTTCGACCTCCTTTAGTTGTACGGTTCTTCCTTTGGTCTCTTCTTGTGCTTTTGGTAGTGGTGTGACTATCTGTTTTATCATAAACATCTCCTTGTACACTTGCTTCATGGTCGCTTCTAAAGTTACTAGCTCCCCTTGAATGGTGAGAGGTAATTCGTTGGCCTGGGTAGTTGTCAAATGAAGCCTTTGGACTTCTTCTTCCAACACCTTCTTGTCTTGTTTAGACTGAGCTGCCCTCTACTCAGAAACCTGTAGCATTTTTTGTAGAGACATAATCTCTCTGCTCATCCTGCTAACATTTTCTTATGTGGCTGCTATAAAGGTGATTCCTGCTAATGCGATCATTATCGGATAAGTCCTAGTATCTAGGACTATATCCTTTTCTGTAGTAACAATGAGATGTGCGGTTGGGTTCCATGCAAGGAATTTTCTTTTCTCTTGTCTGATCTTGTGCGTGAACTGGACATAGGTCAACTTTGTTAAATCCAGGACCTCATCTTCCTGTTCCTCTGAGGTGCCAAGGTTTGAGAGATGAAAATTCACACTCATCATAGGGTTTGTCTGAGGTACATCAATGTGCGACAACTCTGTCTGTTCCCTTGTCTTTCGGGGCAGTGTCTTGCTTCCCCTTACTTCTTTGGAAGAATATTCCCATGATTTCTGGCTTTCTTCCTCCTTCCTTCTCTCCTCAACCTCTGCTTTATCCTATTCCTCTTCTCAATCATGCTCAACCTCCTTCTATTCTTCCCCTTCTTTCCTCTTGCATTCCTCTTCCTCTTTTTTCCTATAGGCTTCTTTTGCCTTCTTCTTCTTTTGTTCCTCCCTTATTCATTTCTTACGTTTCTCCTTAGCTTGCTTCTTTTTTTTGTCTTCTTGTTGTTGTCATGCTAGGGCATCTTGGGTACTTTTGAGTTCCCCTTATTTTTCCTTCTTCTCAGCTTCTTGTTGTGCCTTAGCCTTTATGTCTCTTTTTTCTTGTTGATGTTTAGAGATACTACTGCTTCTATTAGTCCTTGGCCTCTTGGCTTTTGAAGATGAGGCTCCTCCTAACGTGTCACCCCTTTCCTCCGTGGTTTGATAATATTTCCCCCCTTGATCAGTTGATTCTTCTGGTACGGCCTCCCTATCCTTTTTGTACCAGTTATTGACTTGTTATTTGACAGGGAATTCTGTGTGTTGGTAATTCCATTTGAATTTGGCCCGTTTGCAATGTGCAGGGATGATCCTTTTAGGATCATATGATCTGTGTGCTAAGGGTGGAAAATAAAAGCCCTTAGTTTCTTCAGCCTCTACTTCTACTTCTTTGAAATCTCTAACTGTATAGGTTCCAATAGTAAGCACGAGAGTAGGCCATGCCTTTTTCTTGCCCTTGGTGAGGGCCTTGGAAAGCCCGCTCATCATTTGGTAGCACACTTCTTGCAAGAGTAGTTTATCGGTGACGAACTGGGGTAGCACATGAGGTGCCTTTAATGACTCGAAGACCTCGATGAAAGTACTATCTATGATGGGAAACCAGTTGCCCACTCGGGTTATTGTTTCCATGGCTTGCCTGGACATACACGAGGCATCTTTGTTAATAAAATTTATGTAGAGCACAGGATGAAATTGTGAGAGATTAAATCTATGTCTTGTTTGTATTTGGAAGCCCAGAGCACCTTTAACTCTTTATGGATTTTTTGACCATGCTCCACATCGTAGTTATGCAGCCATCCTTCAAACCGACATCTTGCGCATACTGCGTCCAAAAGGTAGGAAGCCATATAAAATTCAGATGCACACCCTTCTTCAGGTGCTTGTGTTGCTGATATGTTTGACCTAAGGGATGTTATTACTAGGTTGGCCCAGTTGAAATGGGTGCCATATGTAGTAATAGCATACATGAGAGGGATCCAAGTACCATTGAAAGTAGTGGCATCTAGTCAGTCGTACATCCTACACATCATTGTTGCCACAAACTTGTAGACTTTCCTGAGGTCCTCTATTTTATATTCCTGATATTTTTTAACCCTGAAATTTTTGGGGTCATCCCACCATCCCTTCAAGGTGCCTTGTACGGGAACTGCATGAGTGGCTACCCAATTAGTGTTGAAAGTTTTCTCTCGGGTGGGGAGTGCATAGTAGACTTCCGCATCTTACCCCTTTAGGTTAGCAAATGTTTTCCCTGAGTGATCTCAAATGACCCAAATCCTGGAGTTGAACTTCTATAGGATCCATTCAATAACCTCCACACATGGGAATACGGGTGGATGGGTGCCTGCATAGTGGAGTTTGGACCTCTTGACCTAAATGTACACATGCCTATCTGGGAGATCTTCTGGAAACTCAGGCTTTGTGAACTCCTAATATATCTGGTACCAGCTTATCTTATCCCATTTCCTGAACACATAGGCGGTGTCTCTATAGATAGGGGTGGGGAAGGGGGCATGGCTTCTTCTGAGATTTCCACTTCTAGACACTTGTTTCTCTTTCAAACTGCCAGGGGCCCCATATTGCTTGAGGCTGATGAGATGGACACACACTCAAGCCTGGCTTCAATGTTCCCTGGCATATTCATAAAAAAATCCCACAATAATATGGATGGCATAATTATAAATACATTAGGACCGAAGAAAATTCCAAATGACCCCTTAGGTTAGGTCACTGAAATGCCTGCCAACTATTTTCTGACAAAATGGCTAGAGTTGTGACTTGTCGAAATGGCAACTAGGTCGCTTGGGTGTGAACTCTCAAGGAACAACGAATATGCGAATTCGAAACCTCGTGACTAGGTCATTGGGTCACAAGGTCGCGCTAGAGTAAATTCTCAGGGAGCTGCGACTTGGAAACTTCGCGACCTGTGACTAGGTTGCAAGGTTTCTAGGTCACGAGGTCAGCTGATGATTGGTGATGAGTGACTTGGCGACTTCGTGACTCGGCAACCAAGTCGCACAGTCGAACTAGGGATTTTTTTTTATGGATTTCATAGAGATTGCGACTCGTGGGGAATAAATGGTGAAGAGGGAAAAATATCAAGTGGAATGGAAAAATGTGGGAGAGATTTCAGAGGATGAGGCAAAGAAGTATAACCATGAAGGGAGGTGCCAACTTTAACCAGGGTTGTCGAGGGGCTTAAATGAAGCTAAGATGGGAATTAATAGGCAAGGGGCAAGGGCAGGAGAGGAAATAATTAACCAGAAATGAAACAATAGGAGGAGTAAGCACCTTACTTGAGAAAATCCCGCTCTAGCTCGCTTGTCAAAGGTGTTACCTGCTTCGTCGCACAGGTCAAATTCGACCTACGCGACCCTTTTATTTATAAAGGGGTCGCACGTGCGGTCATTTAATGCAGGTCACAGAGTCACAATTTATGGTTGGTTAAGGGATGTGTGACCTTGTGACCTTGCGACTTTACGAATAGGAGGTCGCAAGGTCGCATGGTCACATGGCTATGAATGTTAAGTTTTTAGACCAACATGTGACTTGGCGACTTAGCGACCTAGTGGTCGCTGGGTCGCATGGTGACAAATTTCTTGGTTTTTTGAGTTTTGCGACTTTGCGACTATGTGACTGGTTGTTTAATAGACCAAGCCCTAGATCAGAATTTGAAGAGATAATGCATGGAATATAACTCTCTTAAGGCTCTAGGCCTAGGATGTGTTAGACTTTATTTTTACCAAAAGGTCATGGGCTCAGAAATTTTAAATGGGACAAAATTTTGGAGGGTGTTGTAGCAGCTACAACAAATGGTGATTCACTTGTAGGACCCAGGATCTCTGTTGGTGCCTCACCTTGAGGGAGGTGGGGGGGTTTATCAGGATTCTCCTTTCATCTCGTGGGTCCCACTACTTTCATCCTCAGAACTTGCGTGTTTTCTCCACCTGTTTTCCTGGCTCAGGGTGATAGTTCATTGTGTTTTCATTTCTGGAGACTGGATGGAAAGGGTCAAAGTAAATTCAAGGATTTCAAGGATCTGGTATAGTTATTTGGTCCCCATTGTGTTACTCTGCTGCCAGTGAAGCTAGTGGTCCCAGCGGAGTGACTTCTTAGGAGTTACAGACATTTCTCCACTGCTAGTGAGCCTGGTCAGTACCCCGGCCGAGTCATCGCATCGCCTCTCTACACGGTTAGAATTTTTGAATCCTTTACCCTTTATTTCATGTGCTAATAGAACTTATTTAAATGTGCTCGGGGCACTTATTTTGACTATTCTCAAGGCACGTATTTGAAGGTGGCAAGTACTGCCTGGGAAGATGAGGGATCCCGAATTATGTTTCTTGCAAGAGAGGTTGCTCCTGGTCTATATACAAGAATCTTTGGTTTTTCTCGGATATCCTTTTGTCACTTGAGGTTTGCCTTGTTCCCTTTCCATCTAGTAACCAATTTCACTGAATCTTTCTTTCGTACCACAGTCCCTTGAGTTGGCATACTAGGTGAACTGCTTGCGCTCGGGTTCTGGGACTTGGTCATAGTTTCCCCACGAGGTGTCTATCACAGGCAAGCTCCAGCCACTTTGTGTTTCAGGGGTGATTCTTTACCAGGAGAGATTCTGGTACAGCCTGTCAATTGAGTAAATACTCCCTCTATCCCTTAACTTGAGGTGCTAAGGGAATGGATTTCTCAGAGCCTGCTCAAAGCAAGAAATTTATTGAAACACATAAAACCACGAAAAACAAGAGCAAAATAAAATAAACTATGGTACAAAATATGGTGATGGCCCCTTGGGGCTATCTAGTGAAATAGTGTTTAAGGTCGTGCCCACTTACCGGGAGGACCTCAATCCTCCATTCTAGGGTGTGTAGCCTATATGTGTGGGAGCCGACTTTTTCTTTGATCTGGAAAGGGCTTGTCCACAGGGCTTCGAATTTGGAGTGTTTCCCCTTATCTTCATGAGATTTATCCCATTTGAGGACGAGTTCTCCCACCTCAAAAACCTCGTTTCTTGTGGATTTCTTATCGAACTATCGTTTTATCCAACTCTGGTGCATGGCAAATTTTTCCCAGGCTTTTAGCCTTTCCTCCTCCATTTTCAAAAATGTGTCTATATGGTCTTGTAAGGAAGGGAAAGGGGTACCATGCATTTCTTGTGATAATTGAAGGGCTTGGAGAGACAAGTTGGGAGGAAGGATTTCTTCTTTGCCATACACAAGAAAAAATGGGGAGGTGCCCAAGGATCATTTGGTTGTGACCTGATCAGGCCATAGGGAATTATGGAGTGTGTTATTCCAGTTTCGTTGTTGGGACAAAAAAGTATTTTTGATGATGCAGATGAGGTTTTTATTGGTTGACTCGGCTAACCCATTTCCTTGGGGGTAATAATTGGCGGAGTGTTTGAGTATTATACCGTTTTCTAGCGAAAATTCATATAATTTGAATGACAAAAAATAAGTTGCGTTATCAGAAAAAAGGGAGGATGGAATGCCAAACCTGGTCATGATGTGTTGAGTGATGAAAGCTATTACCTCTTGATAATTGATTTGACACAATGGTATTGCTTCAACCCACCTCGTGAAGTAGTCTATATCTGCAGGGATGTATCTATGTTTCTTAGAGGAATGTGGCAAGATCTCCCTGATCACGTCGAGTCCCCACTATTGAAATGTCTCTTCCACTGCAACGTATTGCAACGGGATGGATGATCATATCTCCTTGTTGGAAAAATTTTGACACTGCATGCACCTCCGAATATAAGCATGTGCATATTTGAACAGAGTGGGCCAGTAGAAACCTGCATGCATAATTTTGTGAGCTATGGTATCCCCTACATACTGCCCAATGTCTAGACCATCATGTAGTTCTTTTAAGACCTCTTGTGACTCATCATGTTGCAAGAAACATAGCAAAACCTTGCTGTGGTGTTTGTGGAACAGCTTTCCCTGCACTAGCTGGTAGGATGTTGCCTTCAGTATTATTGCATGTTTCTGCTGGGTGGTTAAAGTGGGGTACATGTTACTGTGACCCAGATGTTTCTGAAGATCCATGTACCATGACAGGGAACTCTGATGAGGTGTAATTTCAGTCTGATACATGTTGATTTCGTGATCCCAACACCCCTCTTCACTGCCTTGCAAGTCTGCGGCTTCAACAGCCTTCCATCATAGCCCTTGGCCCTTGATAGTATGTGCAGGCTTAAATTATAGGTCATACTTTTGAAGGCATTTCATCCAGTTGCCTCGTCTCTCGCCCAGCTCCTGCTCCACAAACAGTGAGTGAACCTTTGGGTGAGGTACAAACACCGTGACCTGATTCTTCAAAATATATGGCCTAAAATGTTTGACTACCTTATACACTACGTAGGCTTTCTTTTCAATATCCAGATAATTCAGCTCGACACCTTGCAACCCTGTGCTCATGAATGATACGGGTTGCCCATCATTTCTACCATATTTCTAAGTGAGGATGTCCACAAGAGATGAGTCTAAGGCGAAGGTGTACAAAATAAAGCCTTTGCTGAAATCTAGGCTATGAAGGGTAGGTGCTTCTATGATGGTCTATTTGATATTATCGAATGATTCTTTCTCAGGAGAGTTCCATTTCAAGTTTTCATTCTTCTTGATCATACCTTGTAGAGGTTTCACTATTTGGGTGAAGCCTGATATAAATTTTCACAAGAAGTTGATTTTTTTGAGGAAAGACTGCATGGCCTTCTTGCCACTCGGGGGAGGAATTTGGGAGATGGCTTTCGCGCATTCTGCGTCCACCACTATGTCGTCTCAGTTTATGATGTGCCCCAATAGATTTCTTTCAGAGATGGAAAAAATTATTTTCTTTGGGTTAAGTGAGATCCTGTATTCTCGACACCTTTCAAAAATCTTCTTGAGATGGTGTAAGTGGTCATACCTGCGTTTGGAAAATATAGTGACATCGTCTAGGTATACCACCACACTTTTCCCCACTAGAAATCAGAAGGCAATTTCCATGGCTCTCTAGAAGGTCACCCCAGCATTGATCATGCCAAAGAGCATGCGTCTAAATGCGAACATTCCCCATTTAGTTCTGAATGTGGTTTTCAGATGGTTGGGTTCAACCACTAGCACTTATTTGTAACCTGAAAAATCATCCAGCAATGAGAACATCTCTGACCCAGACACTATCTGGAGGATCTACTCCATGGGGGGCATCGGGTAGTTTTCCTTGTTTGACGAATAGTTCAAATTTCGAAAGTCCACGCATAAAATAATTTCGCCGGACTTTTTAGGAACGGGGACCAAATTTGACACCAAGGTTGAATGCTGGAATTTGAAGATTATATGTGTGTCCAAGAGTTTCTTCAATTCCCTTTGGATCATTGGCTCTAGGGTAGGGCTTACCTTCCTAAGATTTTTCTAGAATGGTTTCGCTCCTTCTTTCATGGGTATTACTTGTTGGATGATTTGTGCATCATAATTTCGCAGCTTATCATACGTCCAGGCGAAAACATCTCAGTATTTCTTAAATAATTCAGTGAAGGATTACTTCTCTTGTGGGGTGAATTCTATGCCAAGGTTAACGAATTTGGGTTCTTTCTCTATCCCAAGATTTATTTGCTAGTGCAATAAAGTGGAACTCTACACCTTAATATTAGGAGGTCCTCGGAAATGGCTCTATAAGTCAAATCAATTTTCGAGAGACACGAGCCCTTTGGGTATGGGATTCCCTTTCTACTCCTCTCATTCCTTTTGTATAGCCAGGTCATGGTCCTCTTCTTTGATAACTGCATCCAGGTCATGGCTTGTAAACAATTTCAATATAGAACCCATCTCTTAGTGGGGTAAATCTAGCGGCAGCATTGGCGAGTATATCGGCCGCTACATTGTGCATTCTAAGTATGGATTTAATACCAAAAGAATCAAAAGTAGAAATTAAGCTCCATAAATCTTGTTGTTAACCTTTCAAATGCATAGATAAGTAGTGGATGGTGTTACGTACCTCCTAGGTGATAATCGCAGAGTCTCCAATTACCTTTAAACAACTGACTTTGAGACCTATCGCTTTCTTGAGCTAGAAGATTAGTGCTTCATACTTGACTGTATTATTGGTACACTAGAACTCCAACCGAAAAGAGATTAGAAACTTATTTTTTTGGGGGTTTAACAAAATGCATCCCGCATTGGCCCCGTCATGGGTTTTGGAACTATCACAGTACCAGGTCCAAACCTCATCTTCTAATTTTGTAAGGTTGCTTGAGCACATAGGAGATGTACTCAGGGTGGTGGTTTCTAGAAGTTATTTTATTGCAGCAAGGTGGATAGTAGTGGCTAACAAGAGCTCTTGGGTGACTAGAGATTGAGGGGTTTGATAGCAACTAAACGTACACTCTAAGAAGCACATGCCGAGTTATTCTTTTGCGAAACTGATGGGTTCATTTGTTGCCTCCAGGTCTGTCACCTTGTGTTTCATGTAAGGTTCACTTTTTACCTAGATCATATTGTTCCTACCCTTGTATGGGAGCCAAAGGTGGGACCAGTCAGTGGAAAAGTATCCTTGCAGCTTACTACACAAATCTCGGCTTAAGAGAAGACCATAGGTTTTTGGGATATCCATGATCACTATGTCTATGCATTGATGCACCCTGGAGTCCGAAGAGAGGTTGATGAGGACGTTATTCAATTCACCCATGGTGGGAACATGGGATCTATCAAGCTGAATGATCCTGGTGTCCGTCTTCTCGGGATGGATGTTTAGCTTCTTGCATATGTACATGGGCATAACATTAGTGTATGCACCAGAGTCAATGAGGCCGTTATGAACATTGAAGTTGAAGATCTCGAAAGACAGGAGGAAAGGGGGGTGGATCCTCGGGATTTGGCATTAACGACATTCATGATAGACCTAGGACTTGCATCAACTTGGGAAGTTGTGGAACTGACGAGTTGGATGTTGGTGGGTTGGCAAATGCTTTGAGAATAAGTTCTTGCTGATTAGCAATCTGGGTGAGCTCGTAGAGGGAAATGTTGGTCCGCAACTTCTTCATATCTTTGATGATGTTGTATCTAGAATCTGGATGTGGGAGAGGGTCAGCAGAGGCATTCGACGAAACTGATGAAGATCTATCCTTTGGGTTCAGTCGGGCATAAGTTGGGCTAGACTTTTCGGGAGTTGCAATTTGGTTTTCTTTGTTTGGTGGCAGAATCTTCCTTAGGAAAGCTTTTCTTTTTTCCTTGAAAGAGTGGTTGGTGTTGGAACAGGGTCTCCTACAAAAGCTACAAATCTAGTCCATTTTTTTATATTTTTTTATTATATTTAGTCTAAATCGGGGGTTTTGGGTGGGTCAAAGCCCTAATGCATTGTAAGTGTGTCAAGGGTAGACCAAGAGTCTGCAAACCATGGTTTGCGAACCATTGGATGCGTAGGCTAAAGTAGTATAAGTAATTGAACCTTTTTGAGTTGTAAGGAAAATATTGAACTCAGATTGGTGCAAATTGAGAATTAGTAGATCTATTTTGTGTTTTTTGGGAAAGGACTCCTGCTGGCTGTGTGCACGGAGATCCTCAGTCCTGCTGTGTGCGGACCCTACTGCTGTGTGCGTAGGTTGGGTTTTGTGTATTGTAAAAGGATCTAAAGGATTAATGAATGAGGAAGGTTGTTGAATATTTGAATCTATTGGACTTATGAATCTATGATATCTAATGATGTATGTTATGTGCCATTGATTTAAGTAGCGAAAGTACTTGTGTTACTTGTATGTACTACGATCTAGATCTGTTATGTTATGCATAAGAATATATTGAGCTCTGCAATAACTATGTTAAGTACTTATGTTGCATTGATAATTGATCTAAATCTGTTTATTATACTTTAGGCAAGAATAGTTGCGATAGTTTCTTTATTGTCCTGTATTTGTTATTTATTGTGATTATATATGGTTTTGAACATGTGGATAAGAAGGGAATGATAGATCTGGGTTCTGTAATATGTGATTTGATATTTGTGAAGTTGAATGTAGCTCTTCCTCACTTAGCTTCCCTCTCCCAGGGTGCGGAAACCTAGTTCTAGCACCCTCCCATACTACTTTGGGTAAGACTTTGGCCTATGTAAGCAAGTCACTACCGAAATGGCCAATAGTATAGGCGTTTATTAGCAAACCTTCACCTCTGAACCTGGGTTAGGACCCCTCGAGCCAACAACTGGTTCTGTTGCTGGGATTGGGAGAATTTTTAGAGAGGGATTGGGTAATGCCAAGGACATGATGGAAACCTGAAAGAAAAGAAATTGATGAATGGTTTGAATAGAAAGTTCAAGAATTCACAGTAAAAGAAAATTGCAGTAAGAGGTTGACCAATGAAGAGTGGAAAAATAAGTATATTTTCGTAGAGATCTACAAGATCTTCTTTGTAACCATTACGATCAAGCTCCGGGAGTGGCTTGCAAGGTTGGTCTAATTAGGGATGCAAAATTTCATGACTGAATTTTCCATCGATCCCTAAATATTCTTCAAAGGATTTATGGATAAGTTTTTGAAGACTTTACCATTGTTGATTAAGATATTACTATGCGAAAAAGGTATTTTTTGTAGCCACACTGAAAGAATGACCTCTGACCTAGATGAGAGTATGACGCAGTGGTAAATAATATCAGATCAACCTAGAAAAAGGTATATCTGTCTATAGCCCGATAAGAGAAGCAGCTACATAGAGTCCTCCAGCCACACCACTTTCAAAATAACGTAGCGGAAAGAATTCACCTACACCTTCACCACCGGAAGATGACATGGTTGTGCACATAAAGTTGCCTAAACCTTTAAGGGTGTGGGAGATGAAGACATGGAGTAGTTTTGGTTTGTCACAGAATTGGTATGGACTGCGCAGAACATAGCTAGTGATGCGGTGAAGTGGGCATAGTTGTCCCTTGCCTTCGAAGGAAGAGCTTTGGATTGGTACATGGGATACATCAGACAACATGCAAACTCAACCATTGAAAAGATCAAGAATGCCTTGAAACAACAGTTCAATAAGCCTAAGTCCTATTCTCAAATAGTGGTCGACCTAAAGGATTTCAAGCAAGGGCTTTCTGAATCTGTGTGCGAGGCTGATCAATGACTGAAGAAGGTGATCAGAGAAGGAGGATTTTAGTACAATGATAGACAACACACGGAATGGTTTATTTCTATGTTTTTTCCTCACTTGTGCATACCTATGGGTCACCAAAATTTCGAATCACCGGAAAAATCCCTAAAGGGTGCTATGAAGTTAGAAGCTGCACCTAGAGATGACACCCAACTAGGTGTCGAGCAAATCGAAGGAAAACTGGAGGTGATGCACATGGAGATCCAGAACTTGCGAAAGGAGCAAGGTGTAGAGGCTAGCCCTGAAATATGGTGCATACGATGTGTTAGGACCTCACTATGTACCATTTTTACTATATATTTTGACACCACCTTACCTTTATAACCATGTTTAAAAAGGATTCTATCATCATTCTCATTCACTTTATCCAAAGGTATCTAAAATCCTCTTCTTTACTATATGTTTAATCTGTTTACATATAATTCCATATTACTCTTATATTTCATCATTAATCGAAGTAGATTGTTTCTAACATAAGTCTAAAATATCGCAGATAATTTATGTGCTGTGCTAGAACAATCGGCCGTTGCTGAAACAGTCGACTCCGTTGCTAAAACAGTCGACTCCGTTGCTGAA
The DNA here is from genome assembly GCA_034641835.2 of Pinus albicaulis. Taxonomy (NCBI): domain Eukaryota; kingdom Viridiplantae; phylum Streptophyta; class Pinopsida; order Pinales; family Pinaceae; genus Pinus; species Pinus albicaulis. Next base: position 551,619,405 of record CM076570.1, read on the forward strand.
ACAGTCAGCAGGCACGTAAATTCTGTCACTATTCGTAATTTGCGATTCTGGAAGAGTATTTTTTGGAACAATGGAAACAACATGAAGACGCGGTTACACGGATTATCCTGAAGATAGTACTCTTTTTGTATCTGTTGTAACAATATCTTTTTATGGAAGAACAGAATAGCCCTGTTTTAAGAAAGAAGAACAGATTTTGGATAAACGTAGATTCGCTCTGATGTAATTGTAAGAGATGTCTCCTCTTTAAAAAGAGGAGACATCATCATTAGAAGGGAGTTCAAAAACTACAGGAGAACATTGTGTTTGAGAGGACAGGAGCTAGACTTCGTTTGTAATGTATCATTTCTTTTGATAGATGAATAAAAGTTCCTTTTGAGCGCTTCAATTTAATCCTTTCCCTGCGGAATCTTGTGAGAAGGAAAGGGCCTGCCTTCCTCACAAGATTCGCCCGAATATTCCTGTAGTTTTCTATATTTCTTTATGATATTCGCACTTTACTTTAATTATGTTTGCTGAAACACCAGTTACACAATTCTGTAGTTTATTGAGCATTCTGTTTCCTTTAACGCTGCATGTGTTTAGTACATTCAATCTTAAGAAGTTAAGGGATCTATTTCTGTATTTGTTTGCATGTATGATTGAGGTTGGGAAGCAGGTGCTGAAGATTCCTGTACAAAGGAATAGGGTCCTATTCCCATTGATTGCCTTTATTTTCTCTGTAGTGTGATTAGAAACAGGAGACAGGTGCTGAAGGTTCCTGTTCATGGGAATAGGGTCCTGTTCTCTTGAGTTTATCTTTTCTACAGAGTGATTAGTATCAGGCAACAGGTGCTGAAGTTCCTATTTAAAGGAATAGGGTCTTGTTCCCTGTTATGGTTGATTGGTTTCCTTTCCTGCAGAATGATTTCCTTTTATTTGGATTCTTAAAAACTGCAATAGAGGAATTACTTCTACTATAACATAAGTATCTTCAGCTTTGATTAAACAAGGTGTGAATAATTAGATTTGTATGATTAATAATTGTGTGGCTTTTTACTACAACATTATTTTGCTTTTGGAATTGAGCATATCCAGTGTGTGATTTTCTTTGGAATAAACAGACTTCCTCGGATTGACAATTTATGTGGAGCTTGAATTGTTAAAACAATTAAAGAGACCAACATTTTTGCACCATTTCCGGGGAAGGCAATTATAGATTTTAAAAGCATTAATATTTTATTTCTAGATGTGCAGATTGTATGAGAGGACGCAAAAACCAGAAGAAAATTAACCCCACAGGTGGCAAAGGCAAAGGAAGGGGAGGAAGAAAGAATTTCATTGACGAGATTGTATCAAAGGCTGAATCATCACAGAGATTAAGTTCTTAAAGACCAAAACTTCAGCACTCCCCTCAATCAGATTACAAAACATAGGAAGTTGTGGGCCCTAAAAACATAGAGGAGCCAGTGATTAAAGAACCAACAGTCAGTGCTGGAGAGTCAGAAGAAAGTGCTAGCAAATCAGCAGAGCACATTGAGGAAATAATAGAGAGTATTGGATGACCAGTGGAAAACATTGAGGAGCCAGTAGAAGATCTTGACGATCGAGCAAGTGCAGTAGGAGAACAGCCAATGGAAGGAAACAATGAAGACTTCTTTGGTGGAGGACATGCAGATCCTGAAGGAGAAGGAAAGGATGAAAATTCTCTCTCTACCTTAGGATTTCCTATTAGTGATCTCCCTAGAGGAACAACTCCTATGAAGAATATTCCATTGTCATCTTTACCTAACTTCCATGGTTTATCCTCTGAAGATCCGGATGAATTTATTTTTGAATTTGATATATTATGCAGAAGTTATGATTATGTTACTAATGCTCAAAAGTTGAAACTGTTTCCAGCAACATTAAAAGGAAATGCTTTAAGATGGTTCATGAGCCTTGGGAGTCAGGTAATCACAACATGGGAACAGATGAAACATAAATTTCTGCTTAAATATCAAGATTATTGTCGGACGAGAGAAAATAAGGATGAACTATTCAATATGGCACAAAAGCCGGACGAGAATCTGGAGGACTATGTAGAAAGGCTGCAGTACAATATACAGAGATCTGATCATCCGAATATAAGTAATGAAATTCGTAAAACAATATTACTTAGAGGATTAAGGGATGATTGTTTAGACATGTTAAACATGCTTGGCAAGGGAGATATATCTAAAGAATCATATGATGAGATTGTTGAACTTTGTAAGAGGTGTTCAAGGGGAGCTAAAAGGAACAGAGTAAGTAATAGAGATCCCACCGATTCAAGAGTGCAGAAATCAGCCAGTGGGGGAGCAACAAGAGAGGAAATAGATAATTTACTTGAAGAATTTAAAACTGAGATGTTAAGTTCCTTTGCTTCACAAATTGACACTTTGTAGGTTAAGAAGAAGCAGGCTGAAGTAGAAGCAACTCTGGCTGTCTTTTGCCCGAAGTGCAGAGACAAACATCCACTAAGGGAGTGCCCATTGGACAAAATACCAATCTGCACCCTTTGTGAGAAATATCATGAAACACAACAATGTCCATCTCTACCAGGAATAAAGGCAGCATTGCAGCCAACGGAAGAAGAAGCTGAAGCAGTTTACTTGCTAACTCAAAGAAGACAATGGCAACCAAAAGGACAAGGTATGAACTCTAGTATGCCATTTAATCATTGGAATAATTATTCTGCTTTCAGTCAAACAAATTACCCTCCCTTTAATCAAATACAATACCCACCCTTTAATCAAATGAATTTCCCACCTATGCAACAATCAAACCCTCCCTTTGTTGATCCTACAATGTGGACTCCTTCGCCCCCACAGCAGCCATCTTATTTTAACCCTTGGAATTCAATTTGGAGAAGCCAACAACCCCCGTATCCAAATCAATTTCCTCAATTTCAACAACCACTTCCTCTGCCAAATAACCAAATGAGACCCCAGCTACCTGTGCAACCAAATCCTAACCCCAATAATAAAGTTGTGCAAGTCATTGATATTCAGAATCAGTCTATATTTCCTACTATGCAATGTAATGATATTCATTTAAGATCCGGGAAAATAGTAGAGCCTATTATTGATGACATAAATTCTTCTGATTCTGATAAAGAGGAAACTGAGAAACATAAGAAAGCACAACCACCCTCTAACAAGAGTATTGAAATAACAGAACCACCATTCTCCGAGCGTTTTTTTTTAACTAGAACGCCTGAAACACCTGCTTTTAATCTTTTAGGGGAATTGCAAAACTTGTATGTTAAAATTCCACTTTTAAAAGCATTAAGAGATGTACCAATTTATGCCAGAACAATAAGGGATATTTGTGTTAAGAAACCTGGTAGGAAAACTAAAGATCCCCTTACAGTACATGTGATGGGTGATTTATCTGCATTAATGTCCGGAAAAACCCCTCCTGTGAAATATGGTGACCCCGACCATCCTACCGTGACAGTTCAAATTGGTAAAACAATGATTCCTCAAGTTCTGGTAGATTTAGGTGCTGCAATAAACATAATGACTCTTGAAACTTCACAATTGTTACAATTGAATAACACAATCAGAGATACACCTACCATTCTAGAGTTGGCTGACCATTCTACAATTAAACCTGAAGGAGTTGTTGAAGATCTACTTATCTCAGTTGAATCCTAGAAGTACCCAGCTGATTTTGTTGTATTGCAGACTAAAACAAAGCTGGGGGGACATCCTTTAATTCTGGGGAGGCCATGGCTAGCCACACCTGATGCCTTTATCAGTTGCAGATCTAGTTCAATGACAATTTCTAATGGTTATGAAACCAAACAGCTTACTCTTTATCCTCATGCTACACCCATAATTAATAACGAAGATTCTATGTGGATGGATTATGATGATAATGTTGTTTAGCCCATTCTAACTATTGGACAAGCCTTAACTCTTAAAGACAATACAGAGGATGAAATAATTAATAATTTTATTTGTGAACCTTCCTCTCTAATTGCTGAAACACACAATCAATTGACTGCAATTTTTGAAACAGATACCCAAGAAAATATTGAATCTGAAGACTTATCTCAGACATTAACCACCATCTCATCTAAAAGTATAACAGTTGAAATTGAACCTGGCAAGAAATTAAACATAAATCCTGATCTAACAGTTGCTGAAACACAGCAGTTAATGAAGTTATTGCATGAAAATAAGGAAGCATTTGCATGGGATTACACAGATATGAAAGGGATCTCTTTTGAACTATGTAATCATCGAATTTACATTAAAGAGGGATGCCGACCAGTCTGTCAACCCCAAAGACGAATGAACCCTAATTTATGAGAAATTGTTAAAGAAGAACTTTAGAAATTGCTTAATGCAGGATTTATATACCCCATATCTGACAGTGAATGGGTTTCCCCATTGGTAATTGTCCCTAAGAAAAACGGGAAATGGAGAGTATGTGTTGATTACAGAGCCTTGAACAAAGCCACTCAAAAGGATCGCTTTCCTTTACCTTTCATTGATCAGGTGTTGGATAGTCTGTCAGGGAAGAAATTATTTTCTTTCTAGATGGATTCAGTGGGTATAATCAGATTAGAATTGCACCCCAAGACCAGGACAAGACCACTTTCACTAGCCCTTGGGGAACTTTTGCTTATAGAGTTCTTCCATTTGGGCTATGTAATGCACCAGCAACTTTTCAGAGGTCTGTTATAGGAATCTTTTCTGATATGCTGAATGACTCTATGGAAACATTTATGGATGATTTTACTCCTTATGGTGTGTCTTTTGAAGATGCATTACAAAATCTTGAGAAGGTACTTAAACGATGTATACAAGATCACCTCTCCCTAAGTACTGAAAAATGTCATATGATGATGAGTGAAGGAGTAGTGCTTGGGAATTTTATTTTATCTCAAGGTATTCAGGTAGATCCATCTAAAATATTGGTCATTCAGAATCTTCCTGTTCCTAAAACACAAACTGATGTGAGAATTTTTCTAGAACATGCTGAATATTACAGAAGATTTATTAAAGATTTTTCTAAGATAGCTTCTCCATTATTTGTGTTGCTTATGAAAAATGCTGAATTTAAGTGGACTAATTCTTGTCAGAAAGCCTTTGTAGAACTCAAGCATCAGTTATCTACTACTCCTATTTTGAGGGGACTTGATTGGGCCCTCCCTTTTCATATATCTTCTGATGCTTCAGACACTGCAATTGGAGCTGTCTTGGGACAAGAGGAAAATCATCTTCCTTATGCTATCTACTTTATCAGTAAAAATATGATCCCTGCTGAGCTTAATTATATAGTTACTGAAAAGGAGTTTCTTGCAGTAATTTATGCCATTAATAAATTTCGACACTATATCACTGGTTATTCTACTTTTGTCCACACTGATCACTCGGCTATTAAGTATTTAATGAAAAAATCTGTTACAAATGCTAGAGTTACCAGATGGCTATTATTACTGCAAGAATTTGATATCACAATTGTAGATCGGCCTGGTAAAGAAAATGTGGTGGCTGATTTCCTTTCACGGTTAAAAACTGACAATGATATTCCAGTAGATGATTCTTTTCCTGATGAGTATTTGTTTGCAGTTTCTGCTCACTCTCCATGGTATGCAGATATCGCTAATTATTTGGTTGCAGGAAAATTACCATCACACCTGTCATACAGAGAAAAGAGAAGAATTATTCAACAAAGTGCCAGGTATAGCTGGATAAGTGGGTGTCTTTTCTACACAGGGCTTGATCAGGAAATCCGAAGATGCATTAGGGAAGATGAAGTGTATGATATACTGAAAGCTTGTCATGATGGCCCTTGTGGAGGGCATTTTACTGATAAAAGAACAGCACAAATTTTTTTGAGGATGGGTTACTATTGGCTGTAATTATTTAAAGATGCAAAGAAATATGTGAGGGCTTGTGACAGCTGCCAAAGAATGGGTCAACCCAATCATAGAGATCAAATTCCATTAAACCCCTAGGTAGTTTCTGAACCATTTGAAAGATGGGCCTTGGATTTCATAGGACCCATTAATCCTCCATCCAATCAAAGAACTTATATATTAGTCTCTACAGACTATATGAATAAATGGGTGGAGGCCAAAGCACTTATTAGAGCCAATGAAGAGGTTGTCCTAGCTTTCTTATTTGAAGAAATCTTCACTAGATTTGGAATTCCTAGAGAGCTAGTTACAGATGGAGGACCTCCATTCAATTCTCATGGTTTTAAGTCTACCCTTCATAAATATCATATTCATCATAGAATGACTACACCATACCACCCCCAGGCCAATGGGCAGGTGGAAAGCACAAATAAAGTATTAGAAGCCATTCTAACTAAAACAGTGAAGGACAACCGGAAGGATTGGTCTCAAAGGCTCCCTGAAGCACTATGGGCTTACAGAACTACTTGGAGAAACAATACAGGTTTCTCTCCCTATGAATTGGTTTATGGTAAAAATTTTGTTTTTCCTATGGAATTTGAAATTAAAACTCTAAGAACTGCTTTAGTTGTTAATCTTGATTTGACTGATGTGCAGACAGCTAGGCTACAACAGCTTCTTGAATTGGATGAAAAGAGATTAGATGCCATTCACCAAACAACCATGATTCAACAACAGAGAATGAAGTGGCATGATAAAATTATCAAACATAAGCAGTTCCAAAAAGGTAATTGGGCCTTATTGTATGACTCTCGGTTTGAAATTTTTTAGGGTAAGCTACGTACACGTTGGCTTGGACCATATGAAGTAGATGCTATTTTTTCTAATGGAATAGTAAGACTTCTAACAATTGATGATTCTAAAACACCTCTACTAGTCAATGGTCATAGGCTTCCTTTGTACCAGCGCCCTGTTTCTAAAGAGGATTTCAAGACCACTTGCATGCCTGATACACATTATCTTTTTCTAGGGGAGTCTTCTACTCCTCACAGCATTTAATTTTCTGCACTGTATTTTTAGTATTAGATTAGATTTAAAACTAATAATCCCTGTCAAGGGTTGGCATATTACAATTGAATTTTGCAGATTCTGGAAAAGCTTATTAAGGAGGACAGATTCATCACAAGAAGATCTGAAGCTTCAATCAAAGAAGCTTGTTCCCTTCATTTTAACCCATTTCCTAGCAATATCCCTTTTATCCCATTTTTACATTACTTCCCTTTTTCCATTTTTCCCACTTCTACCATTCCTGAAATATCACCCTTCAGCTAGTATTTCCTGTTCCCTACTGCTGAAATTATCACTCAGAAAATACTTCCCCCACTTATTTTAAACCCAAGTCATTATATCCCATTTTCCTGATTTTTCCCTTTGCTGAAACACCAGTTTCAGCAACATGTCATTCATTTTTCCGTTGCTGAAACACCAGTTTCAGCAACCTGTCATTTATCTTTTCATCATTAAAACATCATTTCTTTCCTCTGATGTACAAGCTTTTCAGTTCTTCACTTTTACTCTCCAGATCCTTTGAGTGAATATTATTCAGTATTGAGCAGATCCTGATATGTTCCTATTCTACATTTCAGAGAAATCTACAGATTCTTCCATTAATATCAAGCCATTATGAAGCACTCTATACTTCAAATTTTAAAGGCAAAGGTAAAAGTATAAGGTATATGGTTTTTATTTAATGCAGTTAAATAATATTTTAAAGAGAGGATCCAATCCTCCGTCACTTTTCATATCTATTATTTCCGCCATCATTGAGACTCCATATCCTCTGTTGCAACAATTAGCTTGACCAAAGCCTATGTTTCTGTTCTCTGCGCCTCTGCATGTGACTCAAGCTAGTAGCTATGGGAGGGTCGGCTATCAGACACGAGCCTGGTTCGATAACTCTTCTCGAATTGTTCCCGGAGGCCTACCAATTTTTTCAACAATCAGGGTGGACAACATACTTCGAAAGGTTGGGAGAATTTGATCAGCAGCAAGTTTTAGAGTTCGCATAGAATCTTCAGGGGAATTATTTAGTGGTTCAAGGGGTCCTAATTTCAGTCACAAAGGAAGATATAGCACAAGTTTCAGGTTTTCTGGTTATAGGGGCTCGTTGGTTCAGTAGGAAACAAGTTATTTTAAATGCACAGCAAGATTTTCTTCTTCCAGATGAGCCGGTTGAACTTAAAGGCCACGGTATAAGTCTGCATTCACTACCTCGACCATGGCCAATAGTAGCTGAATTCATCAAGCACTATCTGACATGCGAAGGGCGTTACCAGGTAGTCTACCAACATGACTTCGTTTTAATGAATCATTCGAGGCATGGTCGATTAGTCAATATTCCCTATTATCTTCTTGGTTGTATCAAAAACATGTCATATTATTGCAAACGGGTTAAATTCCCATTGTTATCCCTTACCCATCATCGTTTATGTCAATTATTAATTCAGAGGGGTTTTGCTGAGCAAAACCCCCCTCTGAATAATCCACTCCTCATTCCCCAGCAAGCCGAAATTCCCCAGCAAGCCGAAATTCCCCAACAAGCCGGAAGTTCCCAAGAAACTCCTAAGAGTTCTTATGAAAGGCAACTGGATGATATCCCAGACCCCCCCAGTAATTCCATCCTCAGAACCAGTTGACCTACCCCCAAGTTCGTCCCATTTAGAAGAGTCACCCCTTCCCACTATTCCTATCCCTAGCAATGACTCTCCAACACCCCCATCTCCACCTACTCATAAAAGAAAGAGACGAACCCCAACAGTCTCTGTCTAAAAAAGACAAACAAGGGCCACATCCCAAATTTTCACTTCTTCCGAAAGCCCTTCCCCTAGAAAAGAATCTTCTCCTACAAAGAAAAGGAAAGACACTGACTTCTCTACTTTCCTACCAAAAAGGAAAATGAAAATGACTATTGAAACAGGAGTTACTCCCATTTCCCCTGACCCCACCACTATCTTGTTAAAACTTCAATCCTCACCACCATTCCAAATTCCCCAACCCGTCTCGTCCGGTGGGACTGTCACATAAGAACTAGTGGCCCGGGAAACATGACATCGTTTATGGCTCAAACAGTGACTGCCACACAAGAACCAGTCACTTACCCAGAGGCTGAAACACAAGAACCAGCCACTGTGGTACAAGAATCATACACCAAGCATGATAATACAGGGAAACCAGCTGTAGCTGCTCCACAAGAACCAGCTACAGCTGCGTATCAGCAGACAACTCCAGCAGAATCAACCAGCACACAGGGTTCACACACTATGGCATCTTTATTGGAGGAAAATGAGTTTTTGAAGTCAGAAATAGAGGCCTATAAGAATGAATTAATCATGGCATGAGAAGCCTTTGATAGAGAATTGAATCTCTACATGCTAGCACACACAGCATCAGCACAAAAGAAGGATCCATGCAGAGAATACATGTGCCATGAGTGTGGTAACATTTACCAATAGGCAGGATACAAAGTAGTCAAAATTCAGGTATCTGAGGCATCTACATCAGCTGCCATTAAAGAAGAACGCCCTACTACCACACAAGAACCAGTAGGGCCCTCAAAAAGCCTGGAAAAAGAAACTAAACCACAGATATCCCGCCCTGTGCTAGTCAGCTCAGCCACTCAGACAATGCCCCAACCACAGATATCTCGCCCTGTGCTAGTCAGCTCAGCCACTCAGACAATGCCCCAACCCAGTACTTATAATGCTGGGACACAAACCCTGCCATGGAAACAATTAGAACTTATGAACAACTGGAAGAAACAATATGCTGTAGATCAAGATAAAATATTACAGCAACATAAGTTAGCATGGCAGAATCACATGTATGCCAACTGGGATATTTGGGAACAGACATTGCAACAGCTCAGGGATTCAGATAAAGAAGTCAAAGAATCAAAGGAAAAGTTGGTTTTGATGTTTTCATTAGTGCAAAAATTGATGGCTACCCGAAAACCCTCCGTGAATTATTCTCTCTTCCTCTCTGAACGTTTGGTTTATTTTCAATTGAAGGCAATAAAGGATGGCAGACCTCATGAATTGCTTACTACGGAACAATTTGTTAAGACTTTTTCTGAGGCCCCTGAAAGTGACCAACATTTTTTGTGTGAACTTTATCTCCATAATGAGGCCATGCCTGAGAATAGAAAAGTCAATCTCACTCCAATTGTAGGTGATGTACAAATAAGGGCATTCGTTTCATTCCTGGCCAATCAGCTCACCTGGAAAACTGCGTTCATTGCAAGTAGGCATAATGAGGAGAATCGGCTCCTTTGGATTAGACCGGAACCTTCAAATCCGGCTATGTTTGTAGCACAATATCACCGATTCTTGCAGAAGCCAGGAATGCACAGGGACATACAACAACTGCAGGCTTCAACACTTTTAAAGTGTCTACAGCTAATCAGAGTAAAGGAGACTGCTGCATTAAATGCCAACACTATGTTTTGGCAACAGTCATGCAAGGAAAGACAAGAGTATCACCCTTTCAGCCCTGATAATCTTCAAGCTGCACTCTCCAGGGTACCTAATTACATCAGATGTATTCGGCATTGTGGAGAAAACTGGATTGGTTACCATTTTCATTTTCCAATTCTATGGATGCCTACAGAAAAATACCAATGTCACTACCAATTGGCTGACAGGGATGAGGCTGTAGCATGGCAGCAATTGCAGAACAATCGAGGATTCCGAGCTCCGACAGAAGCCACCTTCTCCAGCTACTGCTTGAGCAACTTGCATGCACAGAGTCAGTACTCAGACTCTAACTCAGACTAGGAGTTGCCTGAGGACATGCAACACTTTCAGCTGGGGGGGATGTTAGGACCTCACTATGTATCATTTTTACTATATATTTTGACACCACCTTACCTTTATAACCATGTTTAAAAAGGATTCCATCATCATTTTCATTCACTTTATCCAAAGTTATATAAAATCCTCTTCTTTACTATATGTTTAATCTGTTTACATATAATTCCATATTACTCTTATATTTCATCATTAATCGAAGTAGATTGTTGCTAACATAAGTCTAAAAGATCACAGATAATTTATGTGCTGTGCTGGAACAATCGGTCGTTGCTGAAACAATCAAACTCCATTGCTGAAACAGTCGACTCCGTTGTTGAAACAGTCGACTCCGTTGCTGAAATAGTCAGCAGGCACACAAATTCCGTCACTATTCGTAATTTTTGATTCTGGAAGAGTATTTTTTGGAACAATGGCAACAACATGAAGATGTGGTTACGCGGATTATCCTAAAGATAGTACTCTTTTTGTATCTGTTGTAACAATATATTTTTATGGAAGAACACATTAGCCCTGTTTTAAGAAAGAAGAACAGATTTGGGATAAACGTAGATTCGCTCTAATGTAATTGTAAGAGATGTCTCCTCTTTAAAAAGAGGAGACATCATCATTAGAAGGGAGTTCAAAAACTGCAGAAGAATATTGTGTTTGAGAGGACAGGAGCTAGACTCCGTTTGTAATGTATCATTTCTTTTGACAGATGAATAAAAGTTCCTTTTGAGCGCTTCAATTTAATCCTTTCCCTGGGGAATCTTGTGAGAAGGAAAGGGCCCACCTTCCTCAAAATATTCGCCCGACTGTTCCTTTAGTTTGCAAGATTTCTTTATGATATTCGCACTTTACTTTAATTCTATTTACTGAAACACCAGTTACACAGTTCTATAGTTTATTGAGCATTATGTTTCCTTTAACGCTGCATGTGTTTAGTACATTCAATCTTAAGAAGTTAAGGGATCTATTTTTGTATTTGTTTGCATGTATGATTGATGCTGGGAAGAAGGTGCTGAAGATTCCTGTACAAAGGAATAGGGTCCTGTTCCCATTGATTTCCTTTCTTTTCCCTGCAGTGTGATTAGAAACAGGAGACAGGTGCTGAAGGTTCCTGTTCATGGGAATAGGGTCCTATTCTCTTGAGTTTATCTTTTCTACAGAGTGATTAGTATCAGGCAGCAGGTGCTAAAGTTCCTATTTAAAGGAATAGGGTCATGTTCCCTGTTATGGTTGATTGGTTTCCTTTCCTGCAGAATGATTTCTTTTTATTTGGATTCTTAAAAACTGCAATAGAGGAATTACTTCTACTATAACATAAGTAACTTCATATTTTATTAAACAGGGTGTGAATAATTAGATTTTTATGATTAATAATTGTGTGGATTTTTACTACAACATTATTTTTGCTTTTGGAATTGAGCATATCCAGTGTGTGATTGTCTTTGGAATAAATAGACTTCCTCGGGTTGACAATTTATGTGGAGCTTGAATTGTTAAAACAATTAAAGCAACCAACACGATGCAGGATGAATTGTCACACCAAGGCTAACTGCCCTCTATTAATGGACTACATGTAGGCCAGGGGCCCTAGTCCATTGCACCCTAGGGAAGTCGTAGGACAAAGTGGGCTGGCACTATGGTGCGATGATTGCCGCGTTGCAGGGCTGCAAGACACAAACCACTGTCCTCGCCTTGCTGCGTACATCCCAGAAGTAAAACAAAAATGGTGCAAGATCTACAGGTCGATAGGACATGATGAACAGAACTACCAAACGTATGATTTGATGATCGATCGAGGGAATCTCTATAGGGTACAGTCAGATCCATCCTCACCCAGATCCCTCTTGAGCATAGAGGGCTCCCTTAAAAGGGGCAGGGGAGGTGGAAGAGGTGGGAGTGCAGGACGAGGATGAGGGCAACTAATCTATTATAACTGTGGGGAGGTAGGTTACTTTGCTAGGGACTATCCAAACCCTACAAGACAATCTTTCCATTATTGCAAGTATCTGGACCATGCGATTGAAGACTGTCTAGTCTTGATAGAAAAGATGCAGGAAAATAAGTTGACACCTAAGGAGAATGTGCAAAGGGTTAATGCTGAGCTACGAGACAAAGATATAAGCATGAATGTCGTAACATGTAGTGGGATGGCCACTGGGGGGCCTGGGGAGGAAATTGCAACCGAGCCTCTGATCTGACCAGCAACTATCAAATAGGAAGGTTTGGATCTAAAAAAGGAGAAAGAAACATTTGTTGCTGCTCACAAAAACTTTGCTAAGGTAGAGGCATCTAATTCGCAGCCGCCTGAAAACCTCAAGGTAGATGAGGAGGTCAAACCATTTTTACAGGCATGTATGAAGCTGTTGTGTAACCCAAAGGTTGTGGAAAATCTTCATTGACAGATAGTTGCTCAACATGACCTATCTGTTGGAAATACTGAGAGGGGTGTGAATCAGTATTCCTTCCAATTAGAGCATTAGTTAATCTTCAATTATTATCAGTGTTTGTACAATGATAGAAGCAAACAAGAGGAACACAGATGCACACAGTTTTTAAGGTGGAAACCCACTCCAGGACAAAAACCACTTAATGCTTTTCTAATAATTCTTTAATATTCAACTCCAATTGAAAATAAAGCTCCAAATTCCTAGAATATAGAAAAGCATTATTCTCCAGCTCCCACTGGATGGATGCTACAATGCCCGATATTCTTCAGTAGTCAACCAAACAGATGCCCCAACACCCAATGAGTTACAACTCACCCTAACACCACCCTACCACCCTATAGAAGAATACAATAAGAATGGACTCCCGTACCAGGGAAAATGGTCCACTTTACAATGATATAGAATGATGTATAAGAATAATTTATACTAGACCATAACCCCAAATTTGACACAACCACCTAATGATGATCCTAGACTTCCCAACACTACCTCTTCAACCCTTGGCAGATAGACACTAGTACAATTTTTACAATAATGTATTTACAATGACTTAGTACAATGATACCTTTACAATGATTGTATGCAGTGCTGCCCACTTGAAGACTTCATAGGATGAACTTATTGCTGCTATTATGAACCTCAATTGATGCTCTTTTCATGCTACCCTCTGCTGCACCTTTCTTTGGTTTTCTGCCCCAGAAATTCTGGTCCTTTGAAACCCTTGACAACACTTGATCTAGCTTTTTCTTTGCCTTCTAGGAGCTCGATATTGAATTTGGTGTATCTCTGTTATTTTAGATCCTCAATATCTAATTTTTAGTCCTATAGTAGTCCTCTGAGTCATATTTCTAATTCCATAGGTCTGAACCAATTTGGATTCTTCAAGAGAGAGTTATACCTAATCTCTCACAATGCCCTAATTATGGATTGTTTCAGAAGAGTGCACTTGTACAGTGTGCCATGTGTCATTTTTCTTCATTTGGCTCTGAAATTGATAGAGAAAATATTACAGACTATGAAATATCTTACACTTTTTACAGAATTCCAATCCGATACTCAGAGAGAAAGTTATGATGAATTTACCAAGGTCACTTCTTTGAGATGAATTTCAGGAGCCTGCAAAAACCCTGACTTCCACAGATCATATCTAGAAAAATGTTGTGCACCTTGATCTGAAATTTTTACAGAAGATTCGTCAGTATTTCAGCTTCAGCTCATAAAAATTTCATCTTCTGAACCTTTGTATAAAAAACGTTAGACTAAAAGTTCCACGATGACCTGTTTCCGATGGAAAAATCCCTTGCCTAAGGAGGAAATGAAAATCACAATTTATATAAATGCTCAATTTGAGAGGGGCTTCAACAAGTGAACGTGGGAGGGATTTTAGAAGCTTAAAAAATATTAATTATGACTTTTCAATGACCCATGCCCCAACCCCATGGGGTTTTATCCCACTAACTGGGGGTACAAACTTCAAACATGAATATCTCTCAAACCGTGAAGAATTACATGGTGTGCCATATACCAATGGAAACATCTCGACAAGTAGAAACCATAAAAAAAATTATTGACCCGAAGTATATTAAATTGGTAGGTCAAAATTCCCATGTAATATTGGGTTAACCCTTGGTGCTGCTTGGGTTGACATCAATGACAACCGCTGATCAACACTATCCTCCCTCCGGAAGTCAATGACGTACACAACCTCTATAGGTATAAGAAAGACACTAGTAGGGAGATGCGGTTGACTGCGTAGATCAGTGATTATGAGATGGATCAGCTTATTTTGGACCTAGGTCCAGATGCAAATGTACTACTTAATCAGACTTGGAAATTAATGGGGGAACCCAAGTTGGAATGGTTCACTATCCAACTACATATGGCCAATCAATAGAATATCATACCGTTGGGAAGACTATCTAAGATTGTGGTGGATATCGCAGGGGTTAAGGTCCCAGCTAACTTTGAAGTAATTCAGATTGTCGAAGATTTGTACCCCTACCCTGCGCTCCTAAGCTTGAATTGGGCCATCGATATGGGGGGAATCATTAACCTAAATAAGAGAAGCATGACATTTGAGAATAACGGTACAAGGGTAATAGTACCATTAGATCCTGCAGAAGGCGAACGATACATAGAACCAGTGTGTGACGAAGAGGGTGTGGATCACATCTATAAATTGACTATGGGAGATGAAGATTGGATCAACCCCATGGTGGAGGGGGTACTCTGCTGGGAAAAGGACAATGAATGTTTCTCTGACTCTGATGGGGAGATAGATAATTGGAAAAACTAGTTACATGATGTCTCTGCACTGCGATGTCTTTGAATCATGAAGAATTTCCACTACATCTTCTTAGAGGTAAGAGATCTACCTTATTTTGATGGTTCTATCAATATTAGTGACTTTTTGCAGGTATTTGAAGCTGAGGTTCCCCAAGAACGATGGCTATGGGCCTGTAGACTGGCCGTATGTGGATCACCTACGCAATGGTGGGCAACACATGAGGAGGCATTCGAGGATTGGGAGGAGTGTCAGAATATGATGATCCTATGATTTGAGGCCCCAGCCGACATGTGAATCAAAACATTCCTTGGACCCGAAGATCCAGGTGAATATCTGTTCATTTGGATAAAACAATGGTGCGATAGAACTTCCCACGGGTGGGTTCATCTGATTATTAATGCCTTGGGACCACTTCCCACTACATGGTACTTAGATGCAAAGCTCCATCGATGCACCCACCACTGGGAGCCTTTGAGGGATGAATTTCTAGGCACATTTGGATTAATAGGTGAGACATAGGCACTTGACGCCACTCTGCAGAACATTGACACTATAGCATGGGGTGAATCACACCTATGTGTCACACCTGAAATACCCAATTGGAAGCCGCAGACACTAAGCATGGTCAAATACTGTAGCCTATCCAAAAAAGAAGGTAAGAGCGATCCACGAGAGGGTCCTGACTCAGAGTTGAATAGGGTTCCCATGGTTACCAGACCACTCAGGCTGCAAACAGATAACATTAGGACACACCCCATGTTGGCTAAAATTGGGGATATGAATATTACATATTTTCCAGCTCCCGCAACAAAGGGTCAGTTGTGCTCACTTCTCATCCATGTAGGTTATTATAGAAAGTTTGTTCGGAAATATGCAGTGATCATAACACCTCTGAAATATTTACTCACGAAAGTGGCACGGTTCTGTTGTGATGACACAAGCCGAGTGAACACATTTTTGGGTTTGAAGTACTTAGGGCTTCAGCCGATGTTGGGGGAAGATGCACAAGTGTTTAATCCAAGCGTAGCAGGAATGCCAAGCGCACAGGAGGTGCGAAAACTAGCCATTGGAACAGTAACATCTGGTAAAAAGAAAAAGTTACCATTAAAAGGAGTGGGATGCTAGCATTTAATGGGGTAGATTTAGAGTATTTTTTACTGTTTACCTGATGGTAAGTTTCAAGTCAATTTTACCCTACTAGTGGATGCCCGCAGGTGCTATAAAAAGAGCTAAATAGCTCAAACAAGGATTTTGTCTCACTTGCATAACTTGTACTTATCCTCCTTATCTCACGCGAACTTTAGTTGTAAGATTTTTTGGGTCTGTATAGTCCCTCTCATCTCAGATCAATCTCCACCTGCTGACAGTAGCCACCTAGAGTCGGGATTCATTTTCCATGCTAGGATGACAACCATTAACCCAATTGAGCCCTCAACACCTACTACCCCAGAAGTTGAGGAAGTAATGGAGATCGGGTTTGAGGATTAAGAAGTGCCCTCAACGCCAGTCACAAAGAAGGGAAAAGAGCAGGCACATGGCTCCAGGAAGCCCCCAAAGCTATGAAATGGGCTTCAGAAAATCCTAGGAGCCCCCAAGGCATACCAAGTCCCTGTGAGCAACACCTCAGGCTCAAGCTATGCAGGAGGAAGCCCTGCCTACCAATCCAATCAACTGGTTACCTCCCTTCATCCAGCCGTGCAAGCCCTCGATTTGCACACCAAAGAACCCTGATGCCCTAGTTTCCTATCTACAGATGCGGCTAACTCTAGGAGAAGTCCTTGTCCTAAGTGATATTTGCAGGAAGCTCCATGAAGTTAAATTCGATGATCACGACTTGGTAAATTATGAAGCCTTCTCTGAGCTGAACCCCATGCTGTACTTCGACACAATTTACATGGACAATGGGGTCATAGTAATTCCTTAGTGCTGGGTAAGCAGATTGGTTGGATATGAGCTCTTGAACCTGCTGCGTATGCCCCACTTTTTCCATTATAACGTCATGGATCGGCTGGCCTGACAACTGCTCACCCTAATTCACAATGGTTGCCTATGGATTTGGGATAGGGTCCCGATAGATGTTGCATTGGTCCACAGAATCACGAGCCTTCCCATGAATAGGCCACATCCTCTAGAGCATGTGGGAAATAAATATGAAGGGGACACCACTGAATATGTGCGTAAGACCTACCATGTGGAATGGAATACGTAGGGCTTCGTCATAAAATCCATGAGCGACCCAGCTACGTACATGGGCACCATATTACTAGCTTGCAAGCTAATGCGCAAGTGCAAGGTCGCAAACATCCCTACCTATGTCATTCGGCTAGCTGGTCAGTGTGCCAAGGGGTTTTGCTTGAATTGGGCCCAATACTTATGCGATGAGTTCTTAGCCAATGTCCATGAATTATAGGAGCAGGGAAAAGCCTTCTGCTATGCCTGGCTACAATTTCTTATAGCCCTCGTTGCCTGGGAAACCCCTGTGGCATTGGTCCTCCCTCAGCTCCCTCCAGGTATGTGAAAAGGGGCCCGGTATGCCCATTTGTGGGATTCCAAGGATGCACAACACATAGAGGACAACCAAGTCTTCTAGGTCCTCTTCCAGAGTACCGTGGCCACAACCATAAATTCTCGACCTTGGTTGTCCCAAATAGTATACGACAAATACAAGAGTATTGTGCCATTCCAGGTTACCATGAACAACATTCAACTTCATAGCCACAAGGATAAAACCTGGACGTCACTGCCTTATATGGTAGCAGAAGAGGAAACTGGAAATGTCATTACGCTATGGCCTCTCGCTTAGAAGATAGGCTTCAAAACTAGCGCAAGGGGCACTGGAGGTACTAGCACAACGTAGGTACTCCCACTTGTTATCACCAAGGAGACTAGAAGCACAAGGAAAGACTTAGGCGCATCCCCAAAAAAGGACATGCAGCCAAAGAAGTCCACCACAAAGAACACCAATGCTGAAACCCAGGTCAATTCGCAGCTGGGCACGAAGGAAGTAAATGTCGGAGGTACGAAGTGGACAGGCGAGCCTGTCAAGTGACCCTAAAATAAGTAGCGCGCCCAACAGAAGGAATGAGATGATATGGTTACATTGACAGACGGAGATCTCGAAAAAATCACAGATGCCATCACACTAGCCACTGAAGAAAAATGGGTAGCTTTATAGGAACACCAGAATGTTGCGATCAATTCCATCAAGGAAGAGCTTCAAACCTTGCAGCTAAAGGTAGACACAATATAGACCAGCGTAGCTCAAGGACGAATTCCCTTGGCATCTAGTAGTCAAGCGCTAACCACGGAAGAAATCTGTCTCTGTCCCTTACCTAGCGCCACCCTTGTGATCAATTCACTAGACTAGGATATCTAGCTCCAAGCAGGTGCAGGGGTGTAGTTGAATCTTTCCAAGTTACCCCATGAAGCATTACACACTGTGTTGTTTCAAGAGATTCACCATCGGGACCAGCAAGTACACCAACAACTTGGCATGGCCAAACAAACCATCGCACAGCAGAACGAAGAAGTACTCTTTGCTGTCACACAGCAAGCAGAGCTCGAAAAGATGATCCACTAGCTCTACACAGAGGTTATAGAAGAAATCCTGGCCGCAGCCACCCCCCGGGCTAAAGTGGAAGGATTAGTCACAGCATTGAAGGCTTCCAGGACTGAGATGCAGGTCATTAAGACATAGTTGGAGCAGCAAATCTTTGACTTACAGGCCAAACTGCAGCCCAAGACACCCTCGGAGGTACGAGCCTAGTGTACTGTGCTAGTAACCACGACTAAAAACACCATTACAAGATAGACTGCTCAGGGAGCCTAGATACTCGAAGACGCCATGCAACTCTAGACCAAGGTCTAGCACGATCTGGTCCTTTGAAGAATAAATCAGGACTTGCGACAAAAGGAGAAGATTTCGAGAAGATCAAGGCTACATTACCTACCTTGGTCCCTACACAACTTTTGGTGCGATTAAGGAACAACGACACCCTCCAAGCTAAGAGCAAGGGACTATGCCAAAAGAAGCATGTCATCAGAGAACGCTTGAAGCCTTGGGCTGCCGCAATGCTCCAGCTCTCATGGGATGTTGATGGTGCCATGAAATGAATAAACCATACATTGGAGAGTGTCACAACTGTGACAGAGGGACTGACATCGCAGAAGCTTGTCGATATTGCACAGAGCACTACTGCTCAGAGTCAGGAAGTGCTTCCCCCATTGGTCACAGTTGTCAATGCACTACACACGTAGGTGGAGACCCCACCACTACAGTGACTCGGGATGAGTCACAAGATAGTGTTGGGGGACTGTTGGAACAGGGTCTCCTACAAAAGCTATGAATTTGGTCCATTTTTGCATATTTTTTATTATATTTAGTCTAACGTAGGGGTTTTTGGGTGGGTAAAAGCCCCTAATGCATTGTAAGTGGGTCAAGGGTAGACCAAGGGTCCACAAACCATGGTTTGTAAACCATTGGATGCGTAGGAAAAAGTAGTATAAGTAATTGAACCTTTTTGAGTTGTAAGGCAGATATTGAACTAAGATTGGTGTGAATTGAGAATTAGTAGATCTGTTTTGGGTTTTTGGGGAAAAGACTCCTACTGGCTATGTGCGTGGAGATCCTCAGTGCTACTGTGTGTGGATCCTGCTGCTGTGTGCAAAGGTTGGGTTTTGGGTATTTTAAAAGGATCTAAGGGATTAATGAATGTGGAAGGCTGTTGAATATCTGAATCTATTGGACTTATGAATCTATGATATATGATGATGTATGCTCTGTATCATTGATTTAAGCCATGAAAGTACTTGTGTTACTTGTTTATACTACGATCTGGATCTGTTATGTTATGCATAAGACTATATCGAGCTCCGTCAGTAACTGTGTTAAGTACTTATGTTCTGTTGACAATTGATCTAAATCTGTTTATTATACTTTATGCAAGAATAGCTGTGATAGTTTCTTTATTGTCCTGTATCTATTATTTATTGTGATTATATATGGTATTGCGCATGTGGATGCGAAGGCACTGATAGATCTGGGTTATGTAATATGTGATCTGATATTTGTGAAGTCAAACACATCTCTTCCTGACTTACTTGCCCTCTCCCAGGGTGTGGAAACCTGGTTCTAGCACCCTCCCATACTACTTCGGGTGAGACTTTGACTGTGCAAGCAGGTCACTGCCAGAAGGGCCAGTAGTATAGGGGTTTGTTGGCAAAGCTTCACCTTCGAACATGGGTCAGGACCCCTCAAGCCAATATTCGAGGACCGGGCCTTCGCTCCTCATGGCATAATTCTGAGGGGGTTTGGATTGAGGGCCATCATCTAAGTTTATTTCAATCGTAGGAGATGGCCGTTCTCGATAGACCACCTAAAAGGGGATGACAGTAGATACCATATCCTCATCTAAGGGAGCGACTTCTTCTCTATCTGAAATATCCTCCTCTTCTACACCCCTCATGGTTTGATCTTGTAAGAGTTGATTTACGGCGATGGTCATGTTGTTGATCCACTGAGGTCAAGTTTTCTCTGAGTGGGAGGCATGATGGAAGGAGTAGAAATTATCCTTGCCGATCTCTTCTATGTTGAGCCCATTATTTGGGTTTGGAGGAGGCTGACTAACAGTGGGGTTTTTCTTCCTAAAGAAAGGTTTTTGCATTTTGGTTCCTGGGGTGGAGTCATTTTTTTTCCTCTTCAGATCGGAAACTTCGTTCATTAATAGCTTGAGATATTTTTTGATACTCTCAAAGTCGAAGGGGTTTTTTTCCTTGTCTCCGGACTTATGACTCGAGGGTTGAGTTTTTTTCCTGGTTGGCTCTCAGTCATCCTAACCATCATTATCAATTGCTCCTATTGACAACGTGTCCTTTTCAACAACAAGGGCAATGGCATAATTTCCTACCATGGTAGCTCTAGCTTCGTGTTTCACAAACATAGCGATGTCCCGAGGGAGAACCCTTGTCTAATAATCAATTGTGATGGAATCATCGAGGGCCATGTTTGGAGGAAATTTGTTCAATATAGTTGCGAAGTGTTGGTTTAAGTAGAATTTCTCCCTCTTTCGGAATTTCAATGTACTCAGCTCCATGAGGAGCATAGTGGGAGTCTTGTCTTCCGAAAACTTTTGGAGGAAGATGTGGTGAAATTTCTCCTAGGAGGCAATGGAAGCAATAAGCAGGGAACAGTACCACGTAGCAGCCTTATTTTCTAAGGTATGGGGAAAGAGATAGAATGCTACATCATCAGACTACACTCTCATCATTTGTAAGGCCAAGTAGAAGTTGCTAATGTGATCTTCGGCCAATGTACCCTTTTCATGGTCAAACTTAGGGAGGTGTTTCTTTGGGTATCGGGGCATGTCATGAAGGGGACCATGAAACCCTAGAGGAGATTGTGCTATACAAGGCAAGGGTTGAACCCTTCTGGCTCAATGATGGGGCAGGATGTAGATATGCCCCATTTCATTTTTGGATCCACTATCCTTGCTAGATTCAGAGGCTTCACCCTCATGCTGGGAGTGCATGTCTTGATCTCTTCTGAGGTTTCCCATATTCCTAAGATTTGTCTAGTTATAAAGGAAGGGAAATTTGTTTTGGTTTTGGTTGTGGTGGTGGTGGCCTATATTTCGACCTTGTCCGTGGCCCATATCCCCCCTTCCTCTGTTTCCCCGGACCCTCCTGGTCCCTCATCTAGGTGGGTTTTTTGCTTGAGTGTTATCATTCAAAGGGTGGTCGGGTTGAGGGCCGGTGTTAGGTTGAGGTTCAGTAATTTAAGGGTTTTCCCCCTCGATGTCTGAAGGGTTGTCTGAGGGTTCGATTGAATTCCACTCAATTGTGTCTACATAATCATGGACCATAAGACCTATCAGCTGAGGCATCGAATTGATTAGAACACCCTAGTGAGTTTGATGTGTCCCAGGAGTCCATGGGTTGGCGAGGGAGCCGGTGCTGGGAGGTTTTGCAGAAATTCAATGATATAGCGAGCGAGCAAGCTCAAGGCCCTAAGATGGTCTATGGTTACCTCATAATAGGGCTGGTCATCCTCTGGGGAATTCTCAAGTGGTGGAGGACTAGTATTCTCATACATGATTTCCCCTTGCGGGGTTTGGATCAGGATATTACTTGTGTGCTAGGAGCCTGTCTGCCATCACGCCCTCCTTCTAGCACCAATTTTGTTTACGGGAAGAAATTTCTAGCCAACAATAGCGAATCTCCCTGGTAAAAAGTCCCAACTAGACTCTAAACCATTTTTGATAGGGATCTCGTCCGGGGTGTGGGTCTGGCTACCACTGAATATACCTATTCTTGGACGGAGAATGAGCCCTACAGATCTGTGAATACATGATTACTCAAACGATACAAGACAAATGGAAAATGAGTCTTACTGAAAATGAAACATTATAAATAGCAAAGCGAGATTCAAAGCATGCAGCCAAAAGAAATTCTGTTAGTAGCATATCATGAGGGTAATGCTTATAAAATTTGATTGACCACAAAAGAAACAGTTCTCTATGGTAAAAAAACCCTTCAATTCCTTAAGCATTTTCCAAAAGATGAAATGATTTTAATAATGAATTCTCTAAACATCTCTCAATTAAATATTCTCATACCATCAACACATAAAGTGAGCTTAAACTTATAAATGGCAAGAGCAGAAAATGTAGATTAGTCAATTATAAAAGATAACCAATACATAAGACAAAAATATTCATAATGCTAACACACATTAGTCCTCATCTGATCCAGTAGTGGAACCAAAACATTTTTTTGTATTCATTCACGGAAATACGCATTCAATGCTATACAATTATCTCTGCTCCTTTGGGAGTCTCGAAAAAATATCCTTTACAATTCCTCAGAGGGAGTAATTATAGAGAAAAATTGACCCTTGGGTGTCCCTGACCCTTCATGTTCCCGAATATTGGAAAGCTCTACGACCTAGGGGGAATTTTCAACTTGTGACCCAGCTCCGGCTGCGACCTAGGGGGAATTTTCAACTTCCGACCCAGCTCCGGCTGGGACCTGTGACTTGTTCCTTACTTCGACCTGCGACCTATTTCCTGTTGCAACCTGCAACCTGTGCCATTTAGTTGGTTAAGTAAGCAGTTGTGTGATTGAGAGGTTTAGTACATCTATTTGCTGTCGATCCTTGAGGTAATTTTTCCAAGCTTGATAATCTGCAGTGACTAGAGTGACCTAGTGTGTATCTTCCCTTAATCTATGAAATCATTCAAGAGAATCTGGGACCAAGGTGCACCTCTTTACTATGATATGATTGGAAAGAGAAGCCATATTTGTGTAGATCTAGACTGGTGTGGTGATTAATTGAATAATATTTTCCCATGAGGTTGGAAGGTCCTGGGTAGCAGCTGCTTGCCTTATGGGTTGCAGGAATGTTCGAATGTCCTAGGCGACCTCTTCCCTTGTTTTTTCAGTGCCCAATGCACCCAAATAAGGGATATGGTGTACTTCAGCCATGGAATCGATGCCACTGATCAAATGTTCATACGCAGACATCACTCTCTCTACATCCTTGACCAACTTATCCTTCGATTGTATCTTCATTCAGATCTAAACTTTTTCATTCTTGGTGCAAATCCAATCCTTCCTGGGTAGGGTATCAAGAGACTGCAGGTATATGTTTGACCATTCTAGCATGTTGTAAAAAGCAGTGGAGTCCTCCTTTAGCTGTGAATTTCTTCTTTGCGTTTCTTCTTATGATTTTAGTAGTGGTGCGATTGTCTATTTTATTATAAACATCTCCTCGTACACTTGCTTCATGGTGGCTTCCAAAGTGACTGGCTCCCTTTGAATGGTGAGTCATAATTCGTTGGTCTGGGTGGTTGTGAAATGAAGTATTTGGGTTTCTTCTTCTAGCACCTTCTTTTCTTTTTCAGACTGAGTTGCCCTCTGCTCAGAAACCTATAGCCTGTTTTGTAGAGACATAATCTCTTTGCTCATCCTGCTAACATTTTATTCTATGGTTGCTGCAAAGGCTATTCCTACAGATGCGATCATGATAGGATTAGTCCTGGTATCTAGGACTAATCCTTTTCTGTAGTAACTGCGAGAGGTGCGACTGGGTTCCGTGCAAGGAATTTTATTTTCTCTTATCTGATCTTGTGCATGAACTAGTCGTAGGTCATCCTTGTCAGATGCAGGACCTCATCTTCCTATTCCTCTGAGGTGCCAAGGTCTGAGAGAGGAAAATGAACACTCGCTATATGGTTTGTATGAGATACATCAATTTGCGATAGCTTTGTCTGTTCCCTTGCCTTTGGGGGTAATTTCTTGCTTCCCCCTGCTTCTTTGGAAGAATCTTCCCACAATTTCTAGCTTTCTTCTTCCTTCCTTCTCTCCTCAACCTCTGCTTTATCCTGTTCCTCTTTTAACTCACGCTTAGCCTCTTCTGTTGTTCCTCTTCTTTCCTCTTGCATTCCTCTTCCTCTTTTTTGCCACAAGCTTCTTCTGCCTGCTTCTTCTTCTGTTCCTCCCTTAGTTGTTTCTTTTGTTGCTCCTCAGCTTGCTTCTTTTTTTTGTTTTCTTCTTGCTATTATGCTAGGGCATCTTGGGTCCTTTTGAGTTCCTCTTCTTTTTCCTTCTTCTCAGATTCTTGTTGTGCCTTAGCCTTTATGTCTCTTTTTTCCTGTAGATGTTTAGAGAGACTACTGCTTGTATCAGTCCTTGGCCTCTTGGCTTTGGAAGATGAGGCTCCTCCTAGCATGTCACCCCTTTCCTCTGGGGTTTGATCATCCTGCGCCGCTTGATCAGTTGATTCTTTTGGCACAGCCTCCCTGTCCTTGTTGTACCAGTTCTTGACTTGTTCTTCGACAGGGAATTCTATGTGTTGGTAGTTCCATTTGAATTTTTCCCATTTGTAATGTGTGGGGATGATCCTTTCAGGACCATATGATCTGTGTGCTAAGGGTAGAAAATGAAAGCCCTTGGTTTATTTAGCCTCTACTTCTACTTCTTTGATATCTCTAACCATATAGGCATTGATAGTAAGCGGGAGAGTAGGCCATGGATTTTTCTTGCCCTTGGTGAGGACCTTGGAAAACCTGCTCGTCATCTGGTACCACACTTCTTGCAAGAGTATTTTATCAGTGACGAATTGGGGCAGCGCATGAGGTGCCTTGAATGACTCGAAGACCCTGATGAAAGTAATATTTTTTATGGGAAACTAGTTGGCCACTCGAGTTATTGTTTCCATGGCTTGCCTGGACATGCACAGGGCATCTTTTCCAAACAACTTTCTGTAGAGTGCGGGGATGAAATTTTGAGAGATTGAATCTATGTCTTGTTTGTATTTAGAAGTCTATAACACCTTTAACTCTTAATGGATTGGTCTACCGTGCTCCATATCCCAATTATGCTGCCATCCTTCAAACCAACATCTTGCGCATACTGCGTCCAAAAGGTAGGAAGCCATATAAAATTCAGATGTGCACCCTCTTCCGGTACTTGTGTTGCTGATATGTTTGACTTGAGGGATGCTATTATTATGTTGGCCTAGTTGAAACGGGTGCCATATGTAGTGATATCATACATGAGAGGGACCCAAGTACCATTGAAAGTAGTGACATCTAGTCAGCCGTACATCCTACACATCATTACTCTTACAAACTTGTAGGCTTTCCTGAGGCCCTCTGTTTTATATTCCTGATATTTTTCAACCCTGAACTTTTTGGGGTCCTCCCACCATCCCTTAAGGTCTCTAGTACGGGAACTGCATGATTGGCCACCCAATCAGTTTTGAAAGTTTTCTCTTGGGTGGGGAGTGCATAGTAGACTTTTGCATCCTACCCCGTCATGTTAGCAAATGTTTTCCTCAAGTGATATCGAATGACCCAAATCCTGGAGTGGACTATCTATAGGATCCATTCAATAACCTCTGCACATGGGAATACTGGTGGATGGGCACATGCATAGTGGAATTTGGACCTCTTGATGTAAATGTACACTTTTTGGTCTAAGAGATCTTCTGGAAACTCAGGCTTTGTAAACTCCTGATATACCTGGTACCAACTCATCTTGTCCTCTTTCCCGAACATACAGGTGGTGTCTCCATAGATAGGGGGTGGGGAAGGGGACATTCCTTCTTCTGATATTTCCACTTCTGGACTCTTATTTCTCTTTCGAATTGACGGGGGCCCCATATCGCTTGAGGATGACGATATGGACACACACTCGAGCCTAGCTTCAATGTTCCCTGGCATATTCATAAAAAAATCCCACAATAAATGAATGGAATAATTATAAATACGTTAGGACTGAAGAAACTTCCAAATGACCCCTCAGGTTAGGTCGCTGCAACCCCTGCCAACTATTATCTGAAGGAATGGCTATAGTTGTGACTTGGAGACTTGGCGACTAGGTCATTGGGTCGCAAGGTCGCATGAGCATGAAATCTCAAGGAAAAATGACTATGTGACTTGGTGACCTTGTGACTAGGTTACTGGGTCACAAGGTCACGCTAGAGTAACTTCTCAAGGAGCTGCACCTTGGTGACTTGGTGACTTGGCGAACTGCAACTAGGTTGCAAGGTTTCCAGGTTGTGAGGTCGGCTAATGATTGGTGATGAGTGACTTGGCAACTTTGCGACTCAGCGACCAGGTCACTGGTCGGGGTCGCCTAGTTGTGGAGTCGCGGGGTCATGCTAGGGATTTTTTTTAGGGGTTTTGTGGCGATTGTGACTCACGGGAATGAATGGTTAAGAGAAAAAAATATCAATTGGAATGGAAAAATCTGGGACTTAAGGCTTCCTCAGGTGGGCTAGGAAGGGTGCTCGAGATAGACTGGGGTATGGAGAGCTTTTAGAGGAGGATGCAAAGAATTACAACCTTGAGGGGAGGTGCCAAATTTAACCAGGGATGTTGAGGGGCTTAAATGAAGCTAAGATGGGGATTAATAGGCAAGGGGAAAGGGTAGGCGAGGCAATTATTAACCAGAAACTAAACAGTAGGAGGAATAGGAAACTTACCTAGGAAAAACATGCTCCAGCTGGCTTGTCAGAGGTGTTACTTACTCCGTTGCGCAGGTCGAATGCGACCTATGTGACCATTTTATTTATAAAGGGGTCACACGTGTCGTCATTTAATGCATGTCGCATAGTCACAAATAAGGGTTGGTTAAGGGATGCGCGACCTTCCGACCTTGCTACTTTGTGACCTAGAGGTCGCAAGGACGCATGGTTGCATGGTCACAAATCTTAAGTTTTTAGACCAATATATGACCTTGCAACTTAGTGAACTAGGGGTCGCATGGTCGCAAAGTTCTTGGTTTTATGATTTTTTCGACTTCATGACTATGCAACTAGATGTTTAGGAGACCAAGCCCTGGATCAGACTTTGAAGGGATAATGCATGGAAAATAATTATTTTGAGGCTCTAGGCCTACGATGCATCAAACTTTATTTTTACCGAAGTGCCAGGGGCTTAGAAATTATAAATTGGACAAAATTTTGAAGGATGTTTTAGAAGCTAAAACAGAAAGCTAACCAGTCACCTAATTATGCATGGAAACAATTTTCCAGCTATGCCCACCAAACTCCCTTCTGACATTCCAAGAATTGAAGGAAAGCACTGGGAAGACCCAAGAAACTATGTCATGACTTTTCACCTATGGTTTTTGTCGAATAGTATTACTAATGACACTGTTCGACTATGACTATTTCAACACACCCTTACTATGGAAACAATGAAATGGTACATTGAACAACCTTTTGTGTCACATAGAAGATTTAGTTCTCTAGCTATAACATTC
This sequence comes from Pinus albicaulis, assembly GCA_034641835.2. Lineage (NCBI taxonomy): Eukaryota > Viridiplantae > Streptophyta > Pinopsida > Pinales > Pinaceae > Pinus > Pinus albicaulis. Next base: position 551,647,638 of record CM076570.1, read on the forward strand.
TTCACATTCTTCCAACTCTCGATTCGTCATGACTGGAGCTTGGAACTTCTCACCCACTTAAAAAAAATACCCGCGACACACATATCAGATCATATCCATGAGTGGCAGAAATTGTGTAGCTTGTGTAAAGGAAAATTTGAAGACAAAGTCCTATGGACTTGTTTTTGAGATCTCTCACATCAAAAATCTCAAAATACGTGGAAAACTCATCCTCACTTAACAAGGAAGAATACATTAGAAAATATCAACAGTTATAGCTTATATATACCCAATCTAGATATATCTATCATGTTCTTTTAGAAGTCCCCACCTGCAAACTTATAAATAGACACCAGGAACATATAATGGTGTTGATGGATTGATAGGTTCCATAACCCAAACTCAACCCAACAACACCTACCAGTATCCAGGATACCCATTCAATAGCCAATCGTTTGATTCTATGAAAAATGTACCACACACATGATACTACCCTGGCCAACTTGCACCAATACAAAATACAGCTAGTAGGGTTAACCATTATCAGCCCCGACAAGGAGGGCCATATCCTCCCCTGTAGGGAAGCCAATAATCCTCTAAGAACACATACATAATTTCCTCTTCCCAGAATCCATAGACCAATCAGGGACAAGGAATCCAATATTTTCCTTTCCCCACACAACAACAAAATATTCCATGAATGCAAAATTCCAGGGTTAATTTAGTCCAACCCTCCCATGCTCAACAACAACCATCATTTGACCAAGTGAATACAACTAATGAAACTAAAGTTTCTAAGAAAAATCTAAAGAGAAAAATAAAGGGAGAACCTAGCTAGGGGGCATAAATTAGCAATGGTCGTTGTCAATTCTGGCTGTGGGCAATCCCAACTGAAATCGGAACTAGGAATAAACCAACAATAACTCACAACAGAAAAAAAGTAACACTAGTCTTAGGAAAAATCATCCTTGTGCCATCTATGGGGAATATATTCATTATGCTCACCATTTTCCTCAACTCCGTGAGATAAAAAGGATTCGAGATAATATGAGACAGGGAGGGAAAAATAAAAAAAATGAAGTAATGCAGGACTCGTTCCCCCATTAGGTAGTGGTCAATACTCAACAACATCAACCACCACAGAAAAATAACCCTGGATGGAACAACCATAATAAATCTAATCTAGAAATTTTCATGGCAGGAGACATTCTCCTAAAAACACAAAATAGAAATTATGAAGCTCTCCTAAATACCAACCCATCTACCTCAAATAAGACCATGCATATAGCACCATTGACCATTCCTAGGATGCCTATATAACCTATGCCAAAAATGGTAAAATGTACCTTGAGGTGCAAGACATAATTCAAAGGCTTCCCATAACTACAACATTGTCAATGACTTGTCTTAATCTCCTTCAGCCATGCCAACATTAGAAGTCCTGCAATATTTCTAAACACAATGGAAATCCCTACTTTCTGTATTAGTCACAATTGACCCTTCCTATTCTTATTTAATTTTTTTCAACTTAGATAAAGCGAGCCCAATACTACCTTCTATATTCACCTTCCAAATCCCAGTATTGATCCAAAACATCACCATTCATCATTGCATCATGAACGAAGGAGCATCCACATGTATCATGTCAAAAATGGTTCAGCAAAAAATAGGATCTCCAGAACTCAAACCATCTGATGGTTTCCCTTCCACTGTCGTAGGTATATTACAAGATATACCAGTAAATATTGTTGGTAATACTATATTCATTGACAACGAAGTCTTATATGCAAAATTGGATTACAAAATACTTCTTGGTCAGAGTTATATGTATGCAATGACTATAGTAGCATTCCATTTATTTAGAGTAATGATGTCCCCCCCCCCCTTGAAGGGAAATTTGTTACTATTGACCAGCTCACATATTACAAGAAGAAGCCAGTAACCACCCTTGACAACATCCTACCATATTTAGAATCTTATCGTGAGTTGATTACAATATACACAAAGTGTTCTCCTGGTAAATTCAAACCATCCACTCCTCAAAAGATATCCTAGAGAGCCCCCCATGTTTCTAGAGGATGCTATAGAAACTACGAGATTTGTCGTGAACATGATGAGTTCATAAAACATTGAATCGAGTTAGGAACCAACATCCAATACCCATAGTGTCACTGCTACTGGCACAACATTCCTCCCATATGCTATCACCCAAATACCCTATTTATATCCTCCACTTACATTTCCAAATATGGCTCCTGCGATACCACTCTGGTATTTGACCCCTCCGACCATGTCAAGAAACTAAGTTATCAACTATATAGGCATAATTCCTATTGCCTCTGAGGAGGCCAATATAACTCAAGAAGCACTTATCTTGACACCATCCGGTGTCACTCAAAATGATAAGAAAAAAGTGAAGAGGGTGGACACCCGAAATATTCCTAGAACACCTCCACCTTGCGCTTTATGGAACATAGTTGACCACCCTACTAACACCTACCTTGTGTTAGAGGAGTTAAAAACTCTCCTCCATGCCCAAAAAACAACCATGACCCCAACACTGCTTAGTAGAGAAAATATTAAAATTGTTCACAACAAGGAATTATGCACCAGCCATGCATGCGCTATATGGGAAAAATATGGGAATTATACACATCATTGCCCTAAAATACCTCGATATAGATATTTGTTACACACACTTGTGAAATACAATTTCCAGGCTCTGTTAAGGTTCTATAAATATAGGATTCATAATTTTGAATTGACTCTGTTAAAATCTTGAAATATTATACATACCTTTGCTTTCTACAAATGTATTCCCAAATTAAAAAAATAAAGGAGGGTATGTCCTAAAAGAAAAATAAAAGGACAAAAAGAAACAAAGATCAAAATAATATTAAATATTAACCCCATGAAAAATAGATCATGAAAGTGTTGCAAGTTTAAATACCACTACTTTAGTTTACTTTTGAAGATAAGATTGTGTGCATCTTGTCCTAAATTCCATAATCCATGAGGGTCAAACAGCTTAAACTTGACCTCTCATGCTTTAAATTTCATGTTTTAGATAGAGAATAAAGATATGTCAAACAATTTAAACTTGAGAAATCATTAGATAGTTAGAGAATAAATAAGGAGCTCAATAGTTTAATTTGAGCCCTCGGATGAAATAAGGTTAGACATAGATAGTTTTTATGTTTTGAAAGAAAAATGGATTTAGGGTTGCAAGCTTAAATGCACCCATGAAAATGAAGTAAAACATGTTAGAAATAATGATGGGTAGGTAGAAAGAAGTTGTGAAAGGCATCTTATAAAGCATCATCGGGAAAAATTACTAATTTCCCCTCCCCCACAATGATTTAGAATTCTAAACCTTCAGTTAAAGAGGCTCAGAGCATTTCTCTGACTTCTTTTGGGACCGGACCCAAGGCTTAGTAACTGATTTCTTAAAAATAATTGATTCCCTACACAAAACCCATCTCATTAGCATTTTCACCCCTTATCCAAGATTATGATCCCTTTTCCTAAGTAAAATACCCTTTTTTCATAGTGAAAGTAAAAACCCTACATAATTAATTTCATCTCCATTAAAAAACACTCAAAAAACCTACAAAATATATTTATCCTAAATTTAAGTGTGAAAAAAAAAGGGACAAACTATGCTTTATTTTTCTATCTTTACACTTTACTTAGTTTTAAGTTATGTATTTTTCATTCATTTCATACATTACCCTTTTTTTCATATTAATTTCTAACTTATTTTATTAACTCCCTATTCTATAGCCTCCCATATAGTATAAAAACCATTTTTATTTAAAATAACCCAAAAAAAACCCACTATTTAAATGTTTAAACCAATGTTATTTTACCCCACGTGATGAAATAGAACCCGCCCATATTCCCATTGGTTTTAAACTTATCTATAAACTATACCCCACCCCCTATGCTTATTAAACACTCATCGAAAAGTTTTAAAACCATATACTATTAAACCTGTGCCTAAGAATTGGTTAGAACATTGGTTAAATGTTTTAAATTTAAGATATATAACATTACAACTCCTTTGCATATTATAAACCCAAATTTTGACTTTAATAAATGATTTATCTCTAAATTTAAACAAGTCATCCCACATGTATTAAATCCCTGGCCCCACTCCAATCCCGATGCATCTTCCACGCTAACCTTGATTGTTCACATAAACCTCTCACGATCCGACAGTAGATAAAAAATATCGCAAATAAACTTTCCCACCCTTAACCTTTTCATTTCCACGCGAAATGAGCAGTTTTGACACTTTCTCTCTCCTTCACGTGGTGTCTTTTTACTGGATCGCATTTAGTCCATCTAAAATCACTTACCAATTAAGTGGCGTGCGATAACCACCAGTGATTTCCAGTGGTTTTTTGCCTATGGTACCCAAAAACCATCATCTAGCCTGATTTGACCGCCATTGATTGCGTGTGAAATTAAACCTAATTTGCCAAATAAACCTTGAAAATGCACTGTTTATCCCTTATTTCTACGCGTATCCACTGTATGTGCTATTCTGACTTAGAGAAAGAAGCCATTGCATAATTTTTATGACCATAATCAGTTAAAATCCTGCATATAGCTATTGAAGATTACCGAGAAGTCCCAAATTGTTTCAGAAACTAGAAAAGATAGTGTAGAACCTATCGATCGCCTCAGAGTGATTTTCAAAATACCCATACCTGTGTAAAACATGTATTTTTCGAGAAATTCAGCCTCTTATAAGTTTTAAAGAACCTTGTTAGAAACTCAAATACAATTAGAGTTCAAATTCATCCAAAAAATTCTATTAAAAAAATCCAAAAACAAGCCAAACCTTGGCAAAATTTTTAAGAAACCCTGTTTTAGACTGCGCAAAATTTTAAATGTAAAATTTTGGGTTTTTATAGTTTTTTAGACTATATAAAACTCTAATTTAAGCCCAAAAATCCTCCGAAGGTAACCTAACCTCTGTGCTTGGTTTCACATGATTTTTTTCCCAAATATCCATTAAAAAAAATCCTAAGAAACCCCTCTTTCTTATTTCATAATCAGTGAGAGTCTGAAGAAAAGTTTAAAGCCAAAATTGAAGGTTTAAACCAAAAAGAAAGCTAGTTTGTGCCTATTATATTCAATAGAACTCTGTCACACAAGAAATACCTTCTGTAAATAGTCTAAGCTTACAGAAGTGTACAAAAAAACTAAAAACATAGTTCCTAAGACCTAAAGGTCAAAATTGCGAGAAAACTCCGCTATGGCTAGAACTCCTTTCACTATATTCTCTATTCCCTAAAGTCATTATTGACTTCCCTTTAGACCAGTATTTCATTAACAAATTTTTTTATTTTTGCAAATTATTATTAGAATATGAAATTGGGCCAATAGTTCCAATACTAGTTAACAAAAAATTTTCCTCCAAATTCTTGAATTTTAATTAAAAAAACTTCATTCAACAATCAGTTTGTATACAAAGAAATAATTAAATCAAAGCCAGAGAGAAATCAGAAAAATGAAATTACATAATGAATGGTAAACGTAAAGTAAGAATTCACAGTGACAGTGAAAACATAACAGTCAAAGAGCATCAAGGTTAGATTGTATCAGATGAAAGTCAGAGTGAAAGTTAAAACAGAGTAACAGAGCAGTGAATGAAAAATAGTAAAAGTAAATATAGAGGTAGTAAATGGTAAATATAGATGAAAAAACTTTCACCAATAACAATGAAGTTTATCCAAAGTGAAAGTAAAAATATTTAAAAGAACAAAAAGGTTAAAAGATGAAAATAGAGCAAGAAGGGACATTTTTGCAGAAATTTCCTGTTTAAGTCATTGTTTTGCAGACAATATTGTGGCCAATCCGAGATGAATTTTGACAAACTGGAGGAGGTTTATGTTACTAATATTCTAAGATACAAAAACCTATCTCACTTTATGCACATGTATTACAGAATGAGAGAGACATGCAGATCTTCATAAGATAATTTTCATATTGTGAAAAATTCTATTTTACACATCTTTGTATTGAGCATATGGTGAACAGCTAGAACTAAATTTTGGGAAACTGAGAAATATTTATCTTAGTAACGTATTTATCTCCAAAAACATCTTTCAATTTTTACATATATATTTCGGATTGAGAAATAGAAAGGTATAATTGGACCCCAAGTTTGCATAATTTCTAGAGCAAAATGCACAAAGGAAGGAGACAGTTAGTGACTTGGATGCCTCATCATCAACTAAGAGTTGATATCAAATTCGAATTATTTTCTTTATCACCATCAATACATAAGTATAGTTCCAAATAGATTCATTAGTTTTGAGTGTCCTTTTATTGTGTTCTATTTATGTAAAATAGTTTGAGATATTTGTAAACCAATCTTGATATATTTTTCAAGATATTTTAGTTTAGAATTTATATAAATACTTCACTCTTTGAAGTATTATTGTGGAATAAATTTCTGAAGATTTCTATATTCATTTTTTATTGGACTTGAAGGCTTGTTGCATTTCAAATCTCGAGTATTAGACTGGATTGGATCAATTGGCATCATATTTCAGGATTCATGTGATGAGCTATTGAAGTGAAGTATTTCTTTCCTGTCATTGTTATCTTTCTTTGTTACATGCATCCATAAATGTTTTCCAAATTTGAATGAATAAACAGGAGTATTAATTCAAGATTTATTAAAAGCACCCTGTCTTTAATTTTTATCATTTCTATATTTTCTGCTAATTTCCAAAGTAGGGAACCCTTAATTGCTCCCTGTTTCATTTAACCTCTGCCTACTACTTCCCTTTTCTGGATCAAAGAACCCTTCGTTGCTCTTTATCCTGATCATATCATCTCACAAAAAAGCCTTCCAATATCTTCATGGGTTATCTATCTTGACCTAAAAACATTTTACTTATTGACCTTGATCCCAGCTCTGTCTGCTTGATTTTTGACTCCTCAGCCCAATGGACGAACATATTTCCTACTATCCATCTCATTAGGTGATTTTTCCCACCAAATAAATCAATCAAAACCAAATTTCCCAATCATAACTAGTCTAATATCTTATAATCAAAAAAAAGTTAAATTTTATAGAGAGAGCCCTCTCTAAACCCTAGGAAGGCTAGATCCTAGAGTTTAAAAGTCAATATGTGGTTACCTCGGTGAATTCTTTCTTTAACCTTGAGAAATTGCTAAGTGATAACAGGCTCCACCAACAACAATTTCACAAATAGTTGATGATGGATCCAAGACAATATTTTATGTATGAGAGGAACCAACCTAATGCTCGTACCCACCTTTCCCAACTCATCAAAGTACAAGAAGGCAAATGGAGTCTACACCTCCCGCCCAAATCTGTGCCTTGTGCGATGAACCTGGCCATTTGATCACCCAATGCCCCAAACTAAGGGAATTTAATCGATTGTACCAAGTCAAAAATGTTTCCTAAAGAAAAATATCTAGATGTAGACACCATATTTTTCATATTTATGCAAGTAGCCATCATGTAAGACACTCTCCCCACCTTTCCCGATTCTGCTCTATGTTAGACTTCATGCATTAGTTCATCGTTGAAAACCCTGACTTAGTCGGCTCAAACTCTGAATCTTCAGACAACACAATAACCCAAGGGGATGAAGCATATAGGTCCATATTATGTGTGTTTGAGGAGAAAAATCCATTAGTAATTCCTTTGACCTCCTCTCACCATCACCAAACTAGATATGGGAAAAAGACCAAATGCCCTAAAACTGTGTGGTCCAATCCAACCCTCCCATGTGCTCTATGTGATAAACCCAACTACTTTGTTAACCAATTCCAGGAGTTGGGAAATTTTATTTATATTCTTCAAATAGCAACCCCCATTCCCCAAATTCACCTCTCTAACCAAGAGAAAATCACACACTACTATTGCCGCATATGTTCTCAATTTCATCACACTAAGAAGTGTCAATATCTTCCACATTTGAGAGAATCCTAAGCAACGTTAAACCAAAAAAACCCTAAAACATCACACCACGCTAGTACTAAGACTAGGAGATGGAAAAAACTAAAAAATGCCCATCTCATGACCCCAACCAAGCATCGTCTCCTTACGCTATGAGTAGTACTGACTTGCATACCATCTAATCAGTTAGTACTTACCCTTTGTGCAACATTTTCACCAATAAATCCCATATTATAGAAGCATGCCTTATGTTAGAAACATTTCTACATCCTAGGATTTAATGCCAACCTCCTATTGGAGAGGAAACATTTTCTCCTTATATGCCAAGAAGGTCGCATGAAATCCCTCCAACTTGCTATAAACCAACCATTATGGAAATTCTTCCACCATCTAATGTTGATGACATGCAACATCACATATGATTCATCTCATCATCCATGGGAACCATGATCCATGTTTTATGCTCATCATATTTTGTTGTTGAGACTACTAAACTTACCTTACTAGTAGTAACACCACAGACGGTGTTGACCCATCCTATTTGCATGCTATCAACTTCTCTTGGGTCTACGACATCAACCACCAAATAATATTCTTGATTATCAACCAACAATGCTAGGCCCAAACTCCCTTGTCATGAACTCGCACAAACCAATTCAACTTTTGATAATATTTTTCACTCAGATGAAGATATTCAAGTGGCAATGATGGAACCTTAATTTCCATGGGATGCCATGCACCATTGTTCATTTTTATACCTAAAAAATATTTTTTTCCTACCAACACGCTAGCCCACGAAATTTGTGCAATATAATCTAAAGATTTATTACCATTAGGGAGATTATATTGGTTCAAAAATTCCATCCCAACACCCTATGCGTTTCAGGAAGGAAACATGTCAAATATTTCACCTACCATTAAGGTAAATATTTCAAAAAAACCTGGCAAGGTTGAAGAAATCTCCCCAAGGCAAGCATGCTCTCTAGAAGAGGTATCCTCATACAATTCCTTAATTCAATAATATAGGGATATTTTCAAATGGGATTACTTGAAGATCCCAAGAATCAATCCCATCATTGTGGAACACCGTATTGACACATGGCCTAAAGACCATCTTGCTCAAGAAAAACAAGTTCAATTACACCCCTCTAAGGTAGAAGAAATCAAACAAGAAATAGAAAAATTCCACAAAGATGGATTTATCTATTCGATTGCTTACATGTCTTGGGTTTCCAACCCACTACCCATCATGGAAAAATAAGGCAACATATGTGTTTTTATTGATTTCCAAGATCTAAACAAAGCTTGTCCTAAAGAAAATTACACCACATCATTAATCAACAATGTTGTTGACACTTGTGCCGACCATGAGGCCCTATCATTCATGGATGGATTATCTGTGTACAATCAGATTTAGATTCACCATAAAAATTGATAAAAATCTACATTTACTACCCCTTGGGGTAACTTCGCATACCAAGTTATGTCATTTGGTCTTAAAAACATTGGCACCGCCTTCCAACAGGCCATGAACTACATATTTGATGACTTGTATCATCTCATCCTCGCATATTTGGATGACCTTACCATACGATCCAAGATGCGCGCTAACCATTAGGAAGACCTCTATCTAGTTTTTCAAAGATTTCGAATAAGACCTATGCTTGAACCTTCTCAAGTGTGCCTTTTACATCAATGTCAGAAGATCATTGGGCTTCATAGTCTCCAACAAGGTAATAAAGTCACATGCCCACATGCCCAGAAAATCATTTCATGTGTGTCTTCTCTTGTTTTTTAATTGATAACATTCAGTCAATCATAGATTATTCATATGTTTTAAAAATATGCTTTCACATGGGGTATTGGTCGTGGATATTCCAGGTACATTACGAACAACCCACTGTGACCAACACCTTGACAGAAAAATACAAGGTATCATTCACCACTCAACATGATAGGCTTCCTCTTAATATTTGAATATCTTGACATCATTTCTCCAAAATTCACCATAGGGTCTGTTATCACTCATTAAGTTGTGAAACATTTCTTGATAGGGTCATACAGGTCACTCACCAAATGGATAAGGTCCCCTAAGCCATTTCAATGTGGTATAGGAAATTTTTTGCATTTTTAAGCCTATATTAAGTTTTATGATCACCTCCATTTATGCCATTTCAATAAAATTAGTCCCATATCATGTCAGTTGTCATTCCCCATAAATTTAAACTAAAAAATGCACAAATGTCAGTTTTTTAGATTTTTGTAGTGTTTTACAAAGGAAAACCACATATTTCACTACAAAACTTCCTAATAGTTTCATAGCGAATCTGTCAGAAGCCTAACTGTTTTCGCTACAAAAATACGTTTTCTAACTTGGCTTATTAGAGTTTTATGAGGTGTCATTTTCTGATCAGAGAAGTAAAGGTGGAGGTCATTCAAGGTTTTTATGGTAAAATTCAAATGTACATAGTCGTGTTTGATGTCATCATTACCATTTTTGCGTACATGTGTTATGATTGAAGCCCGAGCTATCAGCTAAACTTTTAAACCTCACCTCAATTAGCCTTTTTTCATATTGTGGTTTATCCTTTTATGTGAGTCGATTCCTAGAGAGTTGCTTCATCGAGCCAAGTAGGTTGCTGTCAAATTTGAATTCTACAGGTGTCATTAGCAAGCGAGGCAATGAAGGCTATAAATTATCAATGGCTACAAGAAAGAAAACGAATAACGGTGGCCACTGTCATAGGTATGAACCCATGGATATGAAATTACTCAATGAATACCCTACTGCTATGGAGGTGTTCAAAAGGACTGGATATTTTTAATTCTTCCAGAGGTTGTAGGGTTTTCATTTACAGGTTTCAAAGGATGTTTCCACTAGCTTCACAGGAAGAGCCTCAAAGGTTGGAATTTTAAATCTTACAGTGACAATAGAGAGAATATCATTAGCTATAGGAATACCTAAAGGTGGTTAACATTGGTTTAAGGGTATCAAATTCACAATGCAGAATTGTATAGAATTTATCAAGCAAGAACACATTGAAGTTGATTTGACAAATGCTATCCCTATGATTTTTATGAAGAAAAATTATGCAAAATTGTTGATGGTATTTCAAAAATATTTTACCTGTGAAGGAATATTTCACATGGTCTAATCATACCATCTCATACTTCTTCTAAATTTTGTAGGTAAGAGGTCACTTGACTTGCATTTATATTTATACAAAATCCCATGGAAAATTTCAGATAAGGTTCAAATCAAGAGAAAGGGAAATGAGACATATATTTTTCATCATGGTCTAATCAAGTTATTAGTGTTAGAAGAATTGAGAAGGTTAGATAGAGATTGGATTTCTTTATTGTTTATGAGTGGTTATGAAATTGATGTGGTCGCTCCAAATAAAACCTAAAAACCTAGAACTACTTCATCACCAACTGTGGTAGAAGAAGCTGAAGAAGAAAATAGATCATCTCCTACAGAACCAGTGGAAATGAGTGCAGAACCTCTGCAGGAGACTAAGATCCCTCAAGAAACACCTGCAAAAAAGAAGCATACAGTCAGTAAACAAGGCAGCAAGAGGGTCACTAGAAGCCAAACATTGGCCAAAGGAAATTTGGAGGATATCCTTCATGCAATTGGCATTGAAGAGTAACTAAGAGTGCAAGATGAAGACATTGAAGATGGTGGAAGAAAGTTGAAGAAAGGTAAGACTGCTAAGAAACTAGATTTTGCAAGTGATGATGTTGGTTTTATATTTTATCCATGGAAGCCAATTACCAAGCATGCAAAGAAGGCCATGAAAAAAAAAAAAGACTGGGAAAATCAATGAAGCTGTTTAGCCAACAGGCATCATAGATTTGTCTCCATCAACAAAGGAATAAGGGGTTATTAGGAAGAGAAATGGAAAAGAAAAAATAATTGAAAAATCAGAAATATAATCCCTCAAAGAGAAGTTGAAGGAAGTAGGAAAAGAGATATCATTTTTGAAGCTAAAGGCAAAGAAGCACAGAACTGAGAAGGTTCAATTTGAAAAGATGAAGAAAATATGGGATGAACAAGTCTCAAGTGTTTCAAAATCTTTGGAAAATGCAGAAGTGTTACTCAAATGGACTCAACCATTAAGAGGGGAGGTCAAACACATTAAGAGGATGAACTTGCACTTACAATAAAAAAAGAAATCATTAAAATATCAAGTGGAAGATCTTCAAGAGTAACTGGATTTGATTCAAGTGGAGTTAGAAAAGAAAGGGTTGAAGATGAGAGTGGTAGAAGAACCCATTAGCCAATTAATTGTAAATGAAGAAGAAACACCAAAAGAGTAAAAGATTTAATTAAAAAAGTTTGATGAGGTTCATAACTTGCAAAGAACCTAAATTTTTCATTTGGAGATCAATTTTTCAATACAGTTACAAAAATAGCAAATTTTTGTGTTTTAGATAGTTTCAGAGCGTGCTTCAGGCTTGAAGCTAGAAAAACTCTAAAAAATTTATGAAGGTGAATTTTTGCCTTGAAATTCAGTTTTGTCAAGTATTATGGAGGGAAATCGATTGTTTGCAAGATGTCTTGGCATAGTAAAGGTGTCTGAACAACAAAGGTGGAAGGAGATAGGTGAAAAGGCAAGTTTTCATATGCTACGAAAACTCGCTACGAAACTGCTTAAAATTCCCTGTTTCGTAGTGAGGGTTCTGATATCCATGCACAGAATGACCTCAGTATTCTAGTTCGATCTACGAAGATCATATTTAGCCATTTTCCATCTAAACTGTCCATTTAAAGAATTTCATCATTTTTGTACATCACAAGATGAGTTTCAGCATTTTTGCACATCACAAGATGTTGCTGCTTGTTCTCATATACCGTATATGAACTTCCCACCTGTACCACCTAAGAACTTCTAAATTTCTATGCAATATCTATATCTAGATCAATAGAGGATATCAAGAAGAAATTGCAAGGGTTTATGTTTCTGGCAACCGAGATTGGTTGTGTAGATTATTGCAATAAAATGTTGTTAGAAGCTGCATTGTAACATGGCTCCTGAGGATCTGCCAAATTTGCCTCTTCTAAGAGCTTAGATACGCAGAAATTTCTTGAAGGTAAAACAGTTTCACTTGGAGATAAGTTCTAACTCCTTCATGTCATTTCCTGAATGAAGATCCAAGATGGGAAAAACTTTTCCTGGGCACAGACAATGGCATGTCTCTACTAGCATTTGAGTTTGCTTGATATTCATCGATTTGATTTTTATCTATTGTATAATTTTACAGGGCTACAGAGACTCTGTTGAGATCGTTTTGCTTGTAGAGAAAATAAAATGTCTCGAGTGTGTGTTAACTTTTGTATATTTTTTTCAATTTTGCAATTGTGAACATCCTCCTGAATGTCTGTTGGTGCTGCAGATACAACATCAGAATGTCTGTTGGTGCTGCATTGACATCCCTCTCAGTCTGGCTTATTGATATACAAAGATTGGTTCTTGATGAAGAAGATATTCCTCAGCTTGCCAGCATAGTCACTGTGTATGGTTTGCTCAGCTAATTTATTTAATTAAGCTATGGTTTGGAGCTCACTTTCTTTCTTTCTAGTAAAATTTTGTCTTTTCTTTTTATTTTCGTTAGGATGCCTGCCATATTTTAACTAAATTAGATTTTCCTACATCCTATGTATATTCATTTCAGACAAGGTGAATCTGCACAGAAAAAAAGATGCAAGAGGGTTTCCCATTTCAAAGGCAGTGTATTCATTTCTCAAGGACCTACAAGCACCCGTTGGCTATGCTGCATGGAGAAAGGGCCACATTATATGTCATCAGATTCAGTTAAAGCGATGGCTTTCAAAGTCCTTTTTGGATGAAGCTATTGCACTTGACAGTACTATGTATATTCTGATTTCAACCTTTGAAATATCAAATTAAAGTATTTTGATGGAGAAAAAAATGTCTCATTATTTTCTATATCATAACACATGTACCCATTTGTTAGTGACAAGGTGACAGTCGCTGCCAGTGACAACACCCAGTGTGTAACTTTTGGAGATTATATATCCCAAAGCATTAAGAGTGCAATTATATCATGTAAATAATATATTAAAAAGTTTGATAATATTTGGAGGTTCATTGCCAAAGAATAATCTATGGATCCATAACTATAATCCTTCTACTCTATCTAGTCAATATAATGTTGCTTGAAGTGTCAATGTCATGATGGTGACCAAAAAACTGTCAATTCTTAGCTTCTTTACTGGTTCAGATTTGAATTTAAAATAAATGTGAAACTAGATCTAAAAGAGTCCTCTCTTTTAGCCAAATCGATTTCAATATCTTGAAAGTTTTGCTAAAATATAACACTACAGTTATGTATTGACAAACTGGAATTTTGCCAAAATTTAAAATAGATGACAAATTGGAATTTGTGATATTGTATCTAGTCCTTAAGGCTCAGCAAGATCTGAAAAGACAGTACTATGTATATTCTGATTTCAACCTTTGAAATATCAAATTAAAGTATTTTGATGGAGAAAAAAATGTCTCATTATTTTCCATATCATAACACATGTACCCATTTTTTAGTGACAAGGTGACAGTCGCTGCCAGTGACAACACCCAGTGTGTAACTTTTGGAGATTATATATCCCAAAGCATTAAGATTGCAATTATATCATGTAAATAATATATTAAAAAGTTTGATAATATTTGGAGGTTCATTGCCAAAGAATAATCTATGGATCCATAACTATAATCCTTCTACTCTATCTACTCAATATAATGTTGCTTGAAGTGTCAATGTCATGATGGTGACCAAAAAACTGTCAATTCTTAGCTTATTTACTGGTTCAGATTTGAATTTAAAATAAATGTGAAACTAGATCTAAAAGAGTCCTATCTTTTAGCCAAATCGATTTCAATATCTTGAAAGTTTTGCTAAAATATAACACTACAGTTATGTATTGACAAACTGGAATTTTGCCAAAATTTAAAATAGATGACAAACTGGAATTTGTATAAAGTCCTTAGGCTCGCAAGATACGAAAGAGACAGGTGCTATGTATGATACGATTTCAACCTTTGAAATATCAAATTAAAGTATTTTGATGGAGAAAAAATGTCTCATCATTTTCCATATCACCTTACATGTACCCATTTTGTTAGTGGTGGCTTGATGTGCCAGTGACAACACCCAGTGTGTAACTTTTGGATATTATATATCCCAAAGCATTAATATTGTAATTATATCATGTAAATAATATATTAAAAAGTTTGATAATATTTGGAGGTTCATTGCCAAAGAATAATCTATGGATCCATAACTATAATCCTTCTACTCTATCTACTCAATATAATGTTGCTTGAAGTGTCAATGTCATGATGGTGACCAAAAAACTGTCAATTCTTAGCTTATTTACTGGTTCAGATTTGAATTTAAAATAAATGTGAAACTAGATCTAAAAGAGTCCTATCTTTTAGCCAAATCGATTTCAATATCTTGAAAGTTTTGCTAAAATATAACACTACAGTTATGTATTGACAAACTGGAATTTTGCCAAAATTTAAAATAGATGACAAACTGGAATTTGTGATATTGTATCTAGTCCTTAAGGCTCAGCAAGATCTGAAAAGACAGTACTATGTATATTCTGATTTCAACCTTTGAAATATCAAATTAAATCTTACTAAAATTTTACATCAGATGGGAAACACCCACTTTTAAAATGTTCTACTTATGAGAACGTTTCATTCAATCTTGTGTGCTAGATGTCAATTGAATTAACATTTTTCAACTGCTTGAACTATATTGTAACCACAACTGTTGTTAAAAAAATGACAAACTTTGTGCAATTACAGTGAATGTGGCATAAATTTGTGAATGTGCAAAACACATTCACTATAATTGTGTCATGTACCAGAATTCTATTATTAAAATCAAACAAGCAAAGAACTTCCCACCTTGTTGCCATGATGCCTTATTTTATGACCTGTTGGTCCATTTGTAAATCATGTAGGATCAACAACAATACTGCTATGAGTACTGGTTATGACTTAGCTTATTCAATATGGTGAAAGCTCTTGTTATGTTAAGCCCATTATGTTGTTCAATGGTTATCATACTAATGTTTCATGTAATCACAGTGAATAGGATAGAATATGGAAACTACATTACTACTCATAATACTGTGAACATGGCTTAGCTTAGTATATGTAACACCCAAATGTATATTATACAATACACGTGTTTGGTTTCGTGATAGCAGCTTAAACTCCATATACATAGGAATCACGTTTCACTTACAGAACATTGAATACTATAGATACGTAATACATGTGATAAGGAATACTAATGGGTGTTGTAATACCCTTGTTGATAATATGGATACTATGATTACCCTAATAAGCTAATACCAGTAATAGGAGCTTATGATAAGTGATAAGGAGTGGAGTTATACACTTCATTATAAGGACTTGAATATGGTGTATATACCCTTACATAATAGTTATAAAAATACACAGATATCTAATCTTGAACTAAGCTTGAACAAGTATGGATAGAAGTGACCTAATCTAATCACTCGTATTACTCTATACAGGTTATAACAGCATGGTATTACTTCTATCATAGGTAGTGAACATAACACTGTGCTTTATTACCCTATGAGCTTGTATAGTTAAGTCCTATGTTAGATACTGTATATGTTAAATACAAGATACTTCATGATGTTAGAGTCAATGGTTATACTTATTCTATCCTTGTCATTACTCTAACCCCATTGATTATGCAAACTACATGAGTCCCAATATGTGTGAGATTGAACCTTTACTTGATATGACTCACGAGCTTAGTTCAATTCACCTTGTAATAAGGAGCAGTATGTTACTAATATGAATCATAGCCATTGATTTACCAGTACTTGTAACAGTGTGAATGACCATATCTGATCAGTAAGCGTTGTTAAGCTCTTATACCATACTTATAGGCTTCATTCCACTTAAGTTGTGTTGATAATGGGAATAGAGCCAATCGTGTAAACAATGGAGATAATAACACATTCCATATAGCTCAACAAGCAGCTTATAGTGAAGTTCATCATGTATGTTGAAACAATGGAGAGCTAGCTTATCCTATGTGTGTAAACAAAGAATAGTTACGTTCTTCCTATAATAAGCAGTGTAAACAAGGAAGATCAGTAATATCATATTAGTTGGAATAGCTCTAAGAAGCACGTAATTAGCCTAATAAATACAGTAAATAATACTAGTTTCTACATAGCTGTTTCCGTAATCAATCATTCACCTGTATAACTATGGTTGTGTTTATGTCAAAGCTTCAAACCTGCATTACTGTAACTCCATGTATTCACACAAGTAAATTAGCTTAACTATTCCATATCCTTTATAGCTTGATGTTGACTACCTCTTCATGCTTACGTACCACAGTACATTGATCACAAATTTGACATGAGTAAGATAACCTATAACAACTACATGTTCTACTCGATTTGGTGTGGGATTTTTCTCTACGAGCCTCAAAGTCTCATCTCATCATCTAGTGCTCATCTTGAATATAATTTAATGCCGAGGACTAAGGAAATTGGAATTTTCTCCATCTTAAATTTGGCTGC
Organism: Pinus albicaulis; assembly: GCA_034641835.2. Taxonomy (NCBI): domain Eukaryota; kingdom Viridiplantae; phylum Streptophyta; class Pinopsida; order Pinales; family Pinaceae; genus Pinus; species Pinus albicaulis. Next base: position 551,665,181 of record CM076570.1, read on the forward strand.
TACTATTCCATTTTTCTGTACATTTCTAGTTGCTTCCATTCCTTATTGTTGCCATGATGCCTTATTTTATGACCTATTGGTCCATTTGTAAATCATGTAGGATCAACAACAATACTGCTATGGCTGAAGTCTTTTCTTGAATTGACCACAAGGTGGATTTTGGTTCCATTTTGTCAAATATGATTTGCGATCCCGAGTGGATGGAACTAATTGATGATGGAATTGATGATGATTGATTAAAGTGTTTGAAATGCACATGGTGGGTAACACCTTTCTAGTATATGAAGGACAATGTAAGCCTTAGACAATCTCATCTCCAAAGCTAGAGACATAAAATGAACACCTAGTTAGGTATAGGAAGATACCCCTTATACTATTGTCACCTTTATAACAGTGACAAAGGCTGTAACAGAATATCCTCAAAATGTGAAGATTCTGGCTCATGTTGCTTCAATAAATTGAGACTGATGTCTGTTTGAACTTTGCACCAATATAAATATTTGGTTATGTTGTGGGAAACACAAGTACATGGTTGGTACCATCACCAAAAACACAGTGAAATGTGGAAACACATATGATATGGTTTGGAAACATGTTCCCTAATTTGGAAAGTTGTTTCTTATTTTGGAAATGTGAGATGAAATGCCATGTTATGATAGTGTTTTTCAATACGCTTATCATGCACTTCAGAATTTTCTTTGGATTTTATTGGGTGGACCCAACTTGGGTAATGCAAATGCTAATTCAAGGTGACTTAGGACATGTGTTAACAGTCTCTTTCATCCACATATCAACTCCTGCTTTAGATTTTCGGTGAACATCCATGCATTAGCACCACTACAACAAAGCACATTGCCTTCAAATATTGGCACAAATTTGTAAAGGAATTATACTCAATTTCAACACAGTAGAAAATGTATAATAAACAAGAAAAAAAACATATATTTTAGTCACCTTATGTGCGATACTGAACAGTTGTCATAAATTAAAATGGATAATAATAAATATTAATATGAGGTTCATCACTACACATATTTTTCAATCTGAATAAAAGAAATCCATATTGTACTGCCGAAACTCGATTTCCAAAATATATCAAATATTTTCAGTCTTGGTTTCTGCCAATTTTCTAGCCGTACAGATTACAGAGATAGCAAGGCTACGAACTATAGCCAATTTTAAATCTCACTAATTTGTTCACTAAACCTTCATTTGTACAAATTTGGGAACCTTCAATAAATCTTTCCAGCTGTATCATATTGTCAGCTGCCAAGCCTGATCACATTTAACTCTGTTTACAATTTCTTAAGCTTCTCCTTAATAACAGTTTCTCCTTTAGCAACATCCTGCACAGGGGAAGAACAAGTCACCATTGACATAGTGAGTTGTGTCAAATTCAGCATGCAAATTTAAATAAGAGTTGTGTCAAATTCAGCATGCATCGGTCAAGTTAATGTTGAATAGTCATGTACCTCACGTTTAAACCATTTTCTTTGTTGCATCCTTGAGTTATGCTAATGAAAGGTCCAATGGTCAACTTGACTTCTTGTAGTGATTCTTGTCACAAGGGAGGTCTGGTCTTCAGATACCTACAAAATTTCTTCCTTTAATGATGCTCACCACTTGATATTCAAAGTAAAAAATTGATTCTTCTAGAAACTGAACAAGGATCGATAAGCACGATGCTAAGAAGATCAAATTGTGACTGTATATATGAATGCTGACACTATTGAAGGAACGTGATTGTGAAGAAAATCAATACGACCCAAAATGATCAAGATCATTGATATTTTAGATGGAGGATATTGCATCTACCCCACTGCAACACCATTCTCGAATAGGATTCCTGACACCATATATAGGGGAATATTATTGTTTTGTATACAATGCAAAACTGAATGAATATAGACAATATGAATAGAGCAGAGAAGCCATAGTTGAACTGATGGATGCACTTCCATATATTCATGTACTGTACCATAATTCATATACAAATGATGAAATTGAGGTCAAGCTTATACTATTGTAATAAAAATACCATATTGCAGCTGTTGCACAGTTAAATCCATACACAAATTTGAGAGTATATAGGAATGGGTTATACCCATTATTGCCAATATGGGAAACTCTACCAATGTAGAGTAATATGAGAAACACATATATGACTGAAGCAAGACAAAATGTCATAATGCAAAAAATCATTCTAAAGCATATGCCATATGACATTATAGGCAAATCATACCAAGACCATAGCTATTTCACGAACATCCAATTATTTCAGAGGTGCACTATCAAGAGTGAAGATCTGAGAGACTTCCTTAAAAAGTAAGCTTTTTTAACCCTGCTTCAAATCATTGTGAGTTTATGACCAACTATACTTCCCCTTATTTTGTTCAACTAGAAATTCAAAGCATGGCTGGAAGGACTTTAAATATTGTTCAATGTTAAATATTGTGAACTTCAAAATAAAACAATGACACTACACACTATTTTATCAATACAATTACCTGGCTTCCACTATTACATTGACTGTATTATGTTCTTGTGTACTCAGTTGTCCATTATCACTGTCAACACTTATTGTTACCTACATAAAATTATCAGCCATATTATGACCATGTGCAGAAAGCTTGTGCCCAAGAGGATTTGAAGATTCTACATTTTGTTATCATCCAAAAAAGAACAAACTGTGCAGCATCAAGGAAGGTTGTGATCATGATTAAGAAAGACCACACTCAATGCACAAACACCATAAACAACCATGCTGTATCATATATATTATAAATAGTGCAGAAAGCTTGTACCGAAGAGGATTTGAAGATTCCTAGTTTGTATAGATCTAAACAAAGATGAAAATGTAAAACTTTACACAACAACGAAGGCCATAATGATAATTCACAGAAGTTTATGTTTAGAACCAAAACAATACTAGTGACCATAAAAATATAGTGCCTAACAGTTCTTGAGCAAATAACCACGTTTAGATAAAGGCAGATTGGCCATTTTAAAATTTTAAACTTGCATGGAAATTATGACTTTACAAAATTCAGGATCATGGGTAATACAACTTACCTGTCCACTCATTGCTCTTTTTGAAGTCAATCCCTACAATCAAGTTGGAAGATTCGAGGCCAGCTTGTGCGAGAGCTTGAACGCAAGAATAGGACTATTGTGGAAGCTGCCCGTGCCATGCTATGTGACCAGGGTCTACCGAAGTTTCTGTGGGGAGAAGCTGCAAAGGCAACTTTCAATGAAGTCACAAGGGGGCAGCTTATAAGCACTCATAATGCTTCTGCCCCACCGTTGTGATTATTGAGCTGGTTCGCCTCTCATTTATCTGTGCCCCGTATGCATCCTACCCATTGAGTTCAGGGCTCATGGGAAGAACCTCTCATTTGGCCAATGAGGTGGGAAAAGCTAGAGACTAGTAGCAAATACTGATGGACGCATCAGAGATTGTTGTACTCTCTATCTAGGATGGCACGGTCCAACCACTTGATCTGGGATCAAGTTTAGTTAGGTCTGGGACCTCTGCCTGACTTCGGGTCAGATGAACCAACTTCAGGTTGGTTGGAGACTCTTTATGAGTCTGATAGAGGTTTTGAACCTCTGGGCTGAATATGTCAGCTGATTGGAGGATTGTTGTAACACATTCTGGGTTGGTTGATCAAGGAGACTTTGCTGGTTGAAGCATCCTGTTGACCGCCGTAACGCACCATCACATTTTTCTGTTTCTGGTTTGTCTTCTATAAGATCCACTTATATGTTCTATCCGTGACAGAATGCCCGTAAATGTCCGTGTAGAAAACTGGTGACAGACAAGCGAGCCTCGCAAAAGAGTCATGGTGGCATAAAAATTGCAGAGCAGCGGAGGGCTGAGCCTGGACAGAGCCAAAGCAAGGAAGAAAATGAGTTTAGGCGTGATGGTAAGGGTTTTTGGCAAGAGTCCGTTCCCGCCAGGCTCACCTACTACCTTAATTGCCAAGGACGGACCCAACGAAGGAGAATGACAGGTGGACATGGGACAGCTAGTATGGAGTAAACCAAGAACGAGTGTAAAAAATGGTGCAAACAGATGTCAAAGAGATAAAAAACAGGTCTCATTTTTTTAAACCAGGAACAGGTGTCCTGTTCACATAAAAAGTGTTGACGATCAAAAGAGTGATCTCTTTCATAAGAGAAGGCCTATCGGCCTAATTATATGGATGATATATAAAAAATTAAAATAGGATGTCTTAGGTATCAATGGGAATGGGATGGAAATCCTTGGCACTCAAAGAACACATTAAAATATCAGAAATTCTAGTGAATGTGGTAGTCATTAATTTTTATTAATAGGACAAAATATCCATGGACATTATTCAAATGAATTCAATAGCACACAAGAACACATATTGGAAAATATTCACATGAATCCCTATGGTTCATATGTAAACTATAAAGATTGGATAACCTTGAATTCAGAGCAAGACACTCCTTAATACTAAATAGGTTGGTAATAAATTTCCAAAGCATCTAAAAGTAAATACCTTACTCAATCTTGATGATAAACCAATGCGGGAAATATAAAAATAGCAATTATTTGAAATAAGTCACTACCTTGCATTGTATTCAAATATAATCAAAGAAACAATGTTGACTATAAACCTTGAACATTGATCTTGATAACTGAATAAAGTTATCCATAACTTCATAGACAATTGGGAAAAAGTTCTTGATTGAATAAGAAAAGATACAAAAACTAGGATACAAATTCTACAAAAAAGGCAGGTGAATCTCCTCGTACACTCTCGGATATTTTTTGAATACCATAGCAACAAAGAAAGGGTAAGAGGTTACCATGGTTTAATGTAGAGTCTCGGACCCAGAGACTACAGGATCTCCTTGAGGCTCAATCTGCATCATGTCAATATCCTCTGTACCCTGAAAAGTAGAAACCAAAGTTAACAGTCAAGTTTACGAAAAGAAATATAATAAACACTATAAATATGCTTAACGAAAAGTATCAATACATGTGTCATGACTGGAACCTGAGAAGGAATAATCTCTTCAGGCAGCCCTTCATGTGTAGCACTAACCTGAAAATTCCATAATGTTAAGAAAAATACCAATAAATTTGTGACATAAATTCAATTTCAATTTGACATACAAAAATATAGATAGATAGTAATGAGTAATGGCTGTGGCACCTATACATGATCGTCTCCACGATCTACAGAATGAGCACGAGGGGAAAGGCAATGTTGTTCTAGGAATGCTGTAAACTGCATAAGTTAAATAAATATATTGGCGTCAGTTTTTTGAGACTAAATGTATATATACACCAAAAAAACATGTTAGATCAAAACCTGTTTGTACATACCTCGCCCATGGCGTGCATTTGTCTTGTCATGGATTGCTCATAGTGGTCTCTACATGAGGCTGCATACTTAATAAGCTCATCTCGCTCCATGTCCCTCAACACCTCATCTGGGACACTCACAAATGAACGCTCTCCTGCACTAGATGAAGGTTGGCTCGTCCCTAAGCCGACTTCCACCCCTCCTAAAGCAGCTGCAATATGTTCTTGTATCTTATCCCTCATTTTTGATGCAACACTGGAGATAAGGGCTAACTCCTCTGGAAGTGTAACTACCCTAGGTGGTTGAGGTACTAAACGAGGTGCTGGAGGCCTAAACCCAACATCTCGCATAGCATCAGGTCATTCATATGTACGACCTTTTCCGGCTCCATAGAATTTGGACCCAGTATCTGTATAGTTAGGGTCCATGTGCTCTCGGAACTGAGCAAACAACATTCTAACAAAATATTGTGGCACCTCATCATTATTTGGGAACTTCCCGTATGCATACAGGAACTTCTCATAAATATGGGGTGCAATATCAGGATCATTGAATCTTGCAATCTTCAGACGTTTTTTGTCTTCAGGCCGCAAGTCAAATAGTGACAAGGCCATTTCCTTAGTGACCTTAATTTTGACTTCATTGTAGGAGTGGATACCAATCACTGATGCTCTCCTCCTACGCATCATGTCAAAAAAAACTTGGGTTGATGGTCCAACCCCACGATAAGTCTCTATCAAACTCTCCAAATTGCGCAAAACAATTTGGAGACAATTTTGACTAGAGGCAGAGAGATCGCAACTTTGCAATTCATTGCGCAATCTCGTGGAATGCTCCCTCATCCCATCAACAGTAAGTAAGGAGATGGTATCTTCCCAAGGCATCTGCTCAGGAATATCACCGGGATGGGTGTAAAGGGGATCATAGCTCGGATTTCGAGCAAACTCATGAACCCTACGACCTCTACCCCTGGGAGGGCGACCACCACCACCTATAACATGTTAAATTATTGCACGTATTAAAAATTAAATAATTTATAAGAAAAATTTGTATTTAAAAAACTTGTTTGGTAATTTGAAAATACCTCTTGGAAAAAGTATCTCTTCCTCTTCGTTCATACTACGCTCCCCTGACGAGGAACGAACGTGTGTATGACCCACTGTACAAAACATTAAATTGTTAGAATTTGGGCACATGAGTACCACAATAAATTTGAAATTAAAAATACATCAAACAATAAATTTTCATTTAGATTTTACCTGGAGAAGTCTCCCATTGTGGGGTGATTCCCACAGGCTGAGACATTGTTCTCCTTTGCCCCTCACCAGCAATAAAGCCAAGCCCAGCTCCAACATTTGCACCTATGGAGCATAATGTTTTCACATTAAACACGTCATTTGGAAAAAAAATTCACTTGTTCAACATTGAATATAACGTAATATTGAAAATTTTAACTAGGAATTGATCTAATGTGTACCTATGTCATGTATAAGACCCTCGTTCATACCATGGTCCCCTGGCGAGTAATGAATGTGTCTATGACCCACTATAAGATTGAAATTAAACATACATCAAACAATAAATTTATATTTAGATTTTACCTGGAAAAGTATCCAATTGTGGGATGAATACCACAGGCTGAGACATTGTTCTCCTTTGCCCCTCACCAGCAACAGGGCGAATGGGAACATGTCCTTGGGGCGCCTCTTGTTCGATTCCTTGACTCGGTGAACGAGTCGAAGTTGTGCGTCCACCTGTGCAGGACAAAAAAAATTCACATTAATCAATTTTTCACAACGAACAATAAATATAACCTACAATAAATTTGAAATTAAAAATACATCAAACAATAAATTTTCATTTAGATTTTACCTGGAGAAGTCTCCCATTGTGGGGTGAATCCCACAGGCTGAGACATTGTTCTCCTTTGCCCCTCACCAGCAATAAAGCCAAGCCCAGCTCCAACATTTGCACCTATGGAGCATAATGTTTTCACATTAAACACGTCATTTGGAAAAAAAATTCACTTGTTCAACATTGAATATAACGTAATAATTGAACATTTTAACCAGGAATTGATCTATATGTGTACCTATGTCGTGTATAAGACCTGCGTTCCTTTTGTATGGTCCCGAGTAATGAATGTGTATGACCCACTATAAGTTTGAAATTAAACATACATCAAACAATAAATTTATATTTAGATTTTACACAGGAAAAGTATCCAATTGTGGGATGAATAATCGAGCAGAGACCATTGTTCTATCTCCTTTGCCCCTCACCGGCAACGGGCGAATGGGAACATGTCCTTAAGAGCGCCTCTTGTTCGGTTCCTTGACTCGGTGAGCAGAGTCGAAGTTGTGCGTCCACGTGTGCAGAAAAAAATTCACATTAATCAATTTTTCACAATGAACAATAAATATAACCTACTTGAAAACATGACATAACTAAACAACCAATGTGCCTAATAATCCTCCTCTCATGGAGGCGTCTCTGTAGGCCTCCCTTGATGCCATTGAGGGGTCTCTGTATGGCTCGCCTACCCCTCATAAACAAATTAGAAAATAAATTATCAATCGACAGTTGAATTTCATCAACCAATGGATAACAAGTACTATATAGGTACTATGTGTGAATGCATAGGCATGTTGAAAAGTATAACTAGGTCGGTCTTCATGTTGACTATGTAATTATATTCTTATGTAAAGAAGAAGTCAAAGTAATATTATCTAAAGACTAGGAACAGAGATTTCCTAGGACTGGTACAGAAGAGTGCAAAAAAGAAGGCTTTATCATCATTACAACCAAGATCTAATCCTTACCCTTGAAGAAGATCATTCAAAGAGAAATCACTAGCACATCTTTTCTCCACCATCGAAGAAATCAAGATGAAGAATTTATCTTCACTTATCAAGTAAGTATCTTTCATTCTATAATCAAGTTTTGTTTAAATGACTTTGTTTTGGCAAGGAGATCTATAAGCTAGGTTGGGTTACCAAGATTCCTTTGTTAATCGCGCGATTTCTTTTATAAAGTGCGGTTTTTCCTTCTTATTTTGTATCCATTTCGTTTGTGTTTCATTTGTGAAGTGAGAAGGAGAGCTAGTGTGAGCAAGGAGCAAGTGCTCAAGCAAGGAGCAAGTGTGTTTATAATGGCAACATATGTTGGTCCGTGGACAAGATTTTCCAAAAGAAAAGGGGTTTATATTGCATTTTTACTATGAAGCCTCTCCATTGAAGAAGCTCTTAAGTGAGTTTTTTGCAGACTCTGTCATTATAGAAGAAGGTTTTGAGAATCCAGTATGTTTACATACCTTTCCATATGGTACAATAAAGCGAATTACTATTTTAAGATATGATTGAGCGGTCATATCTCATGATAAGAAAATGAACACTATGCACCCTGAAAAGACCATTTTAGGCTATCGTCTTCCCAGTATGGATGAGTGAGAACAAACATAGAGGATTATCAAGTCTCTGTTGTAAACCATAATGTTTATGTTGTTGAATGGAGAAATGAGGATCCCATTGATCTAGTTTTTATTTTCAAGAAGCAGATTCCAAATATTCTCTAAATGAAGGGATCCTTTGTTGAATATATAGTTATGGGAGCTCATGGGGGCTTCAGGTACTTATTGAGCTATTAGCAACCATAGGATGAGTGGTTCACCTTCCCCTAGTGGTGCGTTGTGTACAGGGTGAGTGGTTCACATTCCCCTGTGATACCACATGGTGGTGGACATATGTGTAGGTTGAGTGGTTCACCCTCCCCTAATGTTGATGGAATATGCATATGATGAGCAGTTCACCTTCACCTATGGCATATGATCAGGATGAGTGGTTCATTTTCTTCTATGGGAACCTGAGTAAGAGATGCATATAGACATTTATTGCCATGTCAGTGGGACATGGTTCATCCTTTCCCACATCTAGGATGCTCATTCCCTACGATTTATGGTTCAGATTTTGGTGGGATGTGGTTCATCCGTTCCCCATGTGTAGGATTCTTTCTACTAATTTTAGTTTTCATGCGTGTAGGACATGGTTCATCCTTTCCCTATTGTCAGTGCTTTAAATGTGTGTAGGAGTTCATTCATCCTTTCCCTACATATGGTTATGATGTGCATTTGTAGGATGTGGTTCATCCTTTCCCTACATGTGATTGTGATGTGTGTTTGTAGGATGTGGTTCATCGTTTCCCTACGTGTGATTATGAGCAGAATGTGAGATATTCTTTCCCTTCTAGTGTTTTTGCATCATCCTATCCATGTAGTCTGAGACTCATGGGAAGTACCTCTGATCTAGCCATTGAGTTGGGAAATGAGGATAGAGACCATAGCACTACTGATGGACGCATCGTGTATTGTCGTACTCTCTATGCTAGGATGCATGGTGTTCAAAAACTGGACATGGGATCAATTTTGATTGAGGTTTTACCTATGGATAGAATTTTTGTCAGTGGAGAGTGGCAAGGTCTCGTGACTCACTCTCGATTAATTATTCTTCATTATTTCTTTAGTTTTTTGCAGAGCAAAGAAGAGTAGAGCAGATAAGAGAAGATATACATGGTTCATGGTTCGTGATGACAGATAGTAGGATGGCATGATGATCTACGGAAGCAGATGGATTGGTAGGTGGAATTCTCCCTGGTTGAGAGGGAGTGTTAAAATTGGAAACTAGGGCCAAATTCCACTTTTGTCTATTCAGTTGATCGTGATAATCATTCCATTGAATCCCTCTTTTGAAGAGGAAAAAAATAGATCTAAATATCGTCAAATTTGGTCAAGGAAAATATTTGTTTATTTAAAAATAAATTCTATAATGTATGATTTAGTTTAGGTGGGAAAATTTGAAAATTTAAATTTCAAATTTGCCTTCAAAATTTAAGGTCGGTCTTCCCTCCATATTGTGTATAGAAAGAGGAGCCTTCATCCTCATTTTAAGCATCATATTATTCTCTCTGAAATAGCCGTAGATGAAAGGACCTTTTGAGTGAAGGTGATGATGGAGAGTTTCGGATCAGTTCAGTTTGCAGAAGGCAAAAATCAATTTGGTCTTATATATTCACTTATCTTCATCATGAGACCAACTTTGAGAAGAAAGAAGTCACACATGTTGAGGGTGAATTTTGATGATATTTGCAACATGGATGAAGGTAGAGGCATCATCTCTCAGTTATCTGCTGAGCTGGCCTCTCCAACAAGGTTGTAGGCCTAAGAATCTTCTCACAGGCCAAGAATCAGAACAAGAAAAAAACTTAAATCATAGTTATTTTTATTTATAAGATGTAATAAGCTGCAGGTTTCAGAAGGCTTATACATCATTTGGAAAGGACCAAGTAATCTTGATTTTATTAAGTGACAAAAGGTAGTGAATGAGGCAGGTATTTTACCCAGCGGTGAGGCCATTAATCCCATCTAAATATGTAGAAAGAGAGTCACAAGTCTGGAATCCTGCCACTCAATACAGATCACAGTCTTCTTTGTTCATTTCTATTTAAGGGAGGTGTATTAATCCTTCTCTTTCATATTTTTACTTTAATTATTGTTCTTTCTTCATGCTAAACATTTGACATTAATGGATAAGAATAATCGGTAATGGCTCTCATCTTGGGGTTTTTCCCTGGCTTGTAGCGATAGTTCTGTGTTTTATTGTCTGGTTGTCTCTCATATTTTATTATTTATGTCTCTGTATTGTTGGCATCTGCTTTTAATGATATTTTATAGATTAATGGGTAAGATGGGGACCAACTGGTTTAGCAATATGTTAACCAAAAATTGATAGACATGTAGATGTTGGAAAGATTAGAATGAACCGTTCCATTTATAATGGAGAACTAAAAGGTAGGTGATAGCATTGTCGTTAGGATAGAAAAGAATAGCAAACCAGAAGGGTTCTAATAATAATGTAGGTTATATCACTAGTATCAGCACTAGTAGTGAAATATAAAGTAGCTATTTTCCGAGGGGGAATCATGTAGGCTATTATGCAATATAGTTAATGGATCCTGAATGAATGAGATTACTAAGGAAATTACTTTAATGTTTCTCTATTTGAAAGAGACTTTTTGAAAGTTTTATCATTCCTTGTGATAAATTAGATGGAAAAGAGAAGTGGAGATGCAGAGAAGTTATTAGATTGTGAACAATCACTGAAGAGTTGTGGTAACAAACATATACAGAGTGGTTGAACATAATTCAATACCAAAGATTTATCACTACTTATACTGCAGAGCTATTAACTACTAATATTTTTATGAGTCTGTGAAGAAAATTGAGCATAAACGCCAAATTCGTATGCAATTTCATGAATATATACATCAATAATGGATTTTATCCTTTGTTAGAATCGGGAGAGACATTCCTCTAAATTGGTTCTAGTAATTTTGTTACAACGTATTTTGTCATAGTCTGGGTTGAGAGAAATTATTTTATTAAAACAGAGAAAGGTTTAGTGGTGAAGGTCTATTTGAAGAAAGCTCAAGAAAACAAAGTGTTTCGGGAGGAACTGCAATGTGTATGGAAAGGTCCTAGCCTCTTTTCACTTAAAGTAATGAGAATATGAGCCCCAGCCTAAGAGAAGGTGTATATATAATATATGGCACACTGTGCTAAAATATTTTAATTAAAACACACCTGATCTTATCCCGACCGTTGAAATTTTCCAATTGGACTAGCTTCTTAACAAGAATATGTGTTAATGTTTTTGGCAATTAGAAACATATAAGAATCTGATCTTTATCCCACCTGAAATATTTTTACAATGATAAACTTATCAATCTTTTTACGCAGCTAACAGACTTGCTCACTTAATCAGAAGCATATGTGTCATACCAAACAGAGTCAAGGAAGATGACAAGTAAGATTATTCTATTCCAGGAAAAGGACTCCATATAACACACCACGACGCATTCATCCTACCAAGCCGCAACTTAGTCAGAGAGTACACATGTCCTTGCACACATAATAAGCGAAAGAGAGAGCTGTGCCATCCACTACTGGTTAACCCAATGAAGTGATGTTTTTCCTGCCATATTATCTAAATTTTTACTCAATGTTCTTTCAAAACCTTATTGCAAAATAAGGCTGATCAAAATCATTGTGAAGGAAAACAATTAACATAGATACAAAAATGGTATTGTTTGATATAAATGATGATGCAAAACCCGCACCGCCGCTAGAACAAACCTGTATCACCTCTTTCTGGAATCCGTCAATGATCGAATCTATATTATAGAACAGATGAATTGTACACCACTGACTATTGAAAGAGGAAAGACCAAATTACCTGACCGTGACAGTATGAAAATAGGTCTCACACAGTCACAGCCCTGAATTCATGGGCTGAGTCAAGAATGCTAAAGGATAAAGTGATAAATAATAATCAATAAGATAAAGGCTATAAAATTTACAAAACATAAAAAGTAGCTGGAGAATTTTGAGCGATCAAGAAGATAGCGCAGTGATTCTGGCTAAAATCCAGATACAGAATTTTTCCGCGCGATGGAGCATTTTAGGTTTGAGAGAACAAACTCCTGGACCTAGAGTTTAAAAACTCTCGACGAGAGTTTAAAACTCTGATTTTAGAGTTGAGAAATAAAATATTTGCAATATAAGGGTCAACCTAAGACCAACATTAAGGTTTTCGCTTGTTTATTTCTTTTTTATATAATCATTTATTGTTATATAACTATTCATGATTATATAATTTAGTTTTTTAATTAATAATATGTTTAATTTATTTATTTTTTAATTTAATTTAAATTTAATATTTTTATATTTATGGGTTTTGTTATTTTAATTAAGTTATCGTTTAGTTACATATAAGTTTATAAATATAATAAGAAATAATATATTTTTAATTATTTTTTTAAGTTTTAATAGTTTAATAAAATTAAAAATTAATTTAAAATTTTTATTTCAATTTATTACCAATAGAATTAATATAAAATTATAAGTATTTGTTATATTATATAATTTTTCGGAAGAATAAAAAAATTATGCTAGTTTGAATTGCTTTTTAGTGGTAATCGGCGTGAATGAAATTATTCATTAAAGAACTAATTTTGAATATTATAATATTTATAAATTTAATAGTTGGGATAGATTGAAATTTTAGATTTCATTAGCAATAACTTACTAGAGAAATTTTAACAATAATTTTATCATAAGCATATTAATGTAGATAATCAAAGTTAATCTAATAAATAGGTATATTTACTTTTGTTAGGTTGAGGTGTAAATTATCAATAATCATATTATATGACACTTTTTAGGTTAAGTGGCGGCCAGAAGTTTCAGGAAGGGCCTATAGTAAATACATTGATTTTGTTGAAATAAAGGTAACTCCATCATGGTTATAGGGTGAAGTATATAAGGGGCTTTGGTCCCCAAGGTTCTAGATTAGGTGAAAATAATGTAATCATGATATGATAATATGGTAACAGTATTTAAAAAAAATCACACTAATAAATTTAAGGTGAGGGTATGTTATCTGTAATAAATATATTTTGTAGCGGTGGTTGTATTTTACGGGAGTATCGGTTGAAGGGATTCGACGTATTTTAATTTAAAGTTTTATATCTAAATCCAGGTTACATTTTTTTTTAAATTATGGACAAGAGATCAAATTTTTTACCCAGAAACCCTCGCCTATTTATAATTTTAAAACTCCAGAGGTTTTTATCCGATTCCTTCCCTTGATAGATAAATTATATGATGAATTTATGATTCGCTATTTTAACATATTGTTGTATATATGTTGCATTTGATATAAAATTTATTGGAATTTACTGTTTATTATAATATTATATGATAAAATTTATAACATAATTATCAATTATTGTTAGAGTTATTGATATTGGATGATAAGTTCACTTATTATATATATTTTTTTTTAAATTTATTCAAAAATTAAGGGAGAAATACTTTAAAGCCATGACATTGAAATTATGTGATATGTAATAGATAGGAATAAAAATAAATGAAATAAAATTATGTTAACATTAATGATTATTTAATATGTCAATTTATCGTATAGTATTTTATAATTTTACAAAATGAGATTATGTCTTTATAGTTTATATCCTAAAATCTAAAGAACCTCTTATTAAATAGAGAAATGGGGTGTTTCAAATGCATAACTTATGAATATCATGAAAACTTTTAAGCCATTTATAAAGAAACATTCTTTCAAAGATAATTTTATCATGGCCGCTATTTAGTGTAATGCCCATACAAATGAATGTGTTAAATTCCATGTGGTAGTTAGTTCCATCCATGGACCTCTATAAATCCCTAAATCATTATTTAGGCCTTCTCCCTTCATTTCATTCTTGCATCACGTTAATGTCTTATTGCCTTGTGGTGGGAATACCTCCTAACGATGATTGCATTCCTGCCCGCAGTTCAAATATCCTGAGATAATTTTTGTGGCATTTGTGACCTCTTCCAAGTATATTGAATACCCATCAATACCAGACGTCATCCAATGATATTAAGAATATCTTGATACCTATCCTTGGGGAAGCACTGCCACTAAAGTCATGTACCTAGTTTAATCCCAAAGATTCACTAAGAAAGGTGATGTAAATTTGATGCATCATCTATGGCCCTTCAGTCATAGATCATTAATTGATCTATAACCAGGAATATTCTACCATAGGATATCAATCATCTGATAAATGGAGTACTTGCAAATTGGAAATCTACACTCATGGAGCAATTTATTTATTCTTTTATCTATAAAAGCAGATAAAAAAATATATAATTTTTAACTACATATAGTATTGATATTAAAGCATTTTTATATAGTTTATTACCATTTATAACTTTAGGCAAAAATTCTGACAATATTGAAAATTTGAGATGTATTACAAATTTTATCCTTTATTTTAGAATATTTATTTTACATTTTGTATTTTCTCCTACAAATCCGCATCCAAATATAATGAAGGTAGTTTGGTAACCTTTCAATTTAAATATCTTATTTAGTAGATGCTGACTTAGTTGTCTTTTTATATCAATTAAATATGTTTTTGTGTTGTTGACTCTATCCTTTGATATTGGTAGCCTTTTTCTTTAATATCGATATGTAGGTGCTACTATTGGTTGGATTTTCAAGAGTTTATTGTACTATCTATGATTTATTCATATGATTTTTGAGGTTCTACTTAATATTGATTTGATTTTATCCATGTGAAACATCTATGAATTTTTGTCTGATATATATTTATTTATCCACTAAGATAATTCTAGAAGGAAATTATAGAAGGAAGAACCTTCCACTAAGCTCTCTCACAATAATTATGTTCATACTAAAGGCATAGATCTTATTTACTAATGGAGGAATTCATACATAAAAATACCTTGAAATTTACAGGTTTTTAGGTTAGGTATCTGGTGACTTAACATTTTAGATAAATCAAATCATTTCAATCATGCATTACCATGGGTACAAGAAGAATAACTGTTAATTTTAAACCATCATCACATGATATTCTTCATATATAAACTATAATGTAGACTTTCAATGTAATATGAATTAAATATATTAAGTTATAATAAAATTGAAGGAAGAAGCCAAAGTGAAGCATTAAACTTATGATCACAAAGAGTATGCTTGTGAACATTATATGATCGAGTTTCAATTCAGAGACAGTTTCAAATACATTTGGATACCAGTAATCTTAAATGAAAATTATACTAACCTGGAATATAGTAACAAAGTAATCGTTATAGATAATAAGACTGATAGTATACTTGCCACCCAATTCTCTCCCTCGTCTCAATTATATATTTTTATACTTTTTCTATAATCATAACTGTAATCACGGCCTTTTCCAGGTCCCAAATGATGTTTTTTGGGCAATTTGAGAGGCCAAGGAGTTGTTACAACATGCCTGGCCCTATCGAAATTTGTATTCCTTTAATAGTTCTTTTCTACCCAGCTACTATGCACCCTAAACAATATTGTATGCAAAATTTTTACCCTCAGGACTTGATGGTAGTCAACTAACTAGACTCTATATCTCACAAACTTTGATGTTTCATTTTGGGATTAGGGTTTTAGACCTATAAGTGTTATTTATTTATAAAATTCCATTCTTTAGCTCTTTTTAATATCAATTGTGAATGCACATAACTACTACCCACTATGCTTAGAGATAGATACCACCCACTCAATTGTTTTGTGCCATTTTATTCATTAATAGAAGTTATATTTTCAATTAATAATTATTCTGTTTTCTTTATTTTCTATGTGTGTATTGTCTCCTTTCATTTACGGATTATACAACGGATCATTGAAGTAAGAGAAATATATTCCTTAAAGATTATTGATGCATGTCCTCGACAAGTTTAGGGTACAGCATTGGGTTCCCAGCTAACTTCACTTGGGAATAACTAATGCCAAACCAACTGCCTCCCATTGTAAGAAAGAGTCAATGGCTGGGAAGTGGGTGATTCTGAGCATCATACATGGCCTTGCTCATTATCCGGGTCTGAGTTTTTCTCTTGCTTGTAAGTCGTGTGAAGCCTGCTTTCTAATAATTTATTTTTTATTTAAATTAGCCATATACATTCTGATTTACTAAACATGTTCATATTCATTTAATTGATTTATTAAAGGATTCCACATTCTGACCATGTCTCTGATATCCACGTTTACAGGTCAACAAGGCTTTTCAACCGGGGGCCAAGGACTTTTCATTTAGTGGATTCATTTGGTCATTAGAATGATAGGGGTGAGCTGTGTGGATGAATTTGGATGTTTGGAGTGTGCTACTGCCTACCATTAGCAATTAAAATCCAATCTAGGCTAAGTGGTCTTTACTCTGGAGTCGGCATTATGTTAGGGATCAGACAAGTAATACAAGACCAATGTTAAGGAAGTATGACTCTCGTATTGTTTCCCAAATGAGTCGCCATTATGCTGTTCCCATGTTTTGGAAGTAGATTGTAGACTGGTAAAAGAGACAAGATTGCACCACTTTGGGGCCCGAGACTGTGGCCTTCCTGACCGTGAGAGGGACTTCAATAAAAACAAAGAAATGATATATCTTAAAGCTCAAAATGAAGTATTAGGCTAGGTATGAAGTACGTAGGGGAGTTTAGAATGATTTGAAGCTGCATACAGCATGTCTATGAGATCATAGGCTGAGAAGGTAATGGGAAGAAAAGAGATATTAAAGAAATAGGGAAGTTTTGGCAAAGAATGGAGCAGGTCAACAATCATTGGGCTATGGAGTCATGAAAGGGAATTACTCAAAAGAATCACAAGAAGCTGACAGGCAAGTCATCTATATACTAAAGGATATTGAGAGATGAATGGAACAAATAAGGAAAGAAGGTGAATAAAGATGACCAATTTTCAAGCCATATAAGGCGCCAGGTCATTTAACTCTAGACCATGGACATGCTCAGGCAGCTTTCAATAAAGCTCACAGCAAGTTTATAACCTAATTTAGGTTTATTGAATTTGTCTCCGTTTTAGCATGCCCTCCAAGGAAAAATACAAGATTTGACACGCAGCAAGAGTCTATAGATCAAGAAGATTCCTGAACCTTCCCTCGCTTGAGCACCGCACGAAACATCCAAATAGCAAGCTCCAAGTTCACAGATCAGCCATACAGAAGAATATTCTGCTACTACAGTTAAACCACATGAATTTACTCTAGATTCACAATCAAATGAAAACATTAAAGGTAGGGAGAGCAAGAAATGACAGTGGCAATGTAAGTGTAAATCCATGCTATACTTCTCATGCATTTACATTCATCAACAACATGATAAATGTAAATAATGAATGAGGTAATAATAACATCACCCAGACATAGATTTAGATACTCAGAAATTTGCTTGATTAATATAAAACCAAGCCACATACATCGAGTTTGAAATGGTTACTATAGTCTAATTTTATCCTCCTAAATTCCCTACTACATTACAAACTACTCGTTACTCTCTCCTCAAACTTGTTTTAATAGCCAAAATTAACTTTTACAACTACAATCGAAATAACACAATCCAACCTCTTACAAAGTATTCTCTCAAATATTTATAGAAAAAGAATAGGGGAGGAGAAGATGATTAAATTGGATTCATTAAGACATTTGTGAGGTGGTGCTCATGCCCACTCCGCGACAGTGTCAGATGTACTCAGTGTTTGGTTTTAGAACTTTTCAGTCATAGCTACCTAAGATGTTTCTGAGCCCTTTCTACCTATACCTTGTCGGTTTTCCGAAGAAAGTAAGGTGACCGAATGTTCGGGTTTTTACCTCCATTATTGCCGCCTCGAGGCCTTTGGCCGTCGCGGGAATGGCCTCAGCCCGGACAGACTTCAGCGAGGGCGACGTTCCGAGAAAAATGCATCATGATGCCGCAGCAGACATGGCTTGATTCATTTGCTCTTTATCTTCAAATCCAGTTTTTCCTCGGGACCAGGATTAGGTCTCGAACATTCAATTAACAGCCCGAATCCTTCAACTGCCTCCTCGTTGTTTCACCGAGCTACCGTCGTATTTTCTAGTCTTCTACGTGAATCGGGGCATGATCGCGATTATGGAAAATATATTGAATTCATCACTCTGATAAATTGCACAATAAAACAAACCAATTATAAAACGAGAAAGTATATAATAATGCTGGTATCTCCAGAATGATGGCGTAATGGTGGAGAACAAGCGGAGAAAGAATTGCTTATGTAAACTCAGCTCGGAGGTGTTTGGCGATCCACAAATGGGTGAATGAGAGGCAACAGAAACACCTAAGGACGTTGCGCAAGGTGGATCAGCGGTGATGAGGATGATGAGTGAGGCGTCGGATCCGGTGAGGAGATCAACGACAGGGTCAGAAGATGACCTTGTAGGGGTCCGATGGCCGGTGGCAGAGCGGATGCAATGCAGATCGTTGATCGCCTTTAGATGGAGCTGACTTCAGGATTTGATCGGGGGATCGCGATCGGAAGAGGCAGAGAGGGGCGTGGACAGTCAGTTAAAGCCCATCGCAATCGGAGCGGGGATGGGATCGACCCGCCACCATCCGACCCAGGGACAGATCACAGGCCGGCGGCGTAATCGAGCAAGGGATGGCAGGGTGATGGGTGCACTGGCTGATGGCCGGGCCACTGACCGGTGGAGATCGGCGTCCGCATCGGCGTGGGGGTTCAACATACAAATGATAATACCGCATCAAATTCGTTTTGTAAAGAAAAGGCATTCGGCCGACCCGCATGCGATAAACGCCATAATGTGTACCTAATCTTAGCGTTATTCAGCGGGGAGTGAAGAGAAGAAATAGGCCCTAAAGGGGTTAAACTCGTCAGTAGATTAAGTAGTTTAGCCTATTTTAATGTTTTTTAATAAGCAAACAGGTATCTGATAAGGAATAAATAATACAACAAAGGTATTTGAGAGGTTTAAAAGGGATTGGACGATTAATAAGGATGACACTTTTTGACTCGCCTCAACACAATCTTTATAAATCGAGGGCCAAAAGTATCTTACAAGATTTTTTGGGTTGTAGTAAGCCCGTATAAATGACCACCACAAGCTCCACCGTGGCATCCATTCAGCCAGACCCCACCTTTGAGAGCTGGAAGCGTCAAGGACCAACTCACCTGGCTGTAAGAGAGTGTCACCATAATCCAGCCACTTTTAGCTGTTGAATGACCTTTGAATGCCCATCTTCATGCTGCCATGAAGCCCATGGATTATATATAAAATTATAACTCAAAACAGACTCACAGGAAGACAGTGTGTTCATCAAAATGATTCTCTGCCACCTCTCTGCTGCCAGAAACCAGAAATCAACTCACAGCACCATGATTTTTGATTTGGGAAAGGACCCAGACTGCACCCCAGGCCAGAATCCATTGGTCTGGATTTCCCCAGCCCACCAACAGAGAGCCAGCCCAGCTGACACTGCCACTGCAGGCCTGCAAAGAGAGATGGTTGCCCTGAGTCACTGAGGCAGCATCCTGCTGGCTTTATCAGAGAATACTGAGTTCAACCTACTGCTCTGGATTAAGGTAGATACAACATGCTTTGGAAGATCTTCCTAAACAGAACACACTGCAGATCTCAATGAGCAGGAGGAGGAAATCCCACAAGGTCTGTGACCAATAATGAGCAGAGGGCCACATTTTCAGCATCAGAACAGCGCGAGGAAGCTGGTCCTTTGTGCTGGAAACCTGCTTTTAGCCAACCATGTCCCTTTTAGAACTTGACAGCAACAGAACTCATAGAGGGGGGGCAGTCCAATCACTGCAGAAACATCAGCCCGTCAAATATCTTTGAAGAATGTTGGATTCATAGATTTTCACGGGGCAGAAGGGTAAATGATTCAATCTTCCAAACAACAATGCCAAAGCAAGGGTTCAAATCAAATAATAGGACGCAGACCATACAGAAACGGTTTGTCTCTCAAGTCCTGGAAAGAGATCATATGTAAGACCAAGTGTTTCCTGCAATTAATTAATTCATATTGGCCTTTGGAAGGAATATAACAATAAAACCGGCGTAATGATAAAGCATTCATTGAGTATTACATCTCATCCACCTTCAGAAGTAAACAGAAACCAGCGATTCTGCAGTAAAACAATAGATCATAGAACCTGCTCAGCATATAAGTCTTTTCACCCCACCATTCTACCCATTCAAAAAGAAGAGAATGTATTCATCCATATGAATGAGTTCAGAACTTCGTTAGAGCCTGATATACGAAATAATGATGATAACCGAAAGAAAAGGGAGAAAACACCATCAAATATGTATGGTTATCTAAGCCCCAATTGACAACAGTTGCTGGTATCATCCAACAAAGGAAACAGAACGAAACGCAGAGCGTCAGACCGTCAGAGAATAGTCCATTGATCAATATAATCCCCCTTCATGAGGAATCATAAATGCTAAACAATGAGAAGCACAAGACCCATCACAAATCCAGCTTCTCCTCAATAGAAGTACAGAGTCAGGATCGCACCGTTGTTCCGACCCCTGAGACGATATTTATCCGGCAGGAGTGGTAAACCGTAGCAATGCCACAAATGGACATCATCAAATACAGCCAAGAGTGGCAGAGTATTGTGTGAGATCCAGCGAGTCTTCCAAGAAATGGAGAGACATCACACAAAAGGGAAGCACCCAACAGGCTGTCTGTGAGGGAGCAAATTCAGTATGTAGACTAACTTGGAAACGGTGAGACAAAGCCTCCTTTGAAAGTCAGCGTCATGTGATCATCAGGAGAATTCTTGATCAAATGTTCTCTAGCTACAGAGAAGCACCTTTGTCCAGGAGACGACCGATATCCTCCATGTATGGTTGTATAACTATTTGACTCAAGAACAGAGTTTTAAAGTCTGGTACAGACGACTTTGGAGTCATGGAATCCTCGCAGTCTGGTGTGGTAGGCCCAACTCGCGCCCCTGGGAAGGGAGGTCACCACACAGAAAGGCACCGAGTTCAAAGAGGATAGTCTGCTGAGAACTACAAGATCCTGCAGCACAGTCCATAGAACGAATACGTGTAAGGTAAGTAGACTTTCCCTCCAGTTTCCCTGGAGGAGCCCAATATCATGACCGCCGCCGGAAGAAATGTTGTCTTGGGGCGTGTCATATGTTCCTGGAGCGAAGACCCCAATGTTAAATACGCTTCAGAGTATCCTAAATTTTCGGAAGAGGAGGGCGATGGTCTCAGTAAGAACCCATGAAAACGACCTTCTTTACACCGATTCACTCTCCAAGACTTTGATCGACTGCAATTCCTCCATCCTTATCTTTTTTACCTTTATTATTCATCCTCTCCTTCCAACACTGTCGATTCTGCCGGGAAATGAAACCGCAGCATCACAGTCAGCTAAACAGAAGAGTTGAGGACTTACTTGACCCCCAATCGCACGCTGATTGTAAGGGTAATCTAACCGGATTGTGCAGTTATCGCATCACCATCGACCATCTATAGATGTCCGCCACGTTACATAATCAGGTCTGCTCTTGCCAAACCACCTTGGAGTGGTGAGCATCCTGAAGATCAGCCATATCCATCAGAAGATCGTCTGTCACGAGTCCTGTGAGCCCGCTCTTTAAAACACCTCCAGTATGGGATGGTATCCAGACTTCATGATATTTCGGTAAACCATCTGGTATGTTCCAGTCTCAGTAATTTGGCCTGATTGTTCTCTTCCCAGCGTACCACAGACAAAAAATGCAGCTGTCTGACCGTTGGAACGGTCAAGAGACGAATCCACACGCAGAATGGACAGAACTCAAATCGCTTAGTATTATAGAAACAACCCACCAGCAAAATAGAAACTCGTTGAGTCTAGCAACACGGTCATCTTTAGTTATCAAGGAAGAACTCACCCTGAATCAGACCATTTATATGGAGTCGAAGGAACAACAAGGAAGCGCAGGAGAGAATCACGAATCTCACCGCCTTCCTTCAAATCTGGATTGTTCCAGGGTATTTAGTGTAATCAGAGGCCAACCTTATTACATTCAATACATCATCGTTGCCAATGATATATGTTAAAAGTTGAAAGCCACAGCAGTTATATAATTGAGGAATTAATTCATCCCCATAGAAGATTCTCTATTTTGAAAAAGGCAGAAAACTGATTTGTTGAGGCCCAGTTTGCAGAGACAATTAGAAATATGATTAAGAGAAAAAGCCTGCAGACCGCAAACTCTTATGTTGAAACTTCCACAGAGGGCGGCGAGAACAGACTCTCCACCCAGCGGCAAAGATGAGAATCAGTGTTATCCGGCATGAAGAAAAAGAGAAAACGATAGCACCAGTAGCCGCAGTTTTTCAGTCATTCCCCTTACTGTTCGAGAAATGACTGACTTCAAAACCCTGCCAAAGCCAGGGTTTATCCTGAAAAGAATATCGACCTGGAAGAATGAACTCGATTTTAGTGTTGCTGCTGGCATCCGGCAGCTGGCTCAATGACAACAATCACTCCAGGCAGAAAGATTGAGAAGAGTATTGGTGCTCACCGAGAATAGGCGAGATAAGCCAGCAGCCATGCCTGGCGTTAACAGCCAAACGCAGGCACCGACCAGCAAGAGCAGCGCGAACAGGCACCTGTAGTGCTCAGAATAAAATCCCGTCAACGGCATCGAAGAGGATGCAGGCCGTTGCTGCTCTGTGAGCTGTTCCTGAGAATCAGTTCAGGCCGTGAAAAGACGGAGAACAGCGTTGTTATATCAGGCGAAACCGCTTTGCCGAGAACTCTTCAACTCCACCTTTCCGCCAGTCAGCACTCATATTTTAGTTGAATTCCTCACCGTTGCCAGCACCAGCAGATTGCCAGCGCCACGGCTTCACGAAGATCACCTGCTGAACGAAATCACCGGAGTAAAGAACTGGCTGATGACTTCACCTTTGCGGCGTCGATAATTGGTGACAGACTGTTTGGCTTCACCGTTCATAGCGCCGTTACCCATGATAATGCCATATATCAATCAGACCAAAGAGGAATCCATGTCATCCAGAGAATAAAAAAGAAAACCTTCAAAAAGCCCAGAAGAAGAAGTTGTTGCAGCAGCCGTTCCTGCCAGCTCTTCTTCGCCAGTTAATTTCAGGAACCACCAGCAGCAGAACTTAATATAGAGACCCAGCAGTTCAGTAAATAATTACGTCTGCCAGAGAAGGTAATAAAGGTTAGTCATCTTCAAAGACTTTTTCATAAGTCCTGAGTTGCCATGTCACCAGAAAATAATATAGATAAACATCATCCACCAGACTCTTTGCCACCATGTCTCCAGAGATGGCAAACAGAGCGTCCATAAACCCAACGAAGGCAGAACGCGTCCTGTTTTTCCAGATCCCAAACAGAAGCAGGCATCTTCCGCTCACCTCCTGAAAATGCAATCCCATAGAGAGAGCTTCCACCACTGGACGAACGGATTTTGCCTGCTGAATAAAATTAAGCGACAGCGACGGCCTAATATTCATCACCACCATTCCGGCACCAGACCATTGTTTGTGGCGATTAATGATGGCAGAAAACTTCAGTTCACGGAATGGTAGCGCGATCGGCGGTTGTTACTGGAATTAAACGGCATGGCGAAATGATGGCGTTTATCATCACCGGCAAGAGATCAATGAACTCAATAAGAAAAATGAAATACTTTCAGCGAAAAGACTTTGTCAGTTCACCAACCAGTCATAAATTTTATTTATTTATTTTATTTATTTTTATTTTTACGATGACATTATTCTGTTTTGTCAGCCTTGCAGCCATCTTTAAAACTATCAAAAGGATTAAATGGCCTATAAACGAATGCAAAACTACCAATGATGGCAAATTTAGGACGAAGAACTAAGAAGAAAAAGAGTCACGAGAAGTATTCAACCACTTTGATACAAGCAGCTGAAAGTCCAACAGAAATCCTTTGGCTACAAAATGCCAAATATATCGATATAAAGAGAGAGAAATCAGAGCGACCTTTCACATCAAGAAAACGAATCAAAAAGAGCGAATTAAACCGCCTCAAAGAGTATGAGAACCGTATAGAAAAGGCAGAAACCAGCTAAAAGGAGAAGAAGAACTTTGATGCCATTACTTATGTTGTTATTTTCCAGCATAAGCAAATCATCAATACCTGGACTGGGAAAATGAGCAAGAAGAGAATTTAAACGGTATTTCAACCGATACTTCAGCAGACCAAACACAGCAGAAAATGACCAAGAAACCGACTAAGAAGGAGGCACATCGTTAAACAACCTAAAAATCAAGAAAGCATACTTTAACGGTACAGTCCTGCTGCCAGAAACGTGGTTTCAAGAGTGCGCAGTGCCAAGAAATACATGCTGCCAGATGAGCAAACAACGATCACCGCCTTCCACGGCTTCACGCCGGTATCTTCAGTAGGTCTGGTGTTGCCTGGAATAACCTTCGCAAACAGAAAACCGGCAGGCGACAGTATCGCGAAAATGAGAGAAACCGAGCATACACCGCAGGCGAGAAGAACTGTGGCAACCGATTTTCAGGCCTGAAAGGCGCTGGTCGCGAGCAGGCATGAATATGCGCAATCAAATGCCAACAACAGACAGGTTCTTTGAAACGGTATGGCATCCGCAATGCCAGCATATGTCGAAGCAGAAAGAGATCGAACTCACCAGATCAGTCGTCTGGCGAAAAGACTGGCGAACGGCGGATGACCATCAGCAGAAACCGCAGACGATAAAGAACTGCACCAGAACACGGCGTAATCCTGGCAGAATGCCAGCCGTTGCCAGAAAGCTTTCATCAATATCCGCTGAAGATCAACGGTAAAGGTTACCGGGCAGGGCGACCAACACAACCTGCTGTTTGTAAACGAAAGAGGACGGCGAGACACCGTTATCTTCCGTTTTGCAGATCCAGAGTTTAAAGCCCATCCTCCTGGTCGCAACCCGCAAAATAGTGAAGTGAAGTTACAAACCCAAAGCCAGCCACGATATTCAGGATGTTATCAACAGCAAAGAAGAGCATCAGCGCGATGGGAGAAACAAACCACCCGTTAACGCTAAAAAAAAAAAGAAGAGAACATGAATAGCGGCGAATATGATGGTACGCTCTTTGTCGCGACAATAAAAAGCAAAACAAATGTTATGAGAATTACTCATCTGCCATGGTCTTGATAAAACCGTTTGCTCATCTGTCGAATAACTTCAAGAAGGTTTTTCCATAACAGCAAGGATGTCATATGAATGATGACGATCATCACATGCAGAAACAGGTTTCAGAAACCAGTAATGCCAGATCGGCAGGGAAATATTCAGACGATCAAAGGCTACATCGAAATACAGAATATCAATAGTATCTTCTCCCCTTAGGCCATATTCGTCAGGGCATTTATACTTCCTCACCCAGTTGCTGAAGAACAGTCACGCCTGTGGTGTTGGCGACAGAAATCAGAACTCGCTTAATAATAGTGGTGTCTTTATCTTTAATATTCTCCTGCCGCCGCCACTGCGCCTGCTCAAGGACGCATCGCCGCGCCCGGAAAAAGAAAAGAGTTCGCATATTTTAGCACCAGGCATTGTTTTGTAAATGTAATCAACAGAACAAAGGGATGACCAAGGCCACGGCATAAGTCATCAACATAATTGAGCATAAAAACGGCAAAGAAACAAAGCGACAAACCATAAACGGTAAACTCTTTAATGGCGCATTTTGACCCGCCATCACTTCCACGACCTTTTTCAGACATGGGCTGAAAGAATAAATTGATTTAATGAATCAAAACTCACGCTCCTCTTCCGCAATATTCATCAGCAGATCTGCTTAATCCATAACACCAGCAACTGGTGATAGATTTCAGCGATGTACTCGCCAGCAGTTAACAATTACATGTCGAGTCGAATACTTCCCCAATCACATACCCGCCTCAAACACGAAGAAATACCGCCTTTATTTTGCCCAGCAATGGCTAAATAATCGCCTTCTTGCACCAATCCCCTCAACAAGGGAATCCTTAACGCTACGGTAATAATTCATAGTCTTGCCACCTTCGCCTTCAGGCGAATTCATAGTACAAATTCCTGAACAAACTTTAGTCCGCTATCCTTCCGCCGCGATGAAATCATCTGTTTGGGTTGAGAGGGAGCATAATGACAATGCCTGGTGGTGAGGCTGGCGGGATGACTTAAAAATGAAATACATCACCAACAAAGTTGAGAAAACACAACAGTAAAATAGCCCTGAATGACCGAACAAATTTTATCTATAGTATTAAAACCGTCTTCTTCTCTTAATCCAGGAGAGCAAACCCGCGATAAGAAACACAGTTCACCAAACAAGCACTGGTTTGCCGCAGGGGTATTCCAGAATGTGCGACAAACAAAGAATCGAGAACAAAGTGAACAACACAAACCTATTAATACTTGTCCGTTGGGTTAAATTATTCTAGACTGTTTACCAACAATTGAAAACTGAATATTAGTTATCTTTGGTTTTGAATCAGAGAGCTGAAAGAGGAAGAACAAAGAATGGATGAAACAAAAGAAACAGAAAATATCTGCAACAAAAATAGTTATACCTAAAGAGAATTAGAAGTTAAGTCACAAGAGGAATTCAGAATCAACCAAATAAAAAATCACTAAGAAGATTTGTTAGAGAAACCAGTTGCAGAGGAAAATAAATTGAATACATCAGAACCTACCATATGAGGAGGAGGTATAATAATAAAACGGCACTTCCATTAATCCAGTCAGATATCAAATGACTAATTGTTTAGACCAACAAAACAGAAGCAACAGACAACAAGAAGAAGAAGATCTTAAACTGTTAAGATCAGAGAAACCATGCATTCTCCAACAATTTAAACTCGAAGAGAATAAATAGGATCGACTACAACACTGTTAAACCTATCTGAGATTATCCACAACGCAGATGATATGAGTCATCTTCTTCTAGTTTTTCCTAATGTATACTCTATCGTGACATTGCTAGACTCATATTATTACCTTACCATTAGGTCATTGCAGACGATCAATAAAATTCAAATAAAGAAAATAGCAATTACAAGTTGCAAAATGAAATCCAAAATGAAATTCCAATTCCAAAATGATTTTTCATCATTAACTTATAAAAATGAATAAAAAATTCAATGAAATTAAAGAATATAAACAAACTATGGTCTACAAGATTAATATTCTAATCATAAATTTGTAACCTTTGTATGATGAACCTAACTTCATTTATGATTTGGTTGGATAAAATAACTATTGTTGTTTGTGTCAATGCAAGTCTATCATAAAATATAATAGAAGAGCTTATCAAGCTACCAATGATCGAAGAAACCGTATCATATGTAGGTATGTAGTTGTAACCTATGAGGTATCTTTATTTGATTAATATTTAAAACGGTACTGATTAATATGTTTAATCACTAAAATGGTAAAAATTATCCAGTTTTTATTATTATATATACCAATAAATTATAAATAAATTATTCTAAACAATTGAAATTTTATTCAAATTTGATTAATGATGAATACATTATATATATATAGCGTAATATATATATATATATATATATATATATAATTTTTTTTAATTAGAAATTAATATAAACTGTTTTAGTTAGATTTATTAATAGATCAAAATTTTTAACAAATTTATTTTTATTTCAAAACTAGAAATTCTACAGTTTATATTTGATTTTCTAGCACTTAACATATTTATGCTAAAACCCCCGCCGCAGAGTTTAATATTTTCACCAGAACCAACTGAGTTTGAACTCAAGGATTCTACCAGAGCTTTGTTCCGTCAGAGTTTATTGAATAAATCTTTAAAAAATCCTCTGCCCAGAGTTTTAAACTTCAAATGGAGTTCGTCTGCTGAAATTAGCCATAAGTTAAACTAGGTTTCAAATTCGCCAGATTAGAACTCTACCAGAGATGCCGAGCCGGGTCATAAAATCTAATAATCCCCGCCAGCAGAAACCGAAACCCAGATATATCGCAATGTCCCAGCAAAAAGCCAATGAGCGAAGTTGATCATACCATTAGATCGCATCTCACCCAGTTTTTGAGATAATATCATGGAGTCGCTAAAATCAATTTTTATTAATTTTTATCAACGAGGCCACTATGAATTTCATTTATCCAACAACGAATATAACCAATAATCTTTCAAACGGAGAATACCAAAAATTTAAAAACCATAGTACTCTCCGTCAACAAAGGTAATTTGTTTTTCCATGACCGCTGTTTGTTAAATCCAGGCGATAATATGTTAAATTGAAACATCAACGTTTTTTGTCTCGCCCATTTCAAAAATGAATAAAAATAGTGACTGGATCCAAATTATCAAAGAATCTGAAATTAGGCAATATATGCAAACGAGACAGCAAGGTTTTTTTTCCAAAATGAATAACTTCCCAAAAAAGTAGCGATAATGAAGCGACTACTTGTTGCTCGTCTGGGGCCTGGGCGACATGCCGCAGCGATAAAACAGCAAATTTAATTCCTCATACGCTTCAATGATGCAAACGCGAAACATCGTATGGAGGTATGGATAACTTAAGAATTTGTCGGCGTCAGCATATTCTGTTGGCAAAAAGAGTGAGTTGAGAGCTGCTTGAAAACGATGAAATTACAATTCTCTATCGCGGCGGGGCAAAGGTTTCCTAACGGCTTCACCTGGAAAAGCATCAAGGCCAGGAGTTCGCGCGCCATCACGCACTACAATGAGGTTGTTGAACGGTTATTAAACGCTATCTTTGTCTGCGCTGCACTATGAATCCGCGAATATCTTACAAGAAATGATGAGTGGCGAATATTTGGCGAGTGATTTGATAGCTACCCATGGCAATCCGCATAAATTTTTAACCTGGCATTTGGCAGAACAGCTCGCATGCTACAAGTGGTATCGAGCTACGGCTGTTAATCGCGCTGGGCTACGGCAGGTGAATTTATGAAACACATACATGATTAACATGGTGGAAACAATGAGTAATGGTTCATGTAATAGTGATGTCTACGCAGACATAATGGCATGGGTCCATTTTTCATTGGTACGTTGTAGGTACATCCATGCCACCAAGATATGAAGATATGAAGACTAGAGGGTAAATGCTCTCATATTTATTTTAATGGCTTAAAGCTAGATATTTGTATATTTCCTTGTAAGATTTATCAAACGATGGTTAAGGGATGGTCTCCCTTATAAGCCATTCAATGAGGGATGAACACCCTCATGAGCATTTAATAATAAAATTAAACTTTTGTTGGTTTTCACCCTACGAGGTTTCCAGGGTATATTGGTGTTCAATGATGTGATTGATCATTGTGTCAAATTGATGGCGTTGATTCCTTTCTTGTTGTGATATTCATAATGTCAAGTATGTGATGACTACATGAATAATGAAATGAATGGAAGGTTACATCATACAGTATTATGTTAATGTACGACAATAGAGGTTGTTAATGGTTAAGAAACTTACTATTCTTATTCTATGGTTACAGTATGAGCTGGTGAACATTCTATGTAATGATGAGTAAGGAATATTTAATAGTGATTTGGATAGTAACCCATGGGTGACTTGCATGAAAAATTTTAACTCCTCACATTTCCATATGAAGTTGTCGGTGTATGTTACAAGTGGTATCGGAGCTAAAGGTTGCAACACTGGCGCCTTTGGGATTTGTTAAGCGGAAAGAAATTGAGGTATGCTACTAATGGACATCAGTTAAGGTATGATTCTAGAAATCTACATATTGATTGATATATACTGCATATATTGAATGATATATGCAGTAGTCTACTGTGTGATTCATGTTTATAACTACATTAAAGAGTAATGAGTAATAAATTTTGTTGCAAAACGGTTTTCATAACATTGGAATCTTGTTGAGGATAAGGGACGATAAAACCTTTGTTGTACTTATGAACAACTTGAGTACTCACTAGTGAACGTGAGAGTTGACTATTAACATTTGGGTATATGACATATTACTCATACATTTAGTAAACATAACTAAAGTTACTATGCACTACTTGGAAAAAATGATGAATGCATATAGTGATGGGTGTGAAACTAATGCATGAATGCAAAAGACAGGGAAAGTCCTTATATAAGATGATAGAGTGTTTTAAAATTAAATTGAATGAGTCGTCATGGATGCATTAAGATTATTAATGACATTGAATGACTAGTTTTTGAATGAGTCGTGTCATGGATGCATTAAGATTATTAATAGCATTGATCAGTTATTAATGACTCACTAATGAAAGTTATATGCACGAATCAATTTTGACTAAAGCTATTTGAAAGTTTTGAACAAGTGATTATGGTATTACTTAATGTGTCAGACTATTGGTAACAATACACTAATGGAATTGGAAAATGTTGGAATATTACTCGTGGGACTGTTACCCTAATCATTATTGACATTAATGAATATTTATATATGCTTGTATGCATGACAACATTGTATGCAGGAAATTAAAATGATTGCGTAAGATAATACGTGCTTAAGAAATTCATATTTACGATTAGAATTATTGCTTATATTAAGCATGGGTAGCTTAATGACAAAAAAAACCTGTGAAAGTAAAAACATCGCAAACATTTCAATGCGAATTACAACAGTAAATGTTAAATTATCATGTTATAATGTGCATGATTTTGTTATTTGGGAAATAATAATGTACAACACATGTATGTTAGTCATGTTTCTTGTTAATCTAGATATCATTGGACCCATGTTAAGGGCAAGTATGATGTATGATGTACATAAAGTTTATTTTTCTTTATTTATAATGTGCATAAAGTTCATTATGTAATCTACTATGGGAAACAATGCTAAAAGAGAAATTTAACATGCCAGATAGTTGTGAACAATTTTGAAAGGCGATAAGGCTTAGGTTGATGATAGTTGCTTGCCCGGAGGGGTTAATGGCGGTTACCTGCCTGTATTTCCTCTTCCTAGAGATATATGATCTCAGTAGGGAAGAGAGTTGGCCAAGATGGTGAAGTGGAAAAACCTGAGGCAACTCTATTGATTTTGGAGCCTATTAGAGGTGGCCCAAAATTCCTCATAGACGGGGCACTGTCAGAGGAATAGGCATTATGTTGCCAAGAGGAATCCGTACTAGACTTGGAATGGTCTTTTGTCAAATAATTGTCTAGATGTGAAAATCACTCGATTTGGTTACGAAAACTAACTCCCATGAGTTGGGAGAAACATTTTATTTACCATTATGGTTCTTATAGCAGAACAAGTTAAGTAATCATTGATGTGTTATATTAAAATGATTTTTTATATGATTGTGTAAATATCTTATGTAGATATTAAGAGGAAAGGAGCTAGCACTCGGAAAATGAATTACTGAATGTATAAGTTCATTTATTTTATTACTTATTTGTTTGAATGTCTTAGCAGACGCTAGGATATGCCCATGGTGCATTTATTGACCATTGGTACGATTAGAGAGCTAGGTGCTCTCTGAGTACTTTTTGAAGTATTGTGTGGATATCTTTAGTAGGAGCTAAGACAATGTGCATGTGATGCATTGATTAGAGGGTTGGTGCTCTCTGAGTACTTATGGAAGTACTCTGATTAAAACATCTCTTGATATTTCATGAATGTTTGATAATTGCAAGTATTTCATTTGATTGAAACTATGTGACTAATGTGATTGAATTGTTATTCATACATTACAGGCTCTTTCCATGGAGTGTTGATGGGTTGTTCAACCATTCTCAAAGAGCTTGTGTAAAAGCCATCATTACTTCCAATAGTAATTGGTAAGTAATGGTAAGTTGGTATAGTATTTCTCTATATTTTTATGAATTTTAATAACGGATAAGTGGTTAAAAATGGAAATGGAATATATTTTGAGCTATACATGCTTATGATTACGGATAAAAAAATTATTGTCTCAATTAATGGCATTTAAGGAAATGAAAGTGTTTCATTGTGAAGGGGAAGGACCCCATTTCGGTTGTTTATATTATTATATCATGAGTATAAGTTTAAGTTTCAGTAAGAGAAGCACACCGAGGACGGTGTTCTCTTCAGGGGGGGGAGTATGTAACAGTTCTAATTAAACACGGTAAATAAATATTATTTTAACTGTTTAATCAAGAAACAGTTGAAATCGAATTCTTGATAACAGTCTTTGGTATTCGTTAATTAAGAGATATCTATAGAAGGTTTTGAAAAAAAAATGAAAATTACGAGTTCAACAGGGGATCCAGGAATTTTAAAAGATCCGCAGCTGAAGTTGCGAGGGGGAATGTGTTGAAGGGTAAACTGGAAAATCAGTGCGTTCCCTTAAAAAATATACAGATAATTAAATATTCCTTTGTACATACGCACAAACTCTACTTCAGGCTTGCACTATGTTGAACAAATCAAGCTCCAGAAACGTGTTTGGTGTTGTGGCAATTCACAATGGCGATTCTCGTCGAAGCCCTTGGATTCAATGGTGTGTTGTAATTGGAGATGCAGAGGTATGACAACCCATGATGCAGAGGTAAGTTTTTCTGCTTTTCGCTTTCGATGGTTTAAACTATTTCAAAAACCAATAATGAGTATTTCACCGCTTCCCATTCTGAGTTCATCCTTTCGATGGATGAGTAGAACACAACAGAAGAGGAGGGTTTTGACTTGAATAATTTCTGCATGATTGACTTAATATATATATACATTGTTTATGCTTTATTTTTATGTGGCATTATAAAAGGATAAATAAGATTGTATGGTGAAAGATAAATTATCTTGTCTTAGTTTGGTAATTACTGGAAAAAGGAATATGAGTTATAGAATTCTTGAAAAGTTTGGTATTATGTCAATATTTTAGAAGGATAATGTTATTAGAGATATACCATGGTAAAAGGAAAAATTATGGTGCCGGTTTTTTTGGAAAGAATCCATGTTGTCTCTTCTTGAAAAGATTGCTATATGTATCTTAAAAGATGTCTGCAGTAGTAAAATATAAATAATTTTACTTGTCCTTATATACGTGCATCTTATGTAAGAAAATTGAGATGTTTGTTCTTTTTCTAAAAGAAGGGGATTTCATACATAAGTAGGAAGTGAAAAGGAAATCCAAGTTATTTTCTTGAAAAATGAATATAGATTAAAGAAGGTAATTCCTAAAGATATTTCATGGGTTGGGATATAAGTTAATGAGTTTTTCTTGGAAAAGAAGTCATGAAGAACCATGTTATTTTCTCATAATACTTTCTTGGAGAAATATTATGTTGAATTTGCGTGAAAAGAATACTTTCTTCTTGGGAAAATATTATGTTGTTCTTACGGAAAAGAATAACCTCTTGAATATATTACATTGCTAGATGGATTATGTCAACTTCTTGATTTATTTGTATTAAAGGTTAAGTTAACCTTATTAGTGTTGCGTAGTTTTTATGCATACAAGAGGCTATCTATGGTAAATTCTTGGAAGCCAAGCATGACCAACTTTCATGTAGAATCATAGAGGAACAAGGTTCTTTGCATGGATAGAAGATCTATTGAGTATGTGATTACATTATGCTATCATAACTATTATGTTAGTTTCATTTGGAGTAAGGTCATGCATAGGCATGCAATAGTTGTATTAGATTTCATTGGAAAGAATATAAGTTTATATGTGGAAAATGATAACATGTTTTGTTATCCTAATTTGGAAAAGATTCTTTGGCAAAGAAGATGAATTACATGTACAAAAACTAAAGTAATGTTTTGGTTTCCTTGAAATATATACATTACTAATGTGGGTATAATATTTGGAGAATAAGACAGGTATTCTTATGCTTTATTCCATTAGTTTTATGGAAAAGAAAACCATGTTTTGCATGCCTATTATGTTATATTTCATCGAAGAGGAATCATGAGTTTGCATGCTCTATTATATTAAGTATTCTGTTGGGAAATTAAGTTTAGAAAACTTTATGCATTGTATGCATAGGAACAATATTCATAATGTTATATTTAGCACCAAAAGAAATAGTTGAAGGGATGGATTCTTTTGCTAAAGTTTAAGTAACACGAATGCACATTGTGTCATTTTCCATTGAAGGAATTCCTGGACAATGGTAGTGAATTGTCACCAGCCTAGAATGTGAGAGTGTGTAGAGAAGTGTCATAATCACGTGGAAACTAATTGATAGAATTAATAATTACTGCTCACACTAAGGTAGAGATGTTAGAAGAAAGCATGTTGTGATATTGTAATCACATCTCATGTATGCACATAAATAAGTGTTAATGGATCACTTAAAGATTAATTATTTATTGATTAAGGCTTTAACTAATAATGATATGAAAGCTTGTTAATGACATCAAAACAGGAAGCGATGGTGACTTATGAAAAGGAAATATTATGCTTAAAATGGTGGCAGATAAATGAGTAATTATTCATGCAGATGGGTGTGATGGTTCATGCAGATGAGTGTAAGCTGCAAGATGGTCCATTGTGTGTTGGTACGTTGTAG
The DNA here is from genome assembly GCA_034641835.2 of Pinus albicaulis. Taxonomy (NCBI): domain Eukaryota; kingdom Viridiplantae; phylum Streptophyta; class Pinopsida; order Pinales; family Pinaceae; genus Pinus; species Pinus albicaulis. Next base: position 551,700,459 of record CM076570.1, read on the forward strand.
GTACATCCATGCCACCAAGATATGAAGATATGAAGACTAGAGGGTAAATGCTATCATACTTATTTTAATGGCTTAAAGCTAGATATTTGTATATTTCCTTGTAAGATTTATCAAACGATGGTTAAGGGATGGTCTCCCTTATAAGCCATTGAGTGAGGGCTGAACACCCTCATGAGCATTTAATAATAAAATTAAACGTTTGTTGGTTTCACCCTACGGGGTTTCCAGTGTATATTGATGTTATTGATTATTGTGTCAAATTGATGATGTTGATTCCTTTCTTGTTGTGATCTTCATAATGTCAAGTATGTGATGACAACATGAATAATGAAATGAATGGAAGGTTACATCATACAGTATTATGTTAATGTACTACAATAGAGGTTGTTAATGGTTAAGAAACTTATTATTCTTATTCTAAGGTTACACTATGAACTGGTGAACATTCTATGTAATGATGAGTAAGGAATATTTAATCGTGATTTGGATAGTTACCCGTGGGTAACTTGTATAAATTTTTTTAACTCCTGGCATTTCCATATGAAGTTGTCGGTGTATGTTACACCAGTCTAACATCACAGTGCTGCAAATTTCAAAACTATCTGCGAAAAACATGTTTACAATCTTTCGTAGAGCCAAAGAAACAAAGAATTTTGAACTTGAAAAGACTACATCTGCTAATGTAATTGACAAGTTACAAATAGTGAGAACCAGAACAATTATTATATTAAAACACGAATTGATTGCGTAAGGGCTGAAACTTACAATGCGGGACCAATGATCATTTTATTTTAAGTTGCTAAAAGTTCAATCTGCCATATAATGTAAAATATTTAAATGGGAAATTAAATTTAATATCTTGAAATTTAATATATTATATAAAAGATTATAAATGTGGATCTAAATATAATAATTTGAAATTTAATGTTTTATAAGTTGATTATGTACTCAAACTTTAAAACTTTAAATGTGAAATTTAATTTATTATATATAAAATTATTAAATTTTAATATAAAAATTATAAGATTATAATTTTAATATAACATAATTTGTAAGTTTAATTGAAGTGTAAACTTTATATATATATAGACATCATTTGTTTTTGTGTAGAGAATTGAGATCCATGTTTATGACCATGACATAAACTCTAACAAGAATTTAAGTGGGCATATTTTTATGTGAGGAAAAATAAGGATGTAATGAGCTCACGATCTTAACAGAAACATTAATAAAAATAAGTTGAGAATGTCAGTTTGAGAGGTGAAATCGGGATTACAACAAAACTCGACTACCCACAATAGGAAAGTGGACCTTAAATGTATCAACATAGGGTAACATAATAAAGTAAACATTGTTGTAAAAAACTAAGAAGGATACTAGCAAATACTGCAATACCAAGAAGAAAACCAAAAGGCCAAAGAGCACTGGGGCACTCCACCTCATAAAATAGGTGATATGAACCTCCTAGTGCTCAAACCTAAACTTTTCCACTTTGCTTTTTTTCTACGCAAGAGACCAGGCTTATTAGAAACTTGTGGTGTAGGTCGAGATCATCCAACCTATCAACAATGCCTTGTTGTTCCTCTTCATGTAGCGATGAAGCCTATGCAATGAAATATTGTTTATCCAAGTATATGCCGCATGCATTTGAATTTTGTGTTGTGTGTGCTTCAATTTCTAGATCCTTAACAAAATTTTCAATTTATCCCTCTATTTGGCCCTTTGCTATCATATTCTTCATTAACTTGGTGTGTTTCTCCGTATGCTAGATACAATGTTGCTACTATGAAGAAGTGGAGATGTGATATGCTATGGAAAAAACGATTGTCCCTGTCCACCCTAGAGCTACAAAGGGGTCAAGTCACAACTTCCTTCGCCTTCATCCGCCAACAACACATATAAGCATTACTAATTATCTTGTGCAACCATTGAGTTGTGAATGGACTAGCTAGATAACCCCCCTCAAGAATGGTAACAAAATCTTATGAACCGCAAAACAAAGTATAAATGACCAATGGGAAGATCAATGTGAAATATATCAGCCTCAATTTTCTTATACCTTAAGAACCACATCTGTGTTACTAGCGCGGAGATGACCCCTCACATAGGCCTTCCATATTTTCCCTTAACTGACTTAAACATCCATGCATGTTCAACCTTGAAATATCCCTCATACAAAAAACCTCAACTATACCACCAAGAACTTGAAGGGAAGCTAAGGTTGGTTTATGTCACCAATCATGCAATATATTGATATATTGTATTATGATACAAAATTATACATGGCATGACACTAGCATCTCCCCCTCCTTCTTAGATGACACTTTACTTGGAGTTTAATACATATATAGTATTTTATAAAAGATATATTTTCTTAATATTTATAAAATAATAATATTTTAAAATTTGTTATACATGTAAAAATATATATTCAATTACTTAAATTGTGTTTTTATAAAGCATGATCTATAAAACAAATTAACTTTATTTAACCATTATTATTGGAAAGATAATGACTTTCAATAATGGTGACTAATTTTTATTAAGAGTTTTTAAATAATAGATTATTGGAGGCTTTCTTTTAATGAGCCTTACATTTTTTACATATGATAATATAAATTATCAATATTTAATTTACTAAATAAAAATAAATTGTCCAAAATTTGGTTGTGTTAAGAGGCACTTTACAACCTATTATATAGAAGATGTTTTCATTTAATATTACATTTAAAAATAATAAAATACTACTTGCGTATAACAAAAAAAGAAGAAGTCAATATCGATCATAAACAAAATACTTCAATTTATACCTTAATTTTATATCAACTTTATATAGAGATAAAGTAATTGAAAACAAAAAAGTCTTAATTTACATTTAACTTGTTAAAGAGATATGCGATGGCTTCACTGCTTAATATGGAATGTAAACATAATATTCATCTTAGATTATGTGTAAATCATTCTATATTCAATTGACATGTAATATTTAAATTAAAATTATGTTAATAACAAAAAATATTACTAATAGCCATAAATAAAATATTTCAATATTCACATTAAATAACATAATTTTAAATTAAAAGTAAATAAAAAATAAAGAAACAAAGTGAAAAAAAATGTTTGTATAATTAGTTAATATATAACTTATTTTATTAATACGTTCTTTTTAATGAGATTTGTAATTTTTTAAATATTTAATATAGAATTAACCTTTAATATTTTGAAAAAATTATATATATATAATTCAAATCTTATAGATAGATATTTATTTTCTACTTTCAAATATCATGAAATATATGTGTTGATTAAAATCATAAAAAAAGTCCATTTTAATTTTAAGTTATCAAATACTAAGAAGAACCAATTTTTTTGAATGTAAATTTTTGTACTAATTAAATCACCATTTTTTTAAATATTCAAAAAAATTTACACTCGGCAATTTAATCTTTATCAATAATTCAAAAATTAAAATAAATTTAAACTAATTTAAAAAATGAAATTTTAAATTTATGTGATATATATAATATCATTCAAATTTTATGTGGTACATGTTTAGCACCTGCTTTTATTTATGGGCAACTTCCCATTGCCACCTTTCTGCTTTTACTTATAGTGAACTTCCGATTACCCCATGACTGACAATCTTTTATTCCAAGTTAGTTAGAATATCAGTGTCATGATAAATGACAAAGTGGCCTTTGTCAGCTTTTTGGAGTACCTCCGCTTTATTTTTAACGAGCTTCATTTATCAAAGTGGCCTTTGTCATTTATCAGTGTCATAATAAATGACAAAGTGGCCATTATCAGCTTTTTGGAGTAACTCCGCTTTATTTTTGGAGAAAAAAAGACTTTGTTTTTGTCAATTAAAATATGCCAACTTTATTCGTGATAAACATTTAAAATGATATGAGAAGAAAAATGGTATTAGAGATGATGGATAATTTGGAAGCAATGTTACGCCATTCATGAAAGTAACCGATGCATTAAATGGTATAAAGACTAAAATATACTAGCTTAAATTTAAGTAGTTGTAACATCCTTAAAAGTTAAGTCACTGTGTTAAGTAAGTTATTGTTTTACTTTTCACTTTTACTATTAAAATGGAATCTAAAACTTTTGGCTTGAGTAGCCAACTCATTTTGTGATATGATTTTAATGACATCGAAAATAAATTTTACTTTCAAAAGAAGTTAGTTAAATAAACCTTCTAGATAGTTGTTGACAATTATGTAATCTTTGATTTAAAAAGGGATTCTGGAGAGGCCAAAGGCGGTTGGAGAAACTAGAATCAAGAAGGAAACATAAGGTTTTAGGCAGGACAATGCGAGGAAAACTCTCTAGAGTTGGGTGCAATAGACCAATGGAGATTTCCATATTCAACCCTGGAAGGGTGGAGGATTGAGCTAGACTTGGTGTCCCGACGCTCATATTGAATTTACTCTGAAGATGATTGAGCTGGACTTGGTGTCTTGACGCTCAGATTGAATTTACTCCTGTTCGGAGGAGAAGAGCTCAAGGGAGAGGCTGGACGTCAAAGCCAACCTCAAGGTTGGGCAGTGAGATCTTCTAGAAAATAATCTACTAAAGAGATATGTATCTACTTCTTATGCATGTTAAACTTGAAATAGATATTTAAGTGATAAATTGTAGGTTAAAGAATAGTAGATTTTATTTTTGTTAAGTGTAATTATTAAGCAAACCCATGAGTAGTATGTGATCCATACGAGGTACTAGAAATGTTAGTTTACTTGTCATTGGATGAATAATACTATTGAACTAACTAGGTAAAAGAAAACATGTTAAGAAATTTTTTTTGTTATCCATAAATTGATGCAACAGTACAAGCCAATATAGTTCTGTGTTCAAATATTAGAGAACAGTAGTAGTGAAATTTAAGATAAACTTCTTGAGAACTGGAACTATACTTGATAATAGTACAGAGAAACTTAACCAATTAATTTTCCTAATTCCAGTCGAGCTTTGGGTTGATCCTCTAGCTAAGCCGTTGGCAGTTGAGGAAGTTCCCTTAGTTGTTGGGAAACTTTTGGATACAGAGAATTAGAAAAAGAACAATGGTCAAGGTCATAGCGACATGAGGAAAATGTGGGAAAAACAAAAAAATATTTAGTAACTGAAACATTCTAGTTTACAACCGAATCTACCTTACCAAATAGAAAAATTGCCATTATTCAAAAGAGTTAAGATTTACTCTTGATGCTTAATACTAAATGAAAATAATTAAAACTCCAGTCGAATAAGATGGTTAAGTCAAAATCTAGTTACCCAGTATGCATAAATATTTTGGGACAAGAATAAAAATAACTAAGATAACACATATATGATTTTGACTGTAAATTCAAAATGAAAAAAGAGAGAAACAAAAACATATTTTGTAGAGATTACAGTTCTATAATTGTTGTATACTAAATATGAATCTCTAAATGAACAGATAAATAGGTTTTAAAACCTTTACATGAGAAATTCAAGTTTTAAAGTGTCACACATATAATATAAGCCGAGGACAAGATTTCTGAATTAACCCTTGCAATAGATACGTTCATACAAAAAGAGAGCGTTACAACTCAAAACGTAATTCATGAGAATTTTTGGATTTCTAACATTATGTATATCCAAAAGAAATTGAAAGAAATTTAACCTTAGAACTTCGATTTACCCCAAACCAAAACGATGTAACACAAAAATTAAAATGTGACCAAACCCTAGCTCCAAATTACCAAGGGAGACCAGAGCTGTAACGTGTTACACAAATCTCAGTCAAACCCAAAGACTATGTTGGGTTGGACCCATATTTTCTTATGCAAAGGAAAAAAGATACATATATTTGTCGCAAGATAAATGACCGAGAATTCAAGTTACTAGATATAGCAACAACCAACCCTGGAGAGCCTGCGCAAGGATAATACTTCCTTGGTACCGAGTGTTGGAAGAGAACAAAAGAACCAAACAAGGGTTTGGGAAAGACTTACTTGGTAATATGTGGTAGAACCTGGCCTAGATTCCTCTGCATAGTTGGAAGGGAGCCATGGAACTCCTAGCACTGCCAAGTAACTAGAGGGTTTCGTCCCTACAACATAGAAATCACCATGAGAACGGTTGATCGAACAATCAAATAACTGGAACAAGAATGTAGCTTAATTACCTGTGCCGACATTCAATCCTTCTAGTTGTGTGGAATCTTCCATAGGGATTCTAAACTTAACCTTGCAAACAAATGAAAATATGCAAACTGGTTGGAGCAAATCATCTAAGTAAATTAAAATAAAACTTGAAGTAATTTCTATATCCAACATTGGAGGCTATCTCACCCACATGAATAGCTTTCCAAACTATCACCTTCAACATTGAGTTCCATCACTAGGCTGCAGAGTTTGATCGCTCGGTTCTCATACCAAAATAAATGAGCAGTAAAATGCCGAAGTGAGGGTTTCTTTACCCTAACGATCCGGATACAGATCCCCACCGTCTGATTCAAGCCCGGAGGACCAACGATGGAGAGTGATCCAGGTCTGCCTCCCTCAACTGGAATCTATAGGTAACCAAAATATCTAGAGGTTTCCCAAATAGAAACGTTGTTCTTCACATTCTCGGATAAGGAGGTGAAGGTCGAGTACCCTCCCGGTCACAAAATCTTAGTGGGGTTCAATAAATATAAAAGTTATGAGCATTATACAGTTATAAATTAGCATGTCGTGCCAAGTATTATACCACATAAACAGTCCATGTCGTGGTTTATATGAATGAGACAGATATTATATTTAATAATGTTATGGTATATCCTTCTTAGATCATATGAATGTGGCATAAATTTTAATTAACAATGTTATGGTGCCTTGGATTATATGAAGGTGACAAACCTTACATTGACAGTGTTATGGCATGTGCTCAGAATTGTTTTACATATAATGACTATGTTAAAAATATCATGAGTTTTTGCCACTATATTTATTCTATAACCAAGGGGAAACAAATATTTTACCAATTCCATAATGATAAGAGTCGAGTCATTATGGTAAGAATAAGGAAATTAAATATGATCTTGTTATAAATGTTTTACTAGAGGGATTTTTTTATTTTTTTTTCTTGTGTGGTAGACATGTTACAAGTGGTATCAAAGCTAAGATTACAACACTGGCACCTTTGGGAAATGTTAAGTGGAAAAAGGAAACGAGGTATGCTTCTAGTGGGCATCAACTATGGTACGAGCCTAACAATTTACATATTGATATATGTCGTAGCCTACTTCCTACATGACACATGAGATTCATGCTTATAATAGCATCGAAGAGTAGTAAGTAATAACTCCCGCTATAAAACTATGTCCATGATATGTTGAGGATAAAGAACAATAAAATATTTGTGCACTTATGAACGACCTGAGTACTCAATAGTGAAAGTGAGATTTGACCATCAATTTTGGCATATATGACATATTGTAGATACATTTAATGAACATAATTCATGATGAATGCATATAATGATGGGTGTGAAATTAATGCAGGAATGTCAAAGATGGGAAATGTCCGTGAACAGGACCACATAGTGTTTTAAAATAAAATTGAATGAACCACTTTAGATGTAAATAATAATAATAAACAATGATTTAGGTAGTGAGGCTTGACTATAATAACTAGTGGTTGAATAAGTCGTGTCATGGCTGCATGGTTGGTTGCAGTGAATGATTAGTGTTGCATGTCTAGCTATAAAAAAAAACTTAGATGCATGAATTGGTTTTGATTAAAGCTTATTGCAAGCTGTAAATAAGTGATCAAGGTAGTTACTTCATGTGTTGGTTTGTTGGTGGCAGTACGTTGCGAGAATTTGGAAATGTTGGTATTGTTACCCTAACTGTTATTGACATTTACCCATGAATGAATATTCGTATATATTTTTATGCATAACATTGTGGTGTGCATGAAACTAAAAGGAATGTGAAAGGGAATAGTTTTTTAAACAATGCATATTTATGAATACCATTGCTGATGGGATTAATCATGAGTAGCTTAATGGAAACATGAAAACCTACGAAGGTGAAATACAAATTGCAACTATAAACAAGAAATTATAATGTTATGATAATGCTTCTGGACCGAAAAGTTGTAATAAATCACATCCCATGACATAGGGATGGTGAATAGAAAAGAAATGTATGGTTTGTAACCATAAGGAAGTATATATGTAAAAACAAAGCAAGACATATAAAGAATCAATTCCTATGTTGTTAAATAAAATTTGTCAAATGGTGATGCTAATAGGGAAGGTAGCACCCTGAAAGGTTCAGGGTTATTGGTATAATGATTTCGTGTTTATATTATAAGATAGATACTAAAGATGTGTTAAATTAAAATATAACTTAGATTATTGAGGAAGGAGAGAGGTACTAAGGGGTAAAGGATGCTATTGGTCCAAAAATAGTAATATGTAGTCAAAAATACTATTATTTGATTAGTATAATTACCTTTTTGGCACACATGTTGGACGTTGACCAAGGACTCTTATGGTTGATAATTATGAGCCATTGAGACATCTTGGGTGATTGATAGGAAGGGGAGGATTCCTTATTACCAAGTTAAGCTCGAGAAGCTGAAATGATAAATAGCTATAGTAATGCTAGCAAAATAAAAATCTATATGCCAGTAATATAAATTCTAGTATAAATAAATCCTAGGCACTAATAATAAACTGGTACAAGAAAATAAAGTCCAGGTTAATAAGGGATTGATCGATTTTCACTCCAAAAGTATTTTAAGTAAGGGATTCATTGAAAGACTAGTTACAAAAGGAGAATGATGGGCACACACCATCATCATAGTAGATTATACATAAATGTATACCATTGTTAAAGTTTCAATGTTTCTTCTATAAGTAAGATATTAAGGTATATTATAGTTGTTAGATTTCCAAAGAGGAATAAGGAATTTTCTAGAGGAGTATCATGACCTTAAAATATAGATCTAGTTTGTCTTTTAAATTGCTGCACTTTGCGGACATAGCGGACTCAAGAATTTGTGAGTCATGAACTCCCAATACTGAATCACATGATGGTTCACTAAATGCTTAATTCTATAATCACCTCATAGGTGAAATGTTAACTAATATTAAACTAGACGACAAGAGAATTGTGGTTGATTCAAATGACTATTAGTTGTAAACCCAATATCTGAAGATTTGAGATAAGCGGTTACCATATGATGAACATGAATTGGTGTGTGTTAAATTACATGGAAAATTCAGTATAACCACATTATTTATGTATAATATATATAATAAAACCAAATGATACTATCACAAACTGTAATAAGAAAATTCTTAACAGATCCTTTTTGATCTGATGCTTTAACAAGCAAAGATATCACATACTTCAATGGGTTTATTTCCTTGAAGTACATACATACAGAGTGTAGACAATAATTGGTAGGAAACTGAGTGAGGTAACAAACAAAAGTGATGTGACATATAATCAAGCGAAAGATTAAGATGTGACAAGAGAATATCAGTAGCACATTGGGGTATGTGTATCCTATGCTTGCTATCTTGTGTTACACTAGAAAGTAAGGTGCAGCGTGACACTAATCCATGCCAACCAGATAATTATTTGAAGGAAATCTAACATGATTGTTATAGACGTGAGTGGAGTTGGTCGAATGGTTGAACAGAATGAACATGTTTTTGTTTTTTAAATTAATAATGTGTGCCATAGACATCTTAATCAATGAATTATAATACTAGAAGGGGACATGAACCCAAGTTGAGGGTTGTGAAAACCTGTAGATAATGACTATCGGAATAATACAATATAAAATTTCTATTGTAATTTAGCATCCATAATAATTTTAAGCATGAAGGTAATACTCTGGGTTGTGTTATTGAATTGTCATAGAAACTTATTTAGGTATTACCTTGTACTTTAAAGCTTATGATATATTGGAATATTACCTTTGTCGACATTCAATCCTTCTAGCTGTGTGGAATACGCTATAGGGATACTGAACTTAACCCTACAAATAAATGAAAATATGCAAACTGGTTGCATTAAATCGTCTAAGTAAATTAAAAGAAAAAATGAAGTAATTTATATATCCAACTCTAGAAGCTATCTCACCCACCTGAATAGCTTGCCAAACTATCACCTTTAGCATCGAGTTCCATCACTAGGTTGCAGAGTCTGGTCGCTCGGTTCTCATGCCGGAAGAAATGAGCAGTGAAACGCCAAAGTGAGGGTTTCGTTACCCTAACGGTCGGGAAATAGATCCCCACCGTCTGATTCAAGCTTGGAGGATCAACAATGGAGAGTGATCTAGGTGTACCTCCCTCAACTGGCATCTGTAGGTAACCAAAATATCCACAAGTTTCCTAAAGAGAAACGTCATTCTTCACATTCCCGGATAAGGAGGTGAAGGTCGGCTACTCTCCCGGTCACAAAATCTTAGTGGGGCTCAATAAATATAAAAGTTATGAGCACTGTACATTTATAAATTAGCAATTTGGGCCAAGTATTATACCATATAAACAGTCCATGTCGTGGTTTATATGAATGAGACCGATATTATATTTAACAATGTTAGGATATATGCGCCGTGGATTATATGAATGTCACAGACCTTAATTAACAATGTTATGGTGACTTGGATTATATGGAGGTGATAGACCTTACATTGAAAGTGTTATGGCGTGTGCTCAGAATTGTTTTAAATATAATGAATGTGTTAGAACCATCATGAGTTTGGCCACTCTATAACTAAAGGAAAAAAAATATTTTACCAATTCCATAATGATAAGAGTCCAGTCATTAGGGTAAGAGTAAGGAAATGAAATATGATCCTATTATAAATGTTTTACTAGACTAATTTTTTTTAGTTTAAGGTTTGTAATGGAAACGCCTGAAACAATTGTTAGTTTGATTATGTTTTTTAATTGTTAAAAATTCTGATAAATTCTTGTTATATTTTACATTCATTTAACAAAAAAATACTAAAATACTAAAAAAAACCTTCAAACAGTTAGAATATAAAAAAATTGACTAAAGAACGTTCAAACAGTTAGAATATAAAGTCTCATTCGTTCTTTTTAATTTTGATTGGCCTTTGAGCCTGAGTACTGTTATTTTTAATTTTGATTTTTCACTGTGAATTTTTTTTTTTTTTGGTTATTCCCTATAATTAAAAAGAATACAAGGTCTTCTTGTTTTTACAACTTATCAATTTTTGACTAAAAATGATGCCAGTTGTAACAGTCCTAATTAAGCACAATAAATAAATATTACTTTAATTGTTTAATCAAGAAACAGTTGAAACTGAATTCTTGATAACAGTCTTTGGTATTCGTTAATACTGGTTTGAGTCTTAAATTCGGTATTTTTATTTCTCTGAAAATGAAAATATGTCATTAAGTATGTATTGATAGTAACGTTTTTATTACGAGTTTGTGGTTTTTTGGAAGTTTTTTTTAATGGATTTTTCTTTTCTAATTTTTCTAAAATTTTGTAGAAATTTATTGAAATCACATGTTTGTTGGGTAATCCCTGCACAATCCAAGTGCCCTAGGGTTTTTTCAGGGTGTTGAATCCATATATACACTAAAAAAACCAATTTAAATAACACAAATCAACATTTCACCTCAATTTTTTCTACTAGATTAATTGAAGTATTTTATAGATTTAAATGGTATTGAATTTATTTATACATTTAACAAAATAATTTTAACAATAAAAAAATATATGATTTTGTTAAAAACGATTATATCATTAAATTAAAATAAAATTTTGAAAAAAAAAACATAAAATATTAAAAAGTATTTATTTATTAATAAATTTGATTTATATAGTGTAATTTTTAGATGAAATAATTTTTTTCACTAAAAATAAGATTGTGATTTTTTATATATTTAAAATACATTTTGAATGCATAAATAAATTAACACTTTTAAATACCCCATAACATTTTAATTTTATAAATTAAACAACTTAAATTTAAATTTAAATTTTTAAAAATCTCTTCCAGATTTTAATCAAAATTAATGAGAAAAAAGTATATTTTTGTCAATTAAAATATGCCAACTTTATTTGCGATAAACATATAAAATGATATGAAAAGAAAAATGATATTAGAGATGATGGATAATTTGGAAGCAATGTTATGCCACTCATGAAAGTAAACGATGCATTAAATGGTATAAAGATTAAAATATAAGAGCTTAAATTTAAGTAGTTGTAACACCCTCAAAAGTTAAGTTACTGTGTTAAGTAAGTTATTGTTTTACTTTTCACTTTTACCATTAAAGTGGAATCTAAAACTTTTGGCTTGAGTAGCTAACTGATTTTGTGATATGATTTTAATGACATGGAAAATAAATTTTACTTTCAAAAGAAGTTAGTTAAATAAACCTTCTAGATAGTTGCTGACAATTATGTAATCTTTGATTTAAAAAGGAACTTTGGGGACGCCAAAGGTTGTTGGAGGAACTAGAATCAAGAAGGAAAAATAAGGTTTTAGGCAGGACAATGCGAGGTGTTGGGGTTCCTATGTTTTGGCCAGATTGGCAAAACCAAAAGATAAGACAACATCAAACCGCTTTGGGATTCAAGGATCTAGCCCTCCTGAATCCAGAGAGGGATCTCTCTATGAATGAGCTTAAAGCTGTGATCTTTAAAACCTAAAATGTGATATTAGGCTAGTTATGAAGAGCTTGGGTTTTGTTTTGTTTGTTTTGGTTGGGCAAAGACATGATGAAGGTGAAGGCAGTTTCAAAATGAAGGGTGAAGGTGTCTGCAGGTGAAGGAATGATTCGGCTGACAGAAAGGCAAAGACAGTTTTAACCCATTGGGCTATGGAGTCATAGGAGGATTTTAATTGGACAGCAAGGTTCAAGCAGGATCCATGGGGTAAGTTACTTATGTCAAAGGATCTCTTAAAGTGATTTTATGGAATGAAACAGAGAGGAAGTGTAGAACCAAACAAATGAAGAAAACAGTGAAACAGCCTTAGATCAAGTAAGTGCTTTCAAACTATCTTGCTTCGGCATGTACTTAAGGGGAAACATAAAAGTATTCTGAGATCAGGGAAATGCTTTTAAACTAGCCTGCTTTGAAGTACTTTCAGTTAGAAAACATTTTTAAAAAACAATTTGAACAACTTAAGATCAGGTAAGTGCTTCTAAACTACCCTGCTTTCAGCATATTCTAAAGGAAAACACAGATAACAGTCACAAAGAGTGATTCAGATCAGGCAAGTTCTTTTAAACTGACCTGCTTTAATACACTCTTCAGGAAAAACACAGAAAATACTCGTTTTAAAGAGCAATCTAGATCAGGCAAGTACTTTTAAACCGACCTGCATTAATATACTCTTCAAAGAGGACGTTCGAATGAAGAAAACATAGAAAAATAAAGCTTTCATTGAGAGCAAGGTACTATTGAGAGTAAATCCTAGCTCTATGTTTGCTGCTCTTTATCAGAGAAAGTGGACAAGGTGAAAACATTAAACAAAATAACAATTGACAGTGAGGAACATATCACCGTTGACACAAATCAGGATCCCATAAATCAGCAGCTTGTATTTGATGTTCAAACCAGTTACAATCAGCAAGCCCGGTGGGTCTCTACAACTTCGAACTTCTCATATCGGCTTATGTATCTTTAAGTCGCAAACAGGGCATCAGTAGCTTCAGAATAACTATTACATACATTCAGATGTCCAGAGACCAACATTTGCTCATCTTCTACAGAAGTATTTATAGAAGAATGAGGAGGTGGGATTTGATAAAAGATCTCCTGGATCAATTAATATAGATTGATGACTCTTCGGCCTTTGAGGGCCTTGATGAAGAAATTTACAGGTGTTAATCTGCATTAATTGATTTACACGTAGGATTAAGCTCGGTGGGAGCTTTTGTTGACTTTGGAGGCTCGGTGTCACATTGAAGTAACTTTGTTGCTGCTACCCGAGGTCCAATGATCGAAAATATTAGCTTCTGGGCTATTCTTAATCTTTAAAATAGTTTTGCCGATAATTAGAGATAAGATCCTTGAGTAGTATTAATTGTTCGGGTGTCTTCGGGCAAACACCTCTTGTTTGAAATAATGACTAAGCCTTCTTTAATTACCATGAGGCTGCAGGTGCCTTTAAGAGCTGGAGAGGGCTCGATTAGCCTATGCTTCAAGTGGTGGAGGCTTTCTCAGATCGACAGATGTCTACATTTCTTCCCAAAAAACTTTTAAGTTACTTGAGATCTGTGTTTTAGGTCTGATCCGGCTTATCTTGTGTCTTCTGGTCTTTATGATGCTTTTATCCGTGGATTTCGGCTCTGATTTACTGAATACATTCCTTAATCCTTCAAACTGTGCTGGGAAGTCTTCAAACACTGATACTCTTTGTTTCTTCAATGTATTTCTGTGTCTTGTTAATGTGCAGGCCGTGCGGGGCTCATATGGCATCAATGCCTCATGAAACAATGATGAAACGTCGAATCCAAACCTTGCAAATGGTCTCCATTGATGAGTCAATGGCACGGGAAACGTCTTTCCCGGCCTTTGGCCTTTTTTTCGATACTATGGAGAACTAGTAATCCCTGCAAAATACACAAAATATTAAGAAATCCTGCGTTGTTGGGTTTAGTGCTTCAGAGGCGTGGGATGAGAGCAGAGCCGTTGGATGGCATCATCCAACGGTGGAGATTAGCCGAGAGGAGGTTTAAAAGCAGCGGAAGGAAGAATTGAATAGAACCGTTGATCACGCGATGGTCGACGATGGAGATTGGTTTTGAAAACCCTTTGGCGAAAGGTGGAGGGCGATGGTATGAAGCGAAATTAGATCCGAGCCATCCGATCTGGACACATGGACGGTCCAGATTCAATCGGAGGATCACAATCGGAGAGACAAACAAATGTATGCGATTGAAACTTTGCGATGCGATTGAGCGATGACCGTTGATCTAAGGATCAGATCAACGGCGGGGAATGAATTGGAGGGATGGGCGATCGAGGGGACAAACAAAAGTATGCGATTGAAACTTTGCGGTTTTGCGCAGGCCGTTGATCAGCTTTAGATCAACGGTAAATATCTTTTCAACTTTGTACCAGCAGAAACCTTTACACTTTATGAAAAACCCACAAATTTAAATAAAACCAAGGTTTTAATGGATCGGGGTGGAATATATATATATAAAGTGGCTGGCGCCCGATTGCGGGGCCGCTAGATGTATCGAATACAATGGGCCCGGGGCTTTATATAACAAGGGCCAATCGCAATCGGAGCTTCGGGCCCAGTCTTTCAATCAACCCATTCAGATTTCTCCGATGTGATTGCGCATCGGTCTTTTTGATCTAACCATTTTTATATTATAAAAATCATTGTATGGGTGCGTTAGACCAAATTTTGGGTAAAAGGGTTTTTCAATTTATGAAAGAAATAACGGACCGGAGATGGATTTTCAAAAAGGTTTAGTGCCCAATTGCAGGCCCAAAGGGTTATATAAGGTAACAACATGATCGGGGGTTGTGACACACAGGGCCAATCGCATCAGAACTTTTTTCAACACAATGAAAACAGACTTGCGCGCTTTGGATTTTCTCCGATGCGATAAGCGCCGAAAGGCTTAGCGCTTGGTCTTAGCACCATGGGCATACTGTGGGGAAGTGGTTGAGACTTGGTCCAAAGGGGCTTAAACCCTTAATAAAAGATGAGTTTTTTCATAGACTTTTAATGGTTTTCCAAGGGTTTTGGGGTTTTCGCTATAGTTTTAAAAGGAGTTTTAAACTATGCAACAATGAGTTTCATGGATGGAAGAAGGGGAAAACATAAAAAAGAGGAATTTTACGGAGGAAAAGGGAAACAAATGAAGGTTAGTTTCTGCATGGAGGAAAGGGAGGAAGGGGAAATTGCAGCGGTCTAAACAGCAGTGAAGAATTTTTAGACATGGGCATGAGATCTTCCAGATGTGTCAAGAGACAACATTTGGCAATGAAACTATTTCTTGAAGGCTCCAACAAATTTTTTGGCCACCTTTTGATAGAACAAATTTTATAGGTGGCCAACAGTGGCTCCACTTGGGGATGGTGCCTTCTTGAAGGCATCAAGAACTTCAGACCTGTATTTCTCTGGGAGGCTGACCTGTACCTCATCCATTGGGATTCTTTCTTTGCTGGGAAAATCTTATTTTTTCTGAAATCATATTAGCAGCCAGGAAAAACAATGGATCTTCATCAACCAGCTTTCTACCTACCCAATCCTACTGATCTAACATTTTTTCTTCATTTAGAGTGCATTTGGATTGGCAAACTCTTTTAAAACATTTTATTCTTTTGAAAATAGGAAATCTAATCTAATTCTACTCCTTATTTCGCCATGGACTTAGATTAAACAGTTGAGCCCATATAATTCTCTACCTAATCTACTATCTGTTGGGATTAAACTGTCCAACAGATTTTATTCTCTAAATTCTACAACAGAAATTTAAAAACAGTCAAGTCAAGATTAAGCTGTTTGACTTGCTGTGATCTATGGCATAAAAAAAAGCTGCACATAGATATTTATTTTGCATAAAATTTAAATAAAAAATGGAAGGCTTAAGATCTGAAAGTTTCAAGCACTTCCTTCACCTTTTTACAGCTCTGTTTTTTTTCCTCTTTTTTGAGTTGTTCTTCCTTTGTCAACTGGTTCAGATTTTTAGATGATTAGAACTAGATTTACCTCTGTTTTGACTCAGAATTAAACATATATTAGATTCAATTCTTGCTTGGGAACTTAGGTTCAGGTTTTGAGCATGTTTGAACCTTTAATTTCTATCCTAATCTATCTACTGATAAGCCAAGATTAAACAGTTTGGAAAATCGAATTCACTATCCTATCAGTAGTAAACTTAAAACTAATTAGTCAAGATTAGGCTATTTGACTAACTAGGAGTGTGTTTTTTAGGAGTGGCATTTAAGCTTGCACACTTTCAGATTTTTTTTTCTTTTTTGGTATGGGGTTGTACCTTTATTGTTTTTTACAATCTGCCCTCTTTTCTTTTTCTTTTTTATTTTTTTTTGTATTTTTTTATTTTGTGAGACTGAGAAAAGTAAATGGTATTTAAAATGGGAATGAAAGCTTTAAAATCGAACTCAGCAGTAGTAATGCTTAAGGACCCTGCCATTGACAGGACCCCCAAACAGATCTGTGCCATCTAAATCTTGCAGAAAAAAGGAATTTGGACCAATGGTGGACTGAATGATGTAAGGAACTTGCCATAAACTTTCAAATTTGCCATGTTTACCCTTATCCTCTCTTATGAAGTCCCATTTGAGTACCTTATCTCCAATGTTGAAATCACAAGCCTTTTTTCTCTTGTCAAACAACTTATTTATGTTCTCTTGTGCCTTTTGAGCTCTGTTGTAAACCTCTTCCCTTGTCTGCTGGAGATGTATTGTCTAACTAATCCTCCTTATCATGCTTTCCTCTTCTGACTGTATTTCTTGGACTAATTTTATCACTGGTACACCTAGGCTAGTAGGAAACACTGCATCTGCTCCATAAACAAGTTGGTAAGGGGACATCCCAATGGATTTCTTTGTGGTCAATCTGTCTGCCCACAAATCATGCAGCAACTTGTTATGCCATGATTTTTTATTTTCCTCAAGAAGCTTCTTGATGATGGTCACCAAAATTTTATTTGATGATTCTGCTAACCCATTACCTTGAGGGTAATAAGCAGTAGAATGACCGAGTGTAATCTGATACCTGTGACAAAATTCAATCATCTTTTTGGAACCAAAAGCAGCAGCATTATCAGTAATAATATTTCTAGGGCAGCCGAATCTAGATAGGATATGGTCTTCAAGAAATTTTATAATGAACGAATCTGTGGAATTCCTATAAGGGATGGCCTCTATCCACTTTTTGAAGTAGTCAGTGGCTGTGAGAATCCATTTGTGTTGGGCAGATGAAGCAGGATGGATTTCTCCTATGAAATCTAGGCCCCATTGTTGAAAAGGAGCTTCAACAGTGATAGGTTGTAATGGTAAAGGAAGGAATTTTCTTTTGCCCTCAAAGATTTGGCATTTGTGACAGGCCACTATCATTTGATGGAAATATTGGAAGAGGGTGGGCCAGTAATATCCAGCTCTAAGGATTTTATTGGCTATGGTTTTCCAATAGAGATGACCTCCACACTCTCCCTCATGGAATTCATGCTTGATCCTCTCTGCATCAACTTCAGGCAAACATTTAAGTAATAAACCATTGTCATTTTTCCAATACAAACATTCATTTAAAATGCAATAGTTCCTAGCTTTCAACTTTAAAAACCTTGCCTTTGTTTTTGATAAATTAGGAGGAGCATTAAGATTTGTAAGTACATAAAAGATGTCAGCATACCAAGGTGAGTTTTGGAACTTCTCTTCCACAGTGGGAGCAGGTAATTCTTCCTATTCATCCAAGGCATCTATCATGTTAATGTCAAGGGCTTATAGATTATATTCAGCCATTAATTGAGCTAAGCCCTGACCTTTAATGAGTTTTGTGGGTTCGATTTCCAAATCATACTCTAATATTACCGCAATCCATTTGCCCCTCTTTCCATCTGGGTCTTGTGACAAAATGTCCTTTACCACTATGTTAGGCACATAAGCAATGATGTGGGAATGCAGAATATAAACCCTGAAGTATTTTAAGGCCTTTACCAAAGCATAGGCTTGTTTTTCCATTATGTTATATTTCAAGGGTGCATCCCTTAAAGCCTTGTTGAAAAAAGCAATAGGTTGTTCCTGTCCCTCTGGGTTTTTCTGCAATAGGACTGCAGCCACTGTATGTTCCGAGGCAAAGGAAAAAATAAGGAAATCTTTTGAAAAGTCTGGGCTGATCAGGACTGGGGCCTTGGTGAGTGTATGTTTTACCAATTCAAAGGATTTTTTGGCTTCTACAATCCATTTCACTCCTACTTCCTTTTTGAGCATATTAGTCATGTTTCTAAGGAGCTCTGCTAAGTTGGGAATAAACCTCCTTAAGAAGTTAATTTTCCAATAAAGGACTGCAATTCCTTTATGTTCATTGGGTGGCTAATCTGTAGTATTCCCTCAACTCTTTTTGGATATATTTTAATCCCCTTTTATAATATAATATGGCCAAGGATTTTACCCTCTTGTAGGCCAAATATTGTCTTTTTGGGATTTAAAGATAGCCCAAATCTACTGCATTTTTCAAAGAACTTCCTTAGATGTTTAAGGTGCTCTTCATCATATTTGGAATAAAATGTTATGTCATCAAGGTAAATTACAATGAAGTGCCCTATTTCCTCTAAAAATGAAATGTCCATGGCCCTTTGAAAAGTGGCCCTAGCATTCATTAGTCCAAAAGGAATTTTTACATACATAAAAGTGCCCCAAGGAGTGGTGAAAGTTGTCTTGAGTTGGTCTTCTGGGAGTACTAAAACTTGGTTATATCCTGAAAAACCATCTAACAAAGAAATCCTCTTTGACCCAACTACCCTATGTAGGATGTGTTCCATTTTAGGTAAAGGGTAATTGTCCTTTAGGGAGGCTCTGTTGAGGTTCCTAAAATCGATGCACAGTCTGATTTCTCCTGTCTTTTTCCTCACAACTACAAGGTTAGAAACCCAATCTGAAAACCTCACAGGCACAATGATTCCTGCCTCATACATTTTCTTGATTTCCTTTTCCACTAGAGGCAGTTGTATTGGATTAATTCGACGCATTTTTTGCTTAAAGGGTTTTTGGTTTTATTTCAAAGGGATCTTGTGCTGGATGATTTCTATATCGTAGGCTTTTAAGTCTTCATAGCTCCAGGAAAACACATCGAAAATCTCCTTAAACAAGTCAATGTATTTATTTTTCATGTCTGGTGGCAAGGACCTAGCTAATTTAATCGTTTTAGGCTGATCCTTGGTGCCTATGTTGCATTCTTCGACCTCAAACTTTGTATATTCTACTGTGGGTTTCTTTGCCACGTCATTAAAATCAAACAAGTCTTCTAATGGGGCTAGCCCCCTAGGTATGTTCTTATCCTTTGACGATAGTACCTCCATGTCTTCGTTTTCTATGTCCTCGTACTCTTTAGTATGAGTTTCAAGTTTAGTTACCATGTTGATTTTTACGGGACCACATGGTTTTTATTCTTCAGGGGGCTTTTTGTTTAGGCAATTTTCATCAGATTTAGAATCTGAATCAAATAATTCAAACTCGTTTCTGCCAAGCAAGAAATCCTCTATCTGTTTGTCGCCCTCAAAGACCTGCCAATATTTCTCATTATCAGGCACAACTGGTCTAAATTTTATCTGAGTTGTGCAGTCTTTGGTTTCATATGGTGCTAAGCATGTTCTAGCTGCAAAGGCTAAATTTTGGGCGGCAATATTTCTTTTCTTGGGACAAAAATCAATTTGGACTCCTCAAAGGTTTTCAAAAGGTCCATGACATCATTTCGGTAGGCTCTAAGTCTGGGATGGTTTGCGTTATACTCCTCATTGACTTGCCTAATGAATAATTATGAATCCCCATGCACATTGATTCTTTTGGCTCCTAACTTTTTCAACAAATGCAAGCCTAAGATAAGAGCTTCATACTCGGTGATGTTGTTAGAACACTAAAAGTTTAATTTGCAGGAAATGCTTTCTGTGTGGTTATTTTTAGTGTTAGTAATCCATACACCTACACCAGCATTGTTCTTAGTGCATGACCCATCAAATTACATACTCCACAGAGGACCATTTTCGGTTTCATCTTGGTTAGTGTCCTCTTTAACTAACGTGCTCTCTGGTTGTTGTTGAATATTAGTACTTAGTTGAATTTGTTTCAACTCCTCAGTTTTTCCGCTGTGTTGAAGGTTGTTCTCTTGATTTTCAAGTTTTAAGAGCAATGGACACATGACTCATAGCTCAAGACCTTTGTTTGGTTTGCTAATGTCTTCAAATGAAACAAATTGTTTTGACACTTCTGAGTTGAGTTTCTCTTCCTCCCTATCGGCCATTAATCCTGTTAAAGTGAATTGTTCACTAAGTGTTTCATCATTATGTTCTATTCTGAGATCTACAACATGTTGTGCTAGGTCTCGTTCCTCAGGATTTTCATGGAGTTGAGCGTGAGGGGCAGTCTGTTGTTTGCCATCTTGGCTTTGTTCACTCTGGTCTGTTGTTTCAACGCGCTGTTCCAAAATTTCTCTCTCATTTTCTTCCATATCTAGAACTGCATTTATTTCTAGATTTAGGGTCTCTAACTGTTTGGCTAAGTCGCTGTCTTCTAGATCTGGCTTATTTGAGGATTCATCATTGTAAAGGATAAATGAATCTAGGTCAGTATGGACAGAGTAAATGGGGGAATTCTGACCATGAATTTCAGGTGTGCATCTCTGTATAGTCTTCTAATCTGGCTAAAGACAGGGATACTGGCATATGTCCCATCCATCTGCATTGTACCTTGCAGCTTGGCACCCCATGACCTTGATAACAACATGCCATACTTAAGAGGCACATTAGCCACCACAACATCCATAACCATGTACTTGGCTGGGATTTGAGTCAAACTTACACAAAGGTCTTTGATTAGGCCAAGGCATTTCACTCTGCTAGAGTCACAAGAATATAAATCCTTGTAAGGTCTGGTTATTTCTAGCCCTAGCCTTTCCATTATCACCTTTGGCATAAGGTTGTGTGAGGCTCCAGAGTCATGCATAGCATTATGCAGGATTTTGTCATGGATATTAAGGCTGATGTAGAACGGAGGTACTATCCCTTCTTGAAATTTCCCTTCAATTTTAGGACCAAAAATGAGCTCTGGCTGGTCATCATTAAAATTGACTGTGTCATTATTATCCTCAATATTTAAAGCCTTCAAAATTTGGGCTCTATATACATGCTGGGAAGCTAACTCAGTCAAGGGAACAGAGATTTTGATCTTTGAAATTTCCTGCTCTAGGCTGAAAGGAATTTGGTTTTTTGAAGAACTTGCCTCAGCCTTACTAGCTGCTAGATTATCAGCAACATTAGCTCGCTGATTTGTTCTATTTACGTTTGATAGAATGGTTTTAACAGGAGTACTAGCTGAAGTGTTAGTACTACTAAGCTCTGCATTCTATTTTTCACTCTTTTGAGTGCATTTCTCTCTACCATTATCAGAACTCATAGCTACTGTTTTGTCCTTATGTTTGACAACTTTAGGTTTGGTTGTAGTGTTGTTTTGTGAAGATTTGTCAGAGGTTTTGGTGTTGGGAGTTTGTTGATTGGTTTTGCTTCTAAGGTCATATTCTCTTTGAGACTCTATGATGACATTTTCCATGTCTCGATAATAATTTTCATCATCATCTCATTTGTCATCAGGAGGTGTATACATACTTTGTTTTCTATAATAATGGATTTCAAAGTCGTCATTATCTACTCCCAACATATTTATGTCCTCGTCCTCTGCTTGCTCATCTATTTCTTCATCGTCACTCACATAGTTTTGATGAAAGCGAGGAGTGATCTGTTGATCATCTTCCCTCAGCCTGTTTGGAGGTTGGTTCCTTCTAAAATTCTGACTTTGGTTCTGGTTTCTATTCTGAGGAGAATTTTGGTTTAGACTGGCTTGTGTTCTCTCAAGGATGCTCATTTTCTTCATCATCTCCTCCATCATTCTTTCGATATTTGAGTTGGAAGTAGAAGGTGAATTTTCCTCTCTAAAGGACACTCTCTTTTCAATTTTCATTCTTGTTCTCTTCTCCATCATGTTGACTTCCACAGAGACAACACCCTTTTGCATGTCTTAAAGAGTTGCAAAATCTCTCTCTCTCAGCTGATAGGCCATCTCAGGGTCAAACCCTTCAGGAAACTTGTTTAAAGTTGAGCCCTGTGGAGGTTTTAGTTCTAGGGAAAGTGAATTATACACACTATTAAATATAGTGCAATAAGCTTGCACACTTTCCCCAGTGTCTCTATGGAGGTTCTTGTAGTCAGAAAGGACTTGGAGAGGGTTTTTATTTACTTCCCATTTGTTTAAGAATGTTTGATGGAAGGCTTGGAGATCATTAATATTATGGGGGGTTAAACCTTTGAACCATTTTATTACCTCTCCCCCTAAGCTCTGAGCAAATAATCTAAGCTTGACATAATCATTATCAATTTCATTACTGTCAAAGTATTCATTCATCTTATCCACATGTTGTGATGTAGTTGTAGCATTGCTAGCATCATACAATGGAATTTTAGACTGATAGTCCTGTGGAAGATTGATTAATGGTACAGGAAGGACTAAGGGAGCATACCATGCAGCCATGATATGTGGTGGGGGTGGATTTACAAGGGGTGTATTAGTGAAAGGGAAAGTGGGCTGAAGTGGAGTGGTTTGAATAGTGGATGTAGGGTGAGCAGAAGTGGATGGACCATGAGTAGATTGCTGAGCTGATCTTGGGTGAGAGACACCTAAGTTGTGAAGGAAATGTAAATAAGGAGGTGTTGTTTCTCTGCTACCAGGACGTTCACTTGTTTCAGGAGATGAAAGTGAAGACTCAGAATCTAACTGATCTAAATCACCAAATTATCTAGTTCTAAATGGATTTACTAAGTCAGCTTGTGATTGTTGTAGAGCTGAAAGATTTTCAGGGACTAAATTAGCTCTCAAGGGTGATATGAAAATAGTTGATAATTTAATCCTAGGAGACTTCCTAAGAATACTTTCTGGGTTATCAAATGTCTCAGGTGGATCAGGGTTAGGATAGGCTCTAGTGTGAATCTTTCTAGGAGCCACTGTGCTGTGTTTTTTCAGACCCAAATAAACAGAAAAAATTCGACCAGGTATGATAGTCTTTAAAAGGTTAACTATTCTGTTTACACAAAATTTAATCCTACAATTCTCTAACTGAGTTTGAATAATACTACAATGATAAGAGTTCTTCCCATTGGAGTTTTAAGGTCTGTTCAGGATTTTGGAGTTGCCAAGTGGAAGTTTTTTAGCTCTTTTTATAGGTAAAAGGTTTTATGGTCCACTACCATGTTTATTAAATACCAATCCGGGATATTTTTTGGGTTTTCTGAGTTATTTTTCAATTGTGTGGTTTCTAAGAATATCCTAAATCTGTTTCACAACTTAGCTACGGTTATGAGACAAAGACAATCTACTCTTATGGCAAAGTTAGCTGATCTTTCAAGGTTATATAAATACTTAGGAGAATCCTAGGGTTTGCCTAGTTTGTCACTGATTAAACACAAGTTTTACCATGATTACCATTACTTGGTAGTGCTTAGAAAGGCTTCTTTTACTCTCAATTTTTTATGAAGTTTTAAGGGAACCTAAGGTGAAAATTCAACTGAGTTCCCCAGTGGAGTCGCCATTATGTTGGGGTTCCTATGATTTGGCCAGATTGGCAAAACCAAAAGATAAGACAACATCAAACCGCTTTTGGATTCAAGGATCTAGCCCTCCTGAATCCAGAGAGGGATCTCTCTATGAATGAGCTTAAAGATGTGATCTTTAAAACCTGAAATGTGATATTAGGCTAGTTATGAAGAGCTTGGGTTTTATTTTTTTGTTTTGGTTGGGAAAAGACATGATGAAGGTGAAGGAAGTTTCAAAATTAAGGGTGAAGGTGTCTGCAGGTGAAGGAATGATTCGGTTGACAGAAAGGCAAAGAAAGTTTTAACCCATTGGGCTATGGAGTCATAGGAGGATTTTAATTGGAAAACAAGGTTCAAGCAGGATCCATGGGGAAAGATACTTATGTCAAAGGATCTCTTAAAGTGATTTTATGGAATGAAACAGAGAGGAAGTTTAGAACCAAACAAATGAAGAAAACAGTGAAACATCCTTAGATCAAGTAAGTGCTTTCAAACTATCTTGCTTCGGCATGTACTTAAGGGGAAACATAAAAGTATTCTGAGATCAGGGAAGTGCTTTTAAACTAGCCTGCTTTGAAGTACTTTCAGTCAGAAAACATTTAAAAAAAAAAATAGTTCAAACAGATTAAGATCAGGTAAGTGCTTATAAACTACCCTGCTTTCAGCATATTCTAAAGGAAAGCACAGATAACAGTCACAAAGAGCAATTTAGATCAGGAAAGTGCTTTTAAACTGACCTGCTTTAATACACTCTTCAAGGAAAACACAGAAAATACTCGTTTTAAAGAGAAATCTAGATCAGGCAAGTACTTTTAAACTGACCTGCATTGATATACTCTTCAAAGAGGACGTTCGAATGAAGAAAACATAGAAAAATAAAGCTTTTAGTGAGAATAAGGTACTGTTGAGAGTAAATCCTAGCTCTATGTTTGCTTCTCTTTATCAGAGAAAGTGGACAGAGTGAAAACATTAAAAAAAATAACAATTGACAGTGAGGAACACATCACGATTGAAATCAATCAGGATCCCATAAATCAGCAACTTGTATTGATGTTCAAACCAGTTACAATCAGCAAGCCCGGTGGGTCTCTACAACTTCGAACTTCCCATATTAGCTTATATATATTTAAGTTGCAAACATGGCATCAGTAGCTTCAGAATAACTATTACATACATTCAGATGTCCAGAGACCAACATTTGCTTATCTTCTACAAAAGTATTTATAGAAGAAAAAGGAGGTAGAATTTTTTGAAAAGATCTGCTGGGTCAATTAATACAGATTGATGACTTCTCGGCCTTTGAGGCCCTTTGTTTCATATTGAAGTAAATTTTTTTTCTGCTTCCCAAGGCCTAATGATAAAAAATGTTTACTTATGGGCTGTTCTTAATCTTTAAAATAGTTTTGCCGACAATTAGAGATAAGATCTTTGATTTGTATTAATTGTTCAGCCGTCCTCGGGTAAACACCTCTTGTTTCAGAAAATGACTAAGCCTTCTATGATTACTGCAAGGATGCAAGTGCCTTTAGGAGCTGGAGAGGGTTCGATTAGCCTCTGCTTCAAGTGGTGGAGGCTTTCTCGGATCGACAAATGTCTTCGTTTCTTCCCAAAACACTTTTAAGTTACTTGAGATCTGTGTTTTAGGTCTAATCCAACTTATCTTGTGTCTTCTGGTCTTTATGATGCTTTTATCTGTGGATTTCGGCTTTGATTTACGGAATACATGCCTTAATCCTTCAAACTGTGCTGGGAAGTCTTCAAACACTAATACTCTTTGTTTCTTCAATGTATTGCTGTGTCTTGTTAATGTGCAGGTCGTGCAGGGATCATATGGCATAGATGCCTCATGAAAAAATGATGAAACGTCGAATCTGAACCTTGCGAATGGTCTCCATTGATGAATCAATGGCATGGGAAATGTCTTTCCCGGCCTTTGGCCTTTCTTTCGATACTATGGAAAACTAGTAATCCCTACAAAATACACAAAATATTAAGAAATCCTGCATTGTTGGGTTCACTGCTTCAGAGGCGTGGGATGAGAGAAAAGCCGTTGGATGGCATCATCCAACAGTGGAGATTAGTCGAGAGGAGGTTTAAAAGAAGTGGAAGGAATAATTGAACAGAACCGTTGATCGTGCGATGATCGACGGTGAAGATCGGTTTTGAAAACCCTTTGGTGAAAGGTGGAGGGCGATGGTATGAAGAAAAATTAGATCCGGGCCATCTGATCTGGACACCTGGATGGTCCAGATTCAATCGGAGGAGCGAAATCAGCGGGACAAACAAATGTATGCGATTGAAACTTTGTGATGTGATTGAGCGATGACCGTTGATCTGAGGATCAGATCAACGGTGGGGAATGAATCGGAGGGATGGGCGATCGGGGGGACAAACAAAAGTATGCGATTGAAACTTTACGATTTTGCGCAGGCCGTTGATCAGCTTTAGATCAACGGTAAATATCTTTTCAACTTTGTACCAGCGGAAACCTTTACACTTTATGAAAAACCCACAAATTTAAATAAAACCAAGGTTTTAGTGGATCGGGGCGGAATATATATATATATAATGTGGCTGGCACCTGATTGCGGGGCTACTGGATGTATGGAATACAATGGGCCTGGGGCTTTATATAACAAGGGCCAATCGCAATCGGAGCTTCGGGCCCGGTCTTTCAATCAACCCATTCGAAACTTGCGATGCGATTAAGCGCTTCGGGACTTCAACACTTGGTCCCGGGGTGTAGGTTGCATGGGATGAAAGCAAAGGGGGCGGGGTTTATATATCAAGGGCCAATCGCAATCAGAGCTTTCGGGCCCGGTCTTTCAATCAACCCATTCAGATTTCTCCGATGCGATTGCGCATCGGTCTTTTTGATCTAACCATTTTTATATTATAAAAAGCATTGTATGGGTGTGTTAGACCAAACTTTGGGTAAAAGGGTTTTTGGATTTATGAAAGAAATAACAGACTGGAGATGGATTTTCAAAAAGGTTTAGCACCCGATTGCGGGCTCAAAGGGTTATATAAGGTAACAACATGGTCAGGGGCTGCGACACACATGGCCAATCGCATTGGAACTTTTGTCAACACAATGAAAACAGACTTGCACGCTTTGGATTTTCTCCGATGCGATAAGCACTGAAAGGCTTAGCGCTTGGTATTAGCACCATGGGCATATGGTGGGGAAGTGGTTGAGACTTGGCCCAAAGGGGCTTAAACCCTTAATACAAAATGGGTTTTTTCATGATTTTCTCTGGTTTTCAAAGGAATTCGAGGGTTTCGCTATAGTTTAAAAAAGGAGTTTTAAACTATGCCAGGTGGATTATATGAAGGGAAAAATGAGGAAAAATGGAAATCAGAGGAAAATTATGGGGAAAAAGAGTAAAAATGAAGGTTATCTTGTGAGTGAAGGAAGGGGAGGAAAGGGGATTTTGCAGCAGTTCTCTCATGGAATTTTTAGCAGAATTTCTGAGTTCTGAAGGGAAACAGCAGTGAAGAATTTTTTGACATGGGCATGAGATCTTCCAGAGGCTTCAAGAGACAAAATTTGGCAATGAAACTGTTTCTTGAAGAGTCCAACAAATGTTTTAGCCACCTTTTGATAGAACAAATTTTATGGGTGGCCAACAGTATCAAGTGCATTGGGATTGGAGTGGTACTTGGATAGTGGTGCTTCCTTTCACATAACGGGAGATAAGAAAATTTTCAGTAAATTGGAGGAGAAATATCTCCAGATGCATATTGATTTGGGCGAAAATGGATGATACAGTGGGACTGGAATTGGTACCATTACCTTTTAGAGGGCGTTAGGTAAACTCTTTCATTTAAAAGATGTTGTGCATGTTCCAGGTTTAAAGAAAAATTTAGTCTCAGTAGTAATGTTAGAGGATAGAGGCTATGATGTTGTCTTTAGTGAAGGAAAAGTTTTCCTGCGACACAAGGCAATAGGACAAGCCAAGAAGGTTGGGATTTGAGTTAAGAATCTCTATAGAATTGATGTATATGGGATTTATACTAAGCTTCCTGCTATTGGGAAGTGTGAGAAATCCATGCAATTGATGCTTGAGAGGGAGTAGGATTTGCATGCAGTTAAGAGTGAACCTCAGGATGTGGAGCAACCACAAGATGAGGATCATCGAGTGCTAGAAACCACTCATGCAGAGAAATTTCGTGCCAAATGGGCAGAGGGAGTGCATGCGGTTATACAACCAAGTGAGAGGTGGGGCGACAAATAATGTCAAGAAGAAATTTCTGGGTAGGATTCATTGAGATGGTGTGGATCTCATCAATCAAACCTTGCTACAAGGAGCCCACAGAGCAATAGTAGTAGGATCAGTTGGATTGATGCAGTCAGATGTTAGGAGGACATGAAATCAAAGTGACTGTGTCGGATACTGGAGCGCAGATCAGAGTTGACAGCAAGTGCATAGTGCATGGATGCATAGGTCAGCAGCACAGTGGCTCCTGAAGACATGTGCAGTTGGTTCCAGCAAAAGTGAGAAGACTTTGATGACAGATGTATTATACTGATTCAGTTGTTTGGAGGCTAAAGGCGCATGCATGGAGTTGCATGCGGCATGAAAAGGTTGTAGGTTGAATGCATGGAGTTGCATGTCGCATGCAAAGACATTCCTTTCTTGTTGAGAGGGAGTGTTGAAGGTTGCAACAAGAAATAGTGAAATTGGCATCCGAAAGCAACATCCTTGATCCTAGTGAAAATTAAGCACCTACACTAGGTGGGGCCCACACAAGCTATTTTAAGGTGTATGTATATTTTTAGAATGTTGAGAAAAGTCTATTTATAGCGGGAATATATTTATAGATGGTTGAGAAAATTATATGTATGGATGGGCCTCCATTTTTGGAATGCACGTGCGAAGTCGATTCGTGGATTGCATGTCTAAAAATATAATGCATGTTGATTATTATTATCTTTTAATAATAATTAGACAATAAATAATAATCTATTCCATTGAAGCACTTTATTTCAGTTAGCTGATGTGGCAAACTAGTTGACTGAAGGAATTTTGAGTTCTAAGGTTGGTTGGTGGGACATGCTAGTGGACTTCGTTGTAATTGAGTGATACAAAGTTATAACAGAGTTGGATGTGTATTTATGTGAGTTGTAAAGTAGTTTAACTCAGTTAAGTGAGTTAAACTCAGTTGTGCTAGTTGTAACTAAAGATACACTAGTGAAAGATCAATGAATTAAATATTAATTTAATTCACATGGAGTGGTCTCACATGCAACTGAAGATTTACTATTGTTAACTACATGCATGTCAGATCCAGTGGAGACCCAATTGAGATATAGGTGAAAGGGATAGTTTGACTATCAGTTGTGACATTATTGGGTGCACTCATGCAACCACACACACATTGGAGATGCCTATGAGTATTGCACAGTCAAGGCAGGCTATACAAATCATTCAGAGGTTCTTGACCATCAGGGATTGCGCAGTGGAGGCAGGCTGTCAAGAGGCAGTAAATTGGTGCATGTTTATGCCAATTTTTGTATGATAGTGTGATACAATTGTGTATTGTACTGAGAGCTCTTGGATTAGATTTT
Organism: Pinus albicaulis; assembly: GCA_034641835.2. NCBI lineage: Eukaryota > Viridiplantae > Streptophyta > Pinopsida > Pinales > Pinaceae > Pinus > Pinus albicaulis. The sequence continues at coordinate 551,730,340 of CM076570.1, forward strand.
TGTATGAGATTGTTTCAAGACCCACGATATATACATAATATATGATAGTGGGGTTTTTAGCATTATTCTTTCCTAGTAAAAACATCTGTGTTATGTGTGATTGATCTTTCTTCATGTGTTTTCAATTGGAAATTAAATTTCCACAAATATTTAAGTAGAAGGATTTTGTATTTAATAGTGGCATATAATTGTTAGATCAAGAGAATCTAGGCAATACATAATTCTATTAAAATTTTCTACATGCAATTCCAAAAGAATCTTTTGTTTTAGTTGGGAATTCTTGCAAATATATAAGCAATCTTTGTACCATAAGGAATCATTTTCCAACTAAATGTATCAGATCTACTAGGATCTTGCTGCAACTTTTGAATGAGTGTCCACACTTCTTCGTCCTTCTTCCTTTCATCCCTTGCTTCGATTATCCAATCTGGTTGGATAATAGAAATGTCCTTCCACCCTCTTCATCCTTTCTTGGTATAAACAACATTTAGCTTCCGCATTTTTTGTAAATTACTAGAATCCCTGCTTAAAATCTTTGTGACCCATTTTTGTTGCTCTTCTGAAAATAGTCTTTGTTCCAAAAATTATTTAAGACTATCATGATCAATTTTACCTTGAAGTGTCTTCCCATTAGGTAAGGTCTCCATTTCATTAGTGCATGTAGTATTGCCAACATTTCCTTCTCATAAATAGCTTTCTGGGAATACTTTCCTTTGATTGGATGAATTTCAAAAGAAATGAGTCTTCCTTCGTGCATTAAAACAACACCAATTCCATTCCCTTGGGCATCACATTCCACAATAAAGGTTTTTGTGAAGTCTAGCGTAGCTAAGGCTGGTGCTAGGCATATTGCCTCTTTAAGATGTTCAAAGGCCTTCGTTGCTTCAGTAGTCCATGAAAATTCATATTTATTCAATAATGTTGTTAGAGGTGTTGTTATTCTCCCATAATTCTTAACAAACTTGCGATAATACCCTATTACCCAGAGAAATCCTCGCAACTGCTCTATGGTTGTGGGGACTTTCCATTCCTTAATAGCTTTAATTTTGTTAGGGTCTACCTTAACACCCTCGTGAGATAAATATGACCAATATTTCCACCTCTTTTGCTCGAAAAATTTGGATGTTTTTGCATATAATTGTTTCTATCCAATAGTCTGGCCCTGTCAACATGTTGAGCATGATCCTTCCAAGACCTGTTGTAGATTATTATATCATCAAAAAATACTAGCACAAATTTTCTAAGGAAGGGTTTGAAAATGGAATTCATCAACCCTTGAAATGTATAAGGTGCATTGGTAAGGCCAAAATGCATGACCAAAAATTCATAATGACCCTCATGAGTTCGAAATGATATTTTCGTAATATCTCTAGTCTTCATTATAATTTGATGATATCCTGAAAAAATATCCAACTTAGTAAAATAAATTTCTCCATGTAATTCATCAATCACAAATATGGGAAATTTATCTTTAATAGTGAGCTTATTGAGCTCCCTATAATCCGAACACATGTGCCATGATCCATCCTTCTAGTGCACCAATACTACTAGAGTAGATAAAGAACTTTGACTAGGTTGAATTATACCAGCCTCTAACATTTCTGCAATCATATGTTCAATTTCGCTCTTTTGGACATAAGGATATCTGTAAGGCCTAATGTTTGGAGGAAAACTTCCTAGAATCAAATGAATAGCATGATCATGATCACAAATAGGTGGGATTCCTTTGGGAGTTTCAAATACCTTGGAATGATTGTCCAAGACTTTTTGGAGATCTGGAGAAATAGATGATTTTGATGTGGGAACTTCTAGTGAGCATAAATGTGCAATTACACCTCGTTGGTCTTTCTTCAGAAGATTTTTCATGAAATTAGACCTTATTACCTTTCCTGGCTTCCCTGCGATACCCCGTAATTCGATTTCCTTTCCTTCCGAAAAAAATTCAAGAAAATTTCTTGAAAATTAAAAGTTATCATCCCCAAAGATTGTAACCATTATACTTCTCGTACAAAATCAACACCTCCCATTGGAATGGAAAACATTGGAGTATTCAATACATATTCCCCCATGGATAGCTTGATAATATGGCATTTTCAAGAGAAATTTATAGTTCCTCCATTTGCAACGATCACTTGACATTTTGGTGCTGGGTATAGGAAACAATTCAATTCCTTGGCTATTTTATAATGAATAAAAGTCTGAGTACTACCCAAATCAATCAACACTATTACCTTTTTCTTCTTGATATGTCCTATCTTGAGAGTTTGAGGAGTGTTAATTCCTGCCAATTCATTACACGATATGGTCGGACTCATTTCTTCTTATCCTACAGTTGGTTCCTGGTGTATATCCTCTTCTTTTGAAGTTTCTTGTTCATTTTATTCCTCCTCTTCACAATCTATGTAAAATAATTTCTTCTCAGCATGCTTATGACCTTTAGTGTATTTTCTATCACAATTGTAGAAAAGCCCTTTTGCTCTTTTTTCTTCCAATTTTTGTGGTGTCAACCATGTAGGTTGTAGAAGTCTAGGAGTAGCAACACTTCCATCTTTATATATGTGAGTGGTAAACTTCCTTATCGCCATAATTTTACATTCAATTTTTCTTGCCAACCTAAATGCATTCTCTAATGAATCAAGCTCCCAAATGCGAACTTCATGTTGGATGTTATCCTTTAAATTCCCTCTGAAGACATCAATCTTGTGTTCCTCTGGAATATTAGTTACCCTTATATTCAATTTTTGGAAGTCCTCAATGTGCTCCCCCACTAAACCCTTTTGTTTGAGATTTATCATTGGGCTAAAGAAGGTGTTGCTTTTTGTATCCTCATAATGTGCTATCATTTCCTCCATAAAAATTGACCAAGTGACAATTTTTTTATGGGAGCAAAGCCATCGATGCCATACAAATGTATTTTGTTCTAAATTTAAAGTTGCAATGCATACCTCTTGTGTGTTTTGCACATTATTGAGATAAAAATATTTCTTCATTTGTAGTATCCATGTTACGGGATCCTTGCCATCAAACTTCCTCATAACCATCTTTGGAATATGGTGGTTCTTCCATCCAACATTAGAGTTTATGAAATCACAATTAACATTTAGTTTTTCCTCATCATGAGTTTCCTCCACTATATTTTCGCGATTAGGAAACATTTCTTGTATCAACTTTGTCAAACCTTCCATGTCTGCTTTTAGATCATTCTTCATGTTTTCCATGTTGTCTTTCATTTTTTCTTCCATGTTGTTGTAACTCCTAGAGACAGCCTTGAGTTGTCAAAGACTAGTGCCTAGGACATCTTAATTTGCAAAGAGCATATAGTCCAACTTGTAAAGGTTGTCAAGAAAAGGGCTCTCATGCTATCATATATCAAACAAGAAGGTTGGTTAAAATGGAACTGAGATTCTCAAATTTCAGCACAACAAAAGTAATATTGTAATGATAGAGTGTGAACTTTGATACAAAATTTATCTGACAATTTTAAGACAAATTTCTGTAAAGGGGGTTGGATTCTAAAAACGGTTCACAGAGGTGATTAATTAGATGATGATAACCATGTAGAAAAATGGGAAGGATACTAGCCATAACAGAATCGAGATCTAGAAATGAATATCAACATGTATTGGGCTTATATAGTAACAAGAATCCATACATGAAAATAACTTTTAAAGATAACATTTAATCGCTGCTAATACCGGAAGAATTATGGTAGAAGTGAAAGGTGAAACGACATATCATGCCTGAGCCATATTTAAAGCACTAGACAAGTTTTAGCATGAGTATCGACAATGATAAATTCATACCAAGACACGTGAGAACTCACATTCTAGAACAAGATACAGGAAATATGAATGTAAACAAAATGAAAATTTAAGATATAAAACACAGGAGAGAGAGTTAAAAATTGTGAAGTATTTAAGACCAGAATCCCCAATAAAGATGAAACTCCTTATCACTGAAACCCAATGGGCTCTTCAACTTTTATATCAAAATTTCAACAAAAATGCATACAGAGTTCTTTCTAGGTGTGTTCTTCTGAAAATCTGGAACCTTTTTTCCATCTTAGTTTGCTGCTTATATAGAATTTACAAGAACATAAGCGGGAAGATATTTTGGGAAAATAGCTTCCTCGCCTGCTAATAAGCAGTTTCAGGTCCTAATCAAAATAAAAAAATTCATGATGAGGGAGAACACTTCTCATCATTTACAATTAGGCTCATGGCCTTTTAAAAAAAAAATATTAAAACTGTTCTAACAAAAATTAAATGCAAGAGTGAAACATGAATTCCACTCAAAACTTAAAAGTAGAAAGTAAAAATAAAACTAAAGCCCACTAGGACCGAATCATGAGTTAACAATTTTCACTGGTGTGAAGGGGTTGAGGCAGTTGCTGACGCAGGTGGCGAGACATTTGCTGAAGAGATGGCTAGCAGGCTGTCATATTTTGTGCACCTCTACCAACTGTCTGCTGTAGGTTCAGGCATCACGAAAAACCCTTCTGCTTTGGTGTAGGCTTCGGTGAGTTCATCATAATTTTCCTTGACAGGAATTTTATACTTCACTTGGTGTAGGAGTGAAAATTCTCTACCGAGGACTGAAAATATAGTATCAGGTTTGAGCCGAGTAGATTTCTTTGAAGGTATATTGGTTCGATTCATTTCCTCCTCCAAACAAGCCTCGTAAGCTGGAATGGTTGTAGTACAGTGTGGGTGGGATCCCAACATGATGGGAGTCCCGCAACTGTAATCTCGGCCCAATCCACCTCAAATCGTTCTAAACTGGCCGCCACTTTCTCTAAGACACTCAAAGCCATACTACAATCAGAATCTTTTTCTATTACCCTTTGACACTCTGTGGCTTCCTTGAACCTGCTCTTTATACCCTACTTTACCACGTCTTCGGGTTTTAGTTATTTCAAGAAAGAGATATACCTTTTTGCGCTCTGAACTCTGCTGGATGCATCAGTGTTTTCTTCGTGGAGCCTCCTTCTAAAAAGGAGCACAGCCGACCTCATGTCCTCAATAAAATTTAGAAATGCCCAGCACTTTTTCACTTCTGTGATGATCTCAACCCAGATCAATCACTTGGCGTCCAGGAGGGTAATATTTCCTTTCATGCGACTGGTGAGTTCGCTGATGGTTTTTTCATGCTCCGCCTTCTCCTGTTTCCCATCCTCGATTTCCTTCTACATGGTGTTAATCCTCTTGGAATTCTTGACCAGGAGAGCTTCCAACTCACTGATCCTTTGACATGTTGTTGAGACCTATTTTTCCATTGCATCGTTTGTAGCCAGTGGAGTGGTCAGTTGTTCAGAAAGTGAGCTAGTCCCTTTTGCAGTAGGTGAAGTGCATGTATGAGTGTCCCAAGTTATCTGCAATGTGTTCATCTTTCCTTTTAGAATGGCCATCTCTCCCACAATCTTTTCTTTCTCCTCCTTCTCCTTATCAAGAGAATCAGTCGAGCTTGCCTTGTCCTTTTCTGCCTAGACTAGCTCAGTTATCTGCACATGATTGGATCCTGGTATATTTATTTTACTTTTCAAGGCTGCAACTTGCTTCTGCAAATCCTCAATAAGATGACTCTGGGGGTTTGCTACACCTTTTCATTTCCCTTTTATCATGTCCTGGAGAGTGTGTATGTCATTCATGAGTGCGCAGGAATTTATCTTCTCCTTCCTGAAATTCTCTATTACTTGGCTATGTTTACTCTGAAATTTTCTCAGAGTAATGGAGAGCTACATCACTTCATCCTTGAGCATGTCGCCAAAGCACTGAAATAAGTTGCATTTGTTTATTGTTGGAAGAGGAAAAGGTAAAAGACCATAGAACAAAAGCAAAAACGATCCGTGTCTGAGTGCTCCTAAAACTGAGTCTGAATGGTGGAGGCTAGAAAACCAGGAATATCTAGAATGACCCCGGGTTGAGACATTAACCATAGAAAAGCAATGCATCCTTTGGAAGCTTGTCCGAAACCTTCCACACCTAGGAGACCCAAGATAAGAGCAAGGATAGGCTGGACGTCTTCCTTGAATAAGCTCAGGGGCACTGAGTCTGCAGTGGGGAGGGTTGTGAACTGAGATTTAGTTATGGAGGCAATGAAATTGTTCTATTTCCTCCATGGCAGCTTTGCAAATTGAGGAGTTAGCGTTATTTCACTAAAACTGACATAATTTGAACTAGTAGGAAAACGAAGGGATTTTCTGATGATTTCGGGGGAAATAGTGAATATTTTGTTCCCCTAAGCCGAGAGGAACATGCCCCGATGTTCATCATACGCATCTTGGAGCCAACAGATGAATTTGACCACTGGGTATATCGGGGGGGGTTATTTGATGATACAGACCATACAAAACAACACAGAACTTATCTTTATTTTCCACATGCTTCCTAAAAAGTTGAGGCTTGACGCTGCTAATGGGAAATGGATATTGCGGGCCACGAATGTCGTCTTGCAAGTCTATGAATGGTTCAAGCCCTTGGATATCCCTAGACTCACGGGCTTGGGGAGTTTCTGGCTCTGTTTTCTTGGTGGTGACCTTTCCCATGACCATCATACAAACCCAAAACATAATAAAAAAGGAAACGAGATGGAATGAAAGGGATGGAATACCTGCGGAGTAGAAAATTGCTCGAGAAAGTGACGCAGGGGTACTGACAATGACCGGGCAGACCTGGTACTGGGCGCCCACTTTTTCTTATACAGTACTCGAAAAATTGGAGTATTTTACCACAGTAAAAGATGGAAGACAGTTATACTGGCCTGAGGAAACTTGGATAAGAAGGCAGGGTAAAACTAATAAGGCTGACTTCATAAGGACACCGACTATGGGACATGTGGCATAACAGGATTCGGTGTGAGACTCTTGTTAGGTGAATATTGCATGTCAGGTTAAATGCTGGTACTTGCCTCGGTACCGGGTGTCCTAAAAACTTACCCTACCTTTGTATCATGGTGACAGATGTACCTCAGAACCTGGCCCTTGAAGGACGCGAGGTGAATTCCATGATAGCTCTATAGCCCACACTCTTTTCTTCATAAAACGCTTGCCTCATGTCAAGCGCCTTGACATGTCATCAGGATTTCGGGGGGGGGGGAAGCTCCGCCTTATCCCTCACATTTGTGACCCCCCCGAATTTGTACTTGCAAACTCATTTTTGTGCATGTATAAAGTATATGCGGGCCCCGCCTTATATCTGTTTCCTTTGTGCCTCTTATACTTTTGCGTAATTTAAATTTAAGCCTTTAGCATATTACCGCTTCATTATAAAATGTGCCTATCCTCTTTTCGCATATGAATTATGACCTTTATCAAAATATTAAAAAGGTGGACGATATAATTAACATTGGCTCCACCTAGGGACGACACGTTCATTCTCAGACGTGTCGAGAACTTCACAGACCACTTGTTCACCCTCTTGTGTAGACACGACTCTTCTGCACTTTTCTTTTTTCTTCATGATTCTTCACAACAAACATCATTAGAAATAAAAATAAAAGCGGCTAACTAATGTAGAGTATGATACATAGTGCCCTCTCGGCCTGAGTCAACACTGGAAGAAGGGCTTTAGGAATTAACCATTTATAGGGGCGTCAAGCAAGTCACCCTACAAATTCTCCAGCTTGAAAGTGTTATTTCCTCGTTCGACAATTTTGAAGGGGCCAAACCATAACGGATCAAATTTACCATGCTTCCCTTTCTCTGCTCTTCGAATATCCCATCTGAGTACTAAATCCCTGACCTGCATCTTTTTGTCCTTGGCGCGCTAGTCAAAAATATCCTTCATCTTATCCTGATATTCAGTTAACCTCTGATTTACCTGATTTCATGTTTCCTCCAACTCTACCAGCTGGTTCATCCTCCTGGTAATATCATCCAGTTCTTCTTGGCTTTCCTGCATGAACCTTGCTACTGGTAAGGCCAATTGCATGGGAAAGACTGCTGCTCTCCCATATACCAATTCATATGGAGACTTCCCCGTTGATCTTTTGCTGGTAATCCTGTTTGCCCATAAAGCGAACTTTCGCTGAGAGTCCCAATTTTTCTGATTTTCGTTAATAGCTTTCTTCAATGCTCTTACCAGAGTTTTGTTAGAAGACTCTGCTAAACCATTTCCTTGTGGGTAGTAGGCGGTGGAATGTCCCAATGAAATGTTATATTGCTGACAGAAGCTGACGAAATTAGTAGATTTAAAGGCCCGGGCATTGTCAGTAACAATCTTCGCAGGGAAGCCGAATCTAGATATAATGTTCTCTTCCATAAACTCTATCACCATGGTATATGTTGCATTCCTTGTAGGTATAGCCTCCACCCACTTTGTGAAATAATCTGTGGTAGTTAATATCCATTTGTGTTGTCCACTTGACGCAGGGTGAATTTCACCAATAAAGTCAATCCCCCATTGCTGGAACGGTTCATCTAGATGTACAAGGATCATGGGCAGGGGTGAAAACTTCTGTCTTTCTGTGAATTTTTGGCACTTTTCACAGGCTCTGACCTGAGCAAAAACATCTTCAAATAGCTTGGGCTAGAAGAAACCAGCTTTCAAAATTTTATGGGTGGTAGCTCTCCAGCTGTAGTGTCCTCCACAAATACCTTTGTTAGCACTCAAATCTACCTCAGGCTGAAATGAAGTAAAACTCAAGGCTACATCAAACCACGCTCAGCCTCGTAGCTAGCCCTACGAGGACAGGAGAGGGCTCTCTCCGTCAATCTCGAGAAAATAAACAATAGAATGCGAGATGACTTACAATGAGAACTGATTTTAGGCTAGTAAAGAGATAGGTATGTTTGATTTTTGGTTTTTTGAGTTTTCGCTGGAGTAATGGGAAAACAAATTTTGGGTCCGGGGATAAGGTCAGACCTTTGCAGAGTTCAAGCTGGGGCGAGGTAGGTGATGATCTTGATGCTTCGAATTGGATTTTATGGATAGATTAGACCGACGAGGAGCTGAAGAGGGCAAAGAAGAACTTGGATCCTCTCCAAACAGCTGAAAACATATAGAACTAACTGAATTCAAAGGCTAAGCATTGTAAACAATGGATTCAACCTTATTTCACTCATTCAATTTAGTTCAGAAGCATAATGAAAGGATGGAAACATTAAACATGAAGAAACTTACAGTAAACAAAGGAGAAACATCATCAAGAACAGAACACCACAAGGATCCCAACAAGTGCCGCAAACCCCCTGATCTTTCCTTAGCCAAAATATGAAAAGTATGTACAATAGTATCAAAAGTATCCCAAGAGTCCAACCTGTAGAATGCCTCAGAAATTACAATATATAGATCACTCTAACCCCTTTCCCCACCTCTAGGGGTCGAATTCCCTCTTCAGGGATCAGCTTCAACCAATTCTAATCATGGAACTACAATCTAGGCAGCTAACAACTTGCCTCTAAAAGAGTGGAAACTGATCCATTACATGATTTTTTACTCATTTGAGAGTGAATCTTCTAGAAGAGATAAAAACAAGCCAAATTTACATGCCAAACATGAATTTACATCATAAAAAACCAAGAATTCTATCCATAGGCAAAACTGGTCCAAAATAGGCGAAATACTGAGCTGGCAGCTGAAAACTCAAAAAAAATCTCTAGGTGGGTCGCTCATGTTCCAGGCTGATTTTGAGGTAGCTCCTGACATCAAAATTGAGCTCATGATAGCTCGTTGGAAAGCCCTGGATGTCTACTTTCCAACCCAAGTGGAATATCTGAATTTGGAGTTGATTTGACCCTCCAAAACCTCATTCTCCCAGATGTACTTCCTGCTGGTGCAAAAGGTGGCAGCAAGGTGGTTTTCATGGTGTTTTTGAGCTGTTTGACCATCCAGATTTTGTTGAAATGCTAAGTTGACTTCAGAGGATGCATATTTAACCATGAAAAATCCAAAAATGTAAAAATCTCCTCCAGCAAGTGCCCCAAAAAAAATGCGAGCGCATGAGCGCGCGACCCACCTAGCTACAAAACCTGTTTTTAAGACCAAAAATTTGGAAATGACAAAATTTTCTCCGAATTTGCCCAAATTCGGAGCGGAGGTCCTCCATCATGTGTCTTGCCCAGTCATTGAAGCCTCGGCCAAAATCCGAAGTGGATTAGGCCTTTTCCGCCGTCGAAGTGCCTTGCGCAACCTCCTCTTCATGATCTTCATCCTCGCTTTGCAAACATGCATGCGAGCCCAGTAATGGCCTTTCATGTGGCGAAGCATGTCTTTGTCTTGATTGGCCTTTGCCAACAGCTTCTCCAGATGTATATTTACCCGAGTGAGTACAGTATCTCTGTCAGCTGGTGTCATGTCACCGGGCCTCTTTCTATTCCACTGCCTGTCCTCACGGATTTGGCGCACCTCATAAAATGTGAGCTCATCCTCGAGCTGTTTGTTGCGCTGCTCCAAATAGTTAATCACCCACTGAGCCTTCTGCAATTGGTCTTTCAACTGGTCATTCTCGGCCCTTTTCTCCTGGATGACTTCCCTCAGCTTCGAGCTAGGAGAGCCCGTATCAACATCAATGACTGTCATATCGGTGTCCCGGCCTCCTGATGGGCCCTCATCATGCATGGGCCTCTTGCCCCTGTCTTGTACCTGTACCTGCACTAGAGAAGAAAGCGAGACCCTTTCCACATCACGTGGAGATAATACTCGCCGTGTCGATGAAGTCGGCAGGACCCCTTCCACCTCACGTGGAGATAGTACCCGCCGTGTCGCTGCAAATAAGGCCCTGTGGCCTCGCTGATATGTATGAACCAAAGGAGTGATGATATGCTCAACCTTAAGCATGTCCGGCTGGTGTGAGGGCTCTCCTGCATCATAAACTGCCTCGGGAGGCTGCTGTGGCACTCTGAAAAAGTCTCTAGAAATGAAATCCTCCCAAGTGATGCCCTGCTCTGCTAACTGATGTGACACCAAGCTTTTTATCAAAGCGAAATGATATATACTCCTGTACTGCTGCACTGGGCTCGTCTTCTTCTGCACAAATGTAACCATCTTCTCTATGTTGCGGTATATGAAATATGGAATATTCATCATACGCACCCTTGTGAAGTGCATCAGCAAACGAACATGATATGAGAAAAGACGAGCATACCTGCCCTCACAACTAAAATACTGAATGATGAGCCTCATGAGTGGTGCATACTCATCTCTCAAGAATCGGAATGGAAAGACTCTACCCAAGTAAGCCACATATCCAGTTTTAATGTATGGCTCATAATGAAATTTCTCTAACTGCTTACCCTTGCTCCATTTCTCGCCTATGTTCGGTATGCCAGTGGCTTGAGCAATAGTCAAAGGTGATACAATGAAATCAACCCCAGCAAGGTTTACCCGATCACCCCGCAAATGAAGAACAAACAAACGTGCTAATTCACGATGAGGTCGGGTTTGTACAACCATCTCACAAAATCTGAAACATGACAAGAATCGAAAACAATCCATAGCTAATGGACATGCCTGCAATCGAGCCAAAGAAGTAGGCTCCTCTCTGCGATGATCACCACTTCTATTTTCTCTGCGGGAACCCCGTGGCACATTACCTTCAGCCACCGAATCACTGCCTGACCCTGGCTCATATTCTGACTCTGTCTCTGACATATCTCTGATCAAACTTTTGGCAATGTGTATACTGATATGAATGCAATGAAAGCAAAATTAGGATGTATGTTTAACACTCAACCAATATTCCCACCGTCAAAGCACTATCAAGGAATCAAATTATGGATAAAATCTCAGCTTTAAATGGACTGGAAAAGGCACCATCTCTGTTTTGAATGCGAATGAAATTTTGACCATAGAGTGTGCAACTCAAAAGTTTGGACACATCTAGTTAAAGGAGAGCATGGTATTAACAGTGATATGTTTGTCTACGAGTTATGAGCATAAAGGTTTCAATGGGCCATTCGAAACAAAGATATGAGCATATGCTAACATTGGGCAATGTGACTCATTACAAACATGAGGAATGTGACTCAAAAGGTTTAAACATGGCATAACACTAACAATGGTAGCAGTGGTATTATGGGTATGATAACAAATTGATTTTGATTTTGTATAGAAGGCTGGCCATATCACTGTTTAAGATAGCAAACACACTCTTTACACCATTCATTTTTATTTCAACCCTGAAAAAAATAATCTTATAACAGTGGGGCTTTAAATCCTTCATTTGCATATTAGAAACCACCCATGATGACACAAATATGTTTGAAAACCCCAAATGATTGATGAAAACCTGTTTTGAAGGCAACTGGAGTCGATTCTGAGACAATCTGGGCGCTCAAACTCAATTCCAAAACTCTGTCTCTGTTTGGGTCGCGCAGGCTCTGTTTGGGTCGCGCAGCCCAGGTGGGTCGCGCACCTGCAAACCCACAGTGCTGAACTGAGTCTGCGTGGGTCGCGCAGCCCAGGTGGGTCGCTCTGCCTCAAGTTGGGTCGCGCAGCCCTAAAACTCTGTCTACGCCCTTCAAAAGTCTGAAATCGGCCTCAACTTTGCAAATACGATTTGGGAGGAATGAAATCATTTCAAATAAACTTGTTTGGCTTTTATAATGTCACAAATATCTTCACAATCAGATTTTATTTCAAATCAAATTTCAAAACCCATATTACAAATGTTTTTGTAATTTTCACTTTGGCTTTTTCAAATACAAACTTCCTTTGGCTTGTTTCTGAGATCGATACTAATGATTTTGCTGTCTTCTTGCAGGGATATGACTATCTTGGCTAGAGAAAAGACCAGGGGTCTGCTTTTACAATGTCTTCATGGCGGAACAATTACAATTTATTACAAAATGATAATGACAAATTTCTAGTTCCAAAACAGGGTTTTGGACTAGAAATGTATTTTTTTTAATAAAATGCTGATGATAATAAAATAGAAATCACAAGTGCTGGACTTTCTTCACCTTGCAGGCTTTATGACTAGTGTATAAATGACTCAAAAACCCTAGACACCAAGACCTAGGACACTTATTGACAATTTAATGACCTCATACATAATGACAATAACTATGAATAATTTTTTTGAGGAAAAATTTTTAAAATAGCGCTGCAGGTATAGTATAAGGAAACACAAGATGACACAACCCTTCGTCAGTTCGTGGCATGATCCTAGTGATATGCAAAGAAGTGAAACAAGTGAGACACCTAATAATGAATATGCAAAAGACGAAATGATCACTGACGGAGGGCAGCAAGGGCTGACTCTAACATTGGCTCCAATGGGGATGATGGCTCCATGGAGATGCCAAGAACGGCAGATCTCTGGGGGAGTCAGACAGTGCCTCTCATCCATTGGGCGATGGAATCATTATTTCAACTTGACAAGACAAACTTTGGATACTTTTATTGACTGCAGATTTGACTAATGATAGACTGCAATTTTGACCAAAACTGACTAGACTCAAACCGACATGACTTTAAACAAGACGACTGATAAACTTAACTTTAAAATCTTAACCCAACCAACCTCTATTTCCAGAATTATAGCCTTCGCTCCGGGCCCCAGACTGAAAATAAGAGATTAGTGCACACTTACAATGAAACAAAAGTAAAATGATATATACAATGACAATGAGATCAGCAGCAAGTACTCAGAAATAATAACGCTTCAGCAACCGACCATTGATCGGTCCACCAGGACAATCATCTCCATTCATTTCTTTGAGAAGAAATGCATTCTGACCCCGATACGCTACAATCTTAAACGGTCCTTTCCACAAATTCTCAAATTTGCCGTGCTTTCCCTTGTCTTCATTCCGAGCATCCCATTTCAAAACTACTTCATCCAACTGAAACTTATCTGATTTTGCCTTTCTGTCGTAGATCTTCTTAATGCGCTCCTGCAACTTGAAAGTATTTTGAAATACCTCCTCTCGTGTCTGCTGTAAATGAATCATCTCATTAATCCTCCGCCGCATAGGATCCTCTTCACTTCCAGCCTCCTGAAGCAATCTGACCACCGGGACAGCAAGTGAAGTAGGAAAAACTGTATCTGTCCCATACACCAACTCGAAAGGAGACATACCAATAGACCTTTTCTGACTTACCCTATCAGCCCATAATGCATTTACCAACTTTTTGTGCCAAGCCTTCTTGTTGATTTCCAGCAATTTTTTAATGATATTCACCAAGGATTTGTTTGAAGATTCCGCCAAGCCATTCCCTTGCGGATGGTATGCGGTTGAATGTCCCAAGGTAATATTGTACTTAAAACAAAAATCAACCATCCTCTTAGACTTAAAAGCTGCTGCATTATCCGTGATTATTTTACTAGGACACCCAAAGCGTGACAGAATATTATTTTCAAGGAAAGAGATAATTACCGCATCAGTGGCATGTCGAGTGGGAATCGCTTCAATCCACTTCGTGAAGTAGTCTGTAGCTGTCAAGATCCATCTATGCTGTCCGGAAGATGCTGGGTGGATTTCTCCGATAAAATCCAATCCCCACTGCTGGAATGGTGCATTAACTTCGATTGGTTTTAGAGGCAAAGGCTGTAGTTTCTGCTTCCCTTCGAATATTTGACACTCATGACAATTTTTAACAGCCTTGAACACATCAGAAAACAAAGAAGGCCAATAATACCCTGGCCTTAGGATCTTATTCGCTGTGGTCTTCCAAAACAAATGACCTCCACAGTCACCTTTGTGAAAATCCTCCAAAACTCTTTGAGCTTCCTCCTCTACCAAACAATTCAACAACATACCCCCAGGGTCTTTCCAATACAACGCAGAATTCAAAATGCAGAATTTAGCAGCTCTCAACTTCAATGTTCTACTCTTATTTCGAGGCATACCAGGCGGTGTAGACAAATTCTGAAGCACATATAAAATATCAGCATACCAAGGAGAAGAAACAAAAATATCGGATACCTGAACGGACGCACTTTCCTCTTCGTCATCAGACATGGCAGCAATCAAATTTATGTCTAAGGCATGCAGATTTGTTTCAGCCATGAGCTTGGCGAGTCCTTGTCCTTTGATCAGCTTGGTCGGTTTAATCTCCACATCGTACTCTAACAATGCAGCGATCCACTTACCTCTTCTTCCTTCTGGATCTGCCTGTACCAAAACATCCTTAACTGCTGCGTTAGGGACATATGCTGTAATATGGGAATGCAATATGTACACACGAAAATCCTTCAAAGCCTTTACAAGCGCAAGTGCTTGTTTCTCAATGATATTATACTTCAATGCCCCATCTCTTATGATCCGACTGAAAAAAGCGATGGGCTTCTCAACTCCATCCCTTTTTTGCATCAAAACAGCTGCTAATGTATGCTCAGAAGCGAAAGAAAATAAAATGAAATCTTGTGTGTAATCAGGGCTGATTAAAATAGGGGCTGAAGAAAGAGCTATCTTTACCAAATTAAATGACTTTACTGCCTCTTCTGTCCATTTTACCTGACTGTCCTTTTTCAAGATGTTCGTGATTTCTCTAAGGTGCTCTGCAAGATTGGGAATAAAACGACGCAGAAAATTCATTTTACCATTAAATGACTGTATCTCTTTCTTATTCCGGGGCTGTTCAATCTGCTGAATGGCTTCAACACGTGCGGGATCAACTCGAATGCCATCTTTCGAGATGATGTGGCCAAGGAGCTTTCCTTCATCCATGGCGAAAAGGCTCTTCTTTGGATTCAGCGAAATGCCATATTTTCTGCACTTCTGGAAAACAATTTTCAAATGATATAAGTGTTCCTCATCAGAATTAGAAAATACAGTTAGATCATCAAGGTAAACAACCAAAAACACATCTTTCTCATTGGCAAAAGCCATGTCCATGGCACGCTGAAAGGTAGCACCTGCATTCTTTAAACCGAATGGCATCTTTGCGTAATGATATGTTCCCCAAGGAGTGGTGAATGCAGTTTTGTCACGATCATCTTCCTGCACTAAAATCTGATTATAACCTGAGTATCCATCGAGTAGCGACATCCTTGATGCTCCAACTACTCGCTGCAATATGTGATCCATCTTTGGCAGCGGATAATTGTCCTTTAATGATACCTTATTCAGATTTCTGAAGTCAATACATAGACGGATCTCACCTGTCTTTTTTCTCACGGGCACCAAGTTTGATATCCAATCTGAAAAACGAATAGGCACAATAATTCCTGACTTATACAATCTATTTACCTCTTTCTCGATCGATGGTAGCAGTTTTGGATTGATCCTCCTAAACTTTTGACGAAAAGGCTTCTGATTTGGTTTGATGGGAATAGTATGCTGGATGATATTGGTATCATATGTTTTAAGATCTGAATAATCCCACGCAAACGCATCAGAAAATGAAGATAACAATTTCACGTATTCCGCTCTTACCTTTGGTGACAATGACTTTGACAATTTCACCATCTTGGGATTCTCAGCTGTCCCAATATTTACCTCTTCGACACCTTTCTCTGTTGGCCTCAATGTAGGCTTACGAGCTACATCATCCTGATCAAACAACTCTTCCAAAGGAATCAATCCCTTAGGAATGATGTTATCCTTCAGTTGCAGCACATCCATTTGATTTATCTGTATGTCATCAATACCATCATCAAATTGTGTATCTATGGAGGTATCTTTAAACTTACCCTTATTCTGCAGAAATTCACTAATCTCCTCATCATCCTCAAAAACTTGCCAACATCGCTGATTGTCTGGAACGGTGGGTCGATGTTTCACATGTATCTCAAACTTGTTGCTGGAATTCATTGGAATATTAAGATTGCTTGCTGCCTTAGCAAGTCCATCAGCAACACCATTTTGTATGCGGGGCACACATGTTAAAGTATAATCAGAAAATAACTTCAGAATATCCAAAACTGCATTTCGGTAAGCCCTCATGCGAGGATGCTTAGCCCGAAACTCACCTTTAACTTGCTTTATCACTAATTCTGAATCACCATATACCGCAATCCTTTTCGCATTCAGCTTCTTGAGAATCTTAAGGCCAGCAATAAGAGCCTCGTATTCCGCTTCATTGTTTGAACAATCGAATGCAAGCTTGTAAGAACACACTCTCACATTGCTCGGAACTTTATCAGGAGCGAAAACTGGACTTCGAATCCACACACCAATCCCAACACCATCGCTGCCCACTGCACCATCAAAATCCATGGTCCAAAGACCATTTTCATCGTCCTCTAAATGCTGAAACTGTGTCGGCTCTGTTTTTCCTGTTTGCTGCCCATTGTCTTCAGCTGATTGCTCCAAAACAACTTGTTTTTCTCTTCTTTCCTTTTGCAAAACTTCTCTGAAATTCTCATTTATTTCTGGTATGTCTTCTGCCTGAACTAATTGACTTTCTACATCATTAAAACTATCAGCAAGCAACACAAACGACTCTAAATCAGTATGTACATAGTTCACAGGATGATTAACTGGCTTCTCTTTGCTAGTTATCATGTATTTCATCTTCTGCTCGTGATACAACTTTCTCATTTGACCGAAGACTGGAATTGTAGCATAAGAGAAATCTAATTGAAGTGTACCTTTCAACTTGGCCCCCCAAGATCTTGCAAGGAGCATCCCGAAACGTGGAGGAATGTCAGCAACCACCACATCCATCAAAACATACTTCGCTGGAATTTGATCCAAACTTACCACCAAATCTTTGATGAGTCCTATACACTTTACCCGGCTGGAATCGAATGAATACAAATCATGATACTCTCTTGTAATGTCTAATCCCAACTTTTCCATGATTTCCTTTGGCATCAAATTGTGTGAAGCACCCGAATCGAGCATAGCATTATGCAATATATATTCATGCAACCTCAAACTGATGTAAAAAGGAGGAACATTACTGTCAGGAGACTCACCATTTAATGCAGGCCCAAAAATCAATTCCGGCTGATCATCCTCAACATTTAATGTGTCAATCATTGGATCACAGTTCAGAATTTTGGTGACTTGACTACGGTAGCTGCTGTTCTTCATAATCTCCGTCAAAGGAATGGATATTTTCAGTTTGGAAATTTCATTTTCCAAGCTAAATGTTGAAACCTTCTCAACCTCTTTAATTGGAATCTCCTTCTTTTCAGCTTTGTCTTTCACTATACTTGACTGATTTACCTTCTCAGCTGATGATACTTTACTTGCTGCGGGGTCAATTGTCTCTTTCCCTCTTTTCTGTGGTATTGGTGAATCTGTCTTCGGTGCTGAAGCTTCCTTTCTTTTCTGAATGGGATTTATAGGCATATCTCGATTTCTCAATGAATATTGTTTCTGCTGAGCAGTCAATGCATTCAAATATCCTCTTTGGTATTCATCTGACTCTTCTTCTAAATCAGCATCATTTGTTAGGATAAAATCCTCATCTTTCTGAACAACTGAACTTTCACCATACTCCTCTTCCTCAGTAATATAAATTGGCAAATCATCAGGAGTGAAGAAATGATTTTGCTCACCTGACACATCATCATCATCATCGGAATCATGACTCACAAAATTCTGCAAAAGAGGAGTCTTAACCTGCTGTTGGGCTGCTGGCTCTTGAGCTCTTTGTTCACGCTGCTTAATTCCGAATTGTGGCTGCTGCTGGCCACGGAAATTTGGGTTCCGAAACTGTGTTTCTGCTTTGTCAAGATTTATTCTTCTTAAAGCCTTTTCCAACTCACGAGCTAAGTGCTGTTCTGATATAGATGTAGAAGGCTCTTCCTTTATTGTCACTCTTTTCTCTGCTTTCAACCGTGCTCTTTTATCATTTAGATTTGCCTCAACACTAACAGCGACCTTCTGCATATCTTCTAAAGTAGGTGGATCTCTATCACGAAGGGAATAATCCATCTCCGGATCAAAGCCATCCGGGAATTTAAGGAGAGCAGACTTTTTGGACGGTCTCAAATCATCTGGAATAGCATTATACACCGTATTGAATCTAATGATATAATCCTGAACAGACTCACCAGGATTACGTTTGAGGTTTGTATATTCTGAAGTAATCTGCAGCGGATCCTTTTTCATCTCCCATCGGTCTAAAAACTGCCTCTGAAGTTCTGCCAATGTATCTATGCTTCTTTGTGGCAAGGCTCTGAACCATTTCCGTACTTCTCCTCCAAAGGTTTGCACAAAAAGCCTCATGGTCACATTTTCTTCATCAATCTCGAAACGATCAAAGAAGTCTGCCATATTGTCTACATGCTGTTGTGCCGGAAGACTCTGTGGAGTGCCATCAAATGTCGGGATCTTACTCTGATAGTCTGCGGGCATATCATTCAACTGCTGGGGTAACACAAGGGGTGAAAAATGAGCAGCCATAGCTCTTGGTGGATTCAAAACAATCTGTTGTCGAGGAGATACAGGAGGAGTAGGAGTAGTAGGTCTATGAGATGTATTCAATGGAAATGGAGAAAATACTATTGATTGCTGATCAGAAAACTGAGGCCGAACCGGAATGGTAGGGACAAAAGGAGGTTCAGTAGGGATCCGTGAGCTTGATGCAATTTCAAATGGGTCAATAACTTGTGAAGCAGATTCAGTAAATTCAAAAGTATTAGTATCCTCAATAGAACTTTGCAGCTGTCTATCCAAGTACTGTGAAACAAATCTATATTGCAAATCTTCATTAAACAATGGATCTGGGACTAATCTTGATAATTCAGTTTCGGAAAAATTCACAAACAAGGATGTTTCAAACCGTGCATCAAAGGGGATTTCATCAACATATATGATTTTGACAGGACAGGATGCAGATCGGGTAAGCACTATGGAACTATCAAAACTCAATTGGCTTTCTCTTTCAGAACTCTCTTGACTGCCTTGTTTTCTAAGGGTCCTTGGAATCAGATTCGGATTTTCGAAGATTGTTGGTGGATCAGGGTCAGGATTCGCCCTAGTATTTCTTCTTGAAGCCAGTGTATTGATCTTCTCGAAAAACAAAAATTACAAGGAACACAATCAATTATTTTCAGCCTTTCGACTTCTAGACTCAATCATCCAAAAGGTCTAGAATGAATAAGTATACTGGGGTGATTTACATATCAAGTATTGAACACACAAGCTTACCGGAGATCGACTGAAGCAGCGTTTATCTACTTCCGCTTATGCATAACAAAAGCGTTTCGAAAGCTACCTGGCGTGACTTCAGACTCCGTCTAAGACTTGTGGAACAAACACATCAACAAGCAAACCATTGAGATGTCCCCAGTATGGTCGCCACTATGTTAGCACTCAAATCTACCTCAGGCTGAAATGAAGTAAAACTCAAGGCTACATCAAACCACGCTCAGCCTCGTAGCTAGCCCTACGAGGACAGGAGAGGGC
Organism: Pinus albicaulis; assembly: GCA_034641835.2. Taxonomy (NCBI): domain Eukaryota; kingdom Viridiplantae; phylum Streptophyta; class Pinopsida; order Pinales; family Pinaceae; genus Pinus; species Pinus albicaulis. Next base: position 551,750,588 of record CM076570.1, read on the forward strand.
TCTCTCCGTCAATCTCGAGAAAATAAACAATAGAATGCGAGATGACTTACAATAAGAACTGATTTTAGGCTAGTAAAGAGATGGGTATGTTTGGTTTTTGGTTTTTTGGGTTTTTGCTGGAGTAATGGGAAAACAAATTTTGGGGTCCGGGGATAAGGTCAGACCTTTGCAGAGATCAAGCTGGGGCGAGGTAGGTGATGATCTTGATGCTTCGAATTGGATTTTATGGATATATTAGACTGAAGAGGAGCTGAAGAGGGCAAAGAAGAACTTGGATCCTCTCCAATCAGCTGAAAACATATAGAACTAACTGAATTCAAAGGCTAAGCACTGTAAACAATGGATTCAACCTTATTTCACTCATTCAATTTAGTTCAGAAGCATAATGAAAGGATGGCAACATTAAACATGAAGAAACTTACAATAAACAAAGGAGAAACATCATCAAGAACAGAACACCACAAGGATCCCAACAAGTGCCGCAAAACCCCTGATCTTTCCTTAGCCAAAATATGAAAGTATGTACAATAGTATCAAAAGTATCCCAAGAGTCCAACCTGTAGAATGCCTCAGAGATTACAATATATAGATCAATCTAACCCCTTTCCCCACCTCTAGGGGTCGAATTCCCTCTTCAGGGATCAGTTTCAACCAATTCTAATCATGGAACTACAATCTAGGCAGCTAACAACTTGCCTCTAAAAGAGTGGAAACTGATCCATTACATGATGTTTTACTCTTTTGAGAGTGAATCTTCTAGAAGAGATAAAAACAAGCCAAAGTTACATATCAAACATGAATTTACATCATAAAAACCCAATAATTCTATCCATAGGCAAAACTGGTCCAAAATAGGCGAAATACTGAGCTGGCAGCTGAAAACTCAAAAACAATCTCTAGGTGGGTCGCTCCTGAACTGCGTGGGTCGCTCATGTTTCAGGCTGATTTTGAGGTAGCTCCCGACATCCAAATTGAGCTCATGATAGCTCGTTGGAAAGCCCTGGATGTCTAATTTCCAACCCAAGTGGAATTTCTGAATTTGGAGTTGATTTGACCCTTCAAAACCTCATTCTCCCAGAGGTACTTCCTGCTGGTGCAAAAGGTGGCAGCAAGGTGTTTTTTATGGTGTTTTTGAGTTGTTTGACCATCCAGATTTTGTTGAAATGCTAAGTTGACTTCAGAGGATGCATATTTAACCATGAAAAATCCAAAAATGTAAAAATCTCCTCCAGCAAGTGTCTCAAAAAAATGCGAGCGCATGAGCGCGCGACCCACGTAGCTGCAAAACCTGTGTTTTAGACCAAAAATTTGGAAATGACAAAATTTTCTCCGAATTTGCCCAAATTCAGAGCGGAGGTCCTCCATCATGTTTCTTGCCCAGTCAATGAAGCCTCGGCCAAAATCCGAAGTGGATTAGGCCTTTTCCGCCGTCGAAGTGCCTTGCGCAACCTCCTCTTCATGATCCTCATCCTCGCTTTGCAAACATGCATGCGAGCCCAGTAATGGCCTTTCATGTGGCGAAGCATGTCTTTGTCTCGATTTGCCTTTGCCAACAGCTTCTCCAGATGTATATTTACCCGAGTGAGTACAGTATCTCGGTCAGCTGGTGTCATGTCACCGGGCCTCTTTCGATTCCACTGTCTGTCCTCACGGATTTGGCGCACCTCATAAAATGTGAGCTCATCCTCGAGCTGTTTGTCGCGCTGCTCCAAATAGTTAATCACCCACTGAGCCTTCTGCAATTGGTCTTTCAGCTGGTCATTCTCGGCCCTTTGCTCCTGGATGACTTCTCAATCCTGCCAGGGAGAGCCCGGACGCATCAATGACTCCGTCATAGCCTGGTGAACCCGGCCTCCCGATGGGCCCTCATCATAGACAAGGCCTCTTGCCCCTGTCTTGTACCTGTACCTTCACTGGAGAAGAAAGCGAGACCCTTTCCACATCACGTGGAGATAGTACTCGCCGTGTCGATGAAGTCAGCAGGACCCCTTCCACCTCACGTGGAGATAGTACCCGCCGTGTCGCTGCAAATAAGGCCCTGTGGCCTCGCCGATATGTCCGAACCAAAGGAGTAATGATATGCCCAACCTCAAGCATGTCCGGCTGGTATGAGGGCTCTCCTGCATCATAAACTGCCTCGGGAGGCTGCTGTGGCACTCTGAAAAATTCTCTAGAAATGAAGTCCTCCCAAGTGATGCCCTGCTCTGCCAACTGATGTGACACCAAGATTTTGATCAAAGCGAAATGATATATGCTCCTGTACTGCTGCACTGGGCTCGTCTTCTTCTGCACAAATGTAACCATCTTCTCTATGTTGCGGTATATGAAATAAGGAATATTCATCATACGCACCCTTGTGAAGTGCATCAGCAAACGAACATGATATGAGAAAAGACGAGCATACCTGCCCTCACAACTAAAATACTCAATGATGAGCCTCATGAGTGGTGCATACTCATCTCTCAAGAATCTGAATGGAAAAACTCTGCTCAAGTAAGCCACATATCCAGTTTTAATGTATGGCTCATAGTGAAATTTCTCTAACTGCTTACCCTTGCTCCATTTCTCGCCTATGTTCGGTATGCTAGTGGCTTGAGCAATAGTCAAAGGCGATACAGTGAAATCAACCCCAGCAAGATTTACCCGATCACCCCGCAAATGAAGAACAAACAGACGTGCTAATTCACGATGAGGTCGGGTTTGTACAACCATCTCACAAAATCTGAAACATGACAAGAATCGAAAACAATCCATAGCTAATGGACATGCCCGCAACCGAGCCAAAGAAGTAGGCTCCTCTCTGCGATGATCACCACTTCTATTTTCTCTGCGGGAACCCCGTGGCACATTACCTTCAGCCACCGAATCACTGCCTGACCCTGGCTCATATTCTGACTCTGTCTCTGACATATCTCTGATCAAAATTTTGGCAATGTGTACACTGATATGAATGCAGTGAAAGCAAAATTAGGATGTATGTTTAACACTCAACCAATATCCCACCGCCAAAGCACCATCAAGGAATCAAATTATGGATAAAATCTCTGCTTCAAATGGACTGAAAAGGCACCATCTCTGTTTTGAATGCAAATGGAATTTTTACCAAGTAGGAGCAGGCAACCTTCAAAAGTTTGGACACATCTAGTCAAAGGAGAGCATGGTTTTAACAGTGACATGTTTGTCTACAAGTTATGAGCATAAAGGTTTCAATGGGCCATTCGAAACAACGATATGAGCATATGCTAACATTGGGCAATGTGACTCATTACAAACATGAGGAAGGTGACTCAAAAGGTTTAAACATGGCATAACACTAACAATGGTAGCAGTGGTATTATGGGTATGATAACAAATTGATTTTGATTTTGTATAGAAGGCTGGCCATATCACTGTTTAAGATAGCAAACACACTCTTTACACCATTCATTTTTATTTCAACCCTGAAAACAATAATCTTATAACAGTGGGGCTTTAAATCCTTCATTTGCATATTAGAAATCACCCATGATGACAGAAATATGTTTGAAAACCCCAAATGATTGATGAAAACCTGTTTTGAAGGCAACTGGAGTCGATTCCGAGCCAATCTGGGCGCTCAAACTCAATTCCAAAACTCTGTCTCTGTTTGGGTCGCGCAGGCTCTTTTTGGGTCGCGCAGCCCAGGTGGGTCGCGCACCTGCAAACCCACAGTGCTGAACTGAGTCTGCGTGGGTCGCGCAGCCCAGGAGGGTCGCTCTGCCTCAAGTTGGGTCGCGCAGCCCTAAAACTCTGTCTACGGCCTTCAAAAGTCTGAAATCGCCCTTCAACTTTGCAAATACGATTTGGGAGGAATGAAATCGGTTCAAATGAACTTGTTTGGCTTTATACATCTCACAAATATCTTCACAATCAGATTTTATTTCAAATCTAATTCAAAACCCATATTACAAATGTTTTTGTAATTTTTCACTTTGGCTTTTTTAAATACAAACTTCCTTTGGCTTTTTCTGAGATCGATACTAATGATTTTGCTGTCTTCTTGCAGGGATATGACTATCTTGGCTAGAGAAAAGACCAGGGGTCTGCTTTTACAATGTCTTCATGGCGGAACAATTACAATTTATTACAAAATGATAATGACAAATTTCTAGTTCCAAAACAGGGTTTTGGACTAGAAATATTTTTTTTTTTAATAAAATGCTGATGATAATAAAATAGAAATCACAAGTGCTGGACTTTCCTCACCTTGCAGGCTTTATGACTAGTGTATAAATGACTCAAAAACCCTAGACACCAAGACCTAGGACACTTATTGACAATTTAATGACCTCATACATAATGACAATAACTATGAATAATTTTTTGAGGAAAAATTTTTAAAATAGCGCTGCAGGTATAGTATAAGGAAACACAAGATGACACAACCCTTCGTCAGTTCGTGGCATGATCCTAGTGATATGCAAAGAAGTGAAACAAGTGAGACACCTAATAATGAATATGCAAAAGACGAAATGATCACTGACGGAGGGCAGCAAGGGCTGACTCTAACAACCTTCATGAAACTTTTCCATTATCTCTTCAACTTCATTCTATGTAAGGCACAGGAGCAGGATACCCGAAGGGTCTCTCCAGTACAGACAATCGTTGGCAACAATGAATTTCTGTGACTTCAGCCTCAGTGTCCTGTATTTAGTTTTATCACAGCTAGGGGGCCATCTGAGAGTCAGAATATATTCAACAATCTTCTTATACCAGGGACTAATGAGATATTTCATATGAGTCTTCTGAGTAGTTGTCTCTATCCCATGTCGTTCTTCAATAATTTTAGACTCCTTGTTTGCTATCATAGACAGATTTATGCCCAGAGCCTGGCAATTTGATTCTGATAGGATTTTAGCTAATCCATGTCCTTTGATTAACTTGGTGGGATGTATGTCCAACTCATATTCTTGTATTTTCTCAATCCATTTCCCCTTTTTTCCCTCACTATCTCCTTGGATCAGGATATCCTTCACGACTGATGTGGGCACAAATGCAGTGATGGGTGACTGCAAAACATACATCTGGAATGCCTTGAGGGACTTCACCAAGGCATAAGCTTGTTTTTCTAGGATTTTGTATTTCAACTCAAGGTCACAGAGCACCTGGTTGAAGAAAGCAATAGGCTGCTCGTACCCTTCCTCATTCTTTTGCAATAAAACTCCTGCCACTGTATGAGGTGATGCAAATGAAAATATCATAAAAGGCATAGTATAGTCTGGTTCAGCCAGCACTGGGGCTTCTGCAAAGGCATTTTTGATTCTGCTAAAGGCCTCTCATGATTCAGGAGACCACTTCACCTCATTATTTTTCTTGAGCATGTCGGTTATATGCTGAACTATCTCTGGATAGTTTTGGATAAACCTTCTCAGAAAGTTAATGTGCCCAAGGAATACCTGAACTTCATTTTTATTTCTAGGGAAATATATGCCGTTTATAACCTCTACCCTTTTGTGATCAATTTTCACCCCATCTTTGGTCACAATGTGTCCCAAAAGCTTGCCTTATTCTAATGCAAACAATGATTTCTGAGGGTTGAGGGAGAGACCATACCTTCGGCACTTCTCAAAAATCCTGCAAAAGTGTTCAATATGCTCTGCATCATCTTTTTAGAGCACAGTGATATCATCAAGATAGACCACCACGAAATTATCTTGCTCCCCAACAAAGGCAATATCCATGGCCCTTTGGAAAGTGGCCCCTGCATTGATCAGTCCGAAAGGCATCCTTGCATACATAAATGTACCCCAGGGTGTGGTGAAGGTAGTTTTCTTTTGATCTTCCGGGAGCAGGACCACCTGATTGTATCTAGAGAAACCATCCATCATTGACATCCGTGACGCTCCTACTACCTTCTACAAAATGTGATCCATCTTGGGCAATGGGTAGTTATCCTTTAAGGATGCTCTGTTTAAATTACGGAAATCAACACATAACCTTATCTCTCTGTTCTTTTTCCGTACTGGGACCAGATTGGCCACCCACTTAGAGTATCTCAGCGGCACGATGATCTTAGCTTTAATAACTTCTTGATCTCATTCTCTATGGAGGGAAGTAGCAGAGGGTTAATCTGTCTGAGCTTCTGCTTATGTGGCTTCACATCTCCTTTTAGGGGAATATTATGTTGCATGATGCCGATGTCGAAGGTCTTCAGGTCTTGATAAGACCATGCAAAAACATCCTTGTATGACTGGAATAGTTTCTGGTAATGCTCTTTATATTTTTCTTGAACTTTCTTGGACAACTTCACAATTTTTGGATCAGCGTCAGTACTAAGATTCAGGTCTTCTATCTGATTTTCTTCTACCACTTTGTTTGGATGTAGTGGGACATCATTTTTGTCAAACAACCTTTCTAGAGGCACCAGCCCTCTAGGTATAACATTTCCCTTCAGTTGCAACACTTTATGACCAACCACCTTTTCCTCCCATTTGTTTTGGGAAAGGTCTTCAGTTTCTTCCTCTTCACAAACATCTACCTCCATGTTGGAGAATTCTCCAACTGTCTCCATGAATCTCTTTACTTGGTCTTCATCCTCAAACACCTGCCAGTGTTTGATATTGTCAGGAATTGAAGTTCGATAAAGAACCTCAATTTCGTATCTTAGGAGGGGGTTTTGAGGGGGCTGAAAGGTACTAGTAGCCACAGCTAGGGAGTCTGCCATCCTGTTTTGTTCTCTAGGCATAAATTAAATGTTAAATGCTAAGAAAAAATTTTCCACCAGATCCCATACCTCGTTCCTATAGGCCTTCAGCCGCGGGTGTTTGGTCTGGCACTGATTTTTCACTTTCCTTATCACTAGTTATGAATCCCCCAGAACCTTTAGACTTTGGATTTTCATGCTTCTGGCTGTTTATAATCCCAAGAGTAGTGCTTCGTATTTAGCTACATTATTCATAGCTTCATACTCTAATTTGAAAGATAATAGAACCCATTGGCCTGTAGGAGAAATAAATAGCACCCCAGCTCCATTTCCTTCTCGAGAATTTGCTCCATCAAAGTGTAGCGTCCAGATTCCTGCTTCCTGATTCTTTGAGGATTGTTCAGTCTTAAGCTGGCAGAATGATGGCTCTTGAGCATAGTCTTGATCTTCCTCCAACATCAGACATGAGAAATCCCGTTCTTTACTATACACAGGTGAATTAACAGAGTTATCATCCTTTGTAACCATCTTTACAAATCTCGTCTCCCTATACAGCCTCCTTTCTTGCCCTCCAAATACAGGGATAGTAGCATAATTCAAGTCTAGTTTGATTGACCCTCCGATTTTGGTTCCCCAAGACCTTGACAACAGCATCCCGAAACGAGATGGGATATTATCCACCACTATATCCATCACCACACTCTTGGCTGGAATTTGGGCCAAATTGACTACCAAGTCCTTGATCAGACCTAGACACTTGACCCTTTTGGAATCAAAGGAGTAAAGGTCCTTGTATGGACGAGTGATTTGCAATCCCAGTTTCTCCATGATTGACAGAGGCAAGAGATTATGGGATGCTCCCAAATCCAACATGCAATTATGTGATAACAAATCATGAATCACTAATGACACCTAAAAAGGAGGAGTAGAGGCATATAATTCTTCGACGTGGGGGCCAAACACGACCATGGGCCTTTCTTCTTGGAGGCTGAGACTGTCTGGAATGGGGGCTGTCTTTGAAGGAAGCATAAACGAGGAGACCTGGGACTTATAGGCTAGCTGCTTTAATAGTTCAGTTAGGGGAACTAGGATCTTGACTTTCTCAAGTTCTCTTTGTAGATTAAAGGCTGAGGAGGACTTCTCTGTTATGTTTTCTTTTGACTCTTTGTTTTCAACTAAAGGCTTCAATTCTTTCAACATAGACTTAGTATTGGGAGGAGTGACTACCTTTGAAGAGGAAGGAACTTGATCATTAGACTGTAAAGGTTCATTTAGGGGCCTCTTACCTTTATCTATGATCCTTTGTATCGTCGTCTCCTTATGCACAGTTGTTTCTTTCTTAGGCGCCTCTTCCCCCTGATCTTGGGTACAAGTTCTTTTTCTGGAAGATCTGAGATCATATTTTCTATTGAATTACGCTTGCATGAAATCAACGAATTGCTTGCAGTAGTCATCGATCTTTGGATCTTCAATGACTTTAGCCTTTTCTTCTTCTTCTTGTAATGGAATATCCATTCCATCACCTTCTTGCAAAGGACATTCTACTTCTTCACTATTCAAATAAGCAAGATATGGATCATCTTGCTCATAAGTAGTGTCTTCAATAGGATCATCTATCTAACCTTCCAAGTACAGCGGGTGTGGTACCTAGTCTTGTTGTTCCTTCCGCTCTCTTTGCAGTATTTGTAGGGGTGGCTTCCTATACTGTGGATTGTAACCCCTGTTTGGAGCATTATGGAATGCTTTAGAGGATGAATTCTTGGCTTCAAGTTCAAGCTTCCCTAGCTTGCTTGAATTATTTTTAATCACTTTATTCATTTCCTCAATCTTACTTTCAGTTGTTTCTCTGTCTTGGCCTGATGTAGATACTTCTTCTTTCCCTCTTCTTTTGGGATCCTGATCTGATCTCCCCTTTGACTTCCCTGTTGAAGCAAAATTAGCCTCCAGCTCTAGTGCATTAGTCTGGGCATCATCCAGGGTGGCAGAATTTATTTCTCTTAGAGAGAACCCAAATTTTGAATCGAAAGCTGCTACAAACACCACTTTGGAAGTTGTCTGATGAGGTTTCATTTCAGCGGGGAGGCTTGAGTATAATTTGTTGAAACTCTTAATGAACTCTGGAAATCCTTCATTATGCCTTTTCTTGAGTGCATTGAACTCGGTGAGACAGTACCCATGGTCTTTTTTCTCTCCCCATTTTCTGATGAAAGAATTTTCCATCTCTGTCCAATTAGTGATGGAACGGTCTGCCAAAGTCTTAAACCATTTTCTTGCTTCTCCATCCAGGGATTGAAAAAACAGCCTCAAGACCACATCCAAATGTTCAACATTAAATTTTTCTGCAAAGTCATAGAAAACTTCAAGTTTTTTTTGAGCTTTGATCTCATTTTCCCCATTGAAACGAGGCAAGACTTTGAGATAATCTTGAGGTATATCATTTAAGAATTGAGGTAATGCCAGGGGGGCATATTTGTTTAGCAAGAAGGCCAGGACAACCATCGGGGGTTGTAGAGGTGGTGGAAGAATCTGATGAGTAAGAGGAGGTGGTGGAAGTGATGTATATATAACGATTGGTATGTATTGAATAGAGGGTTGTGGCGCTGATGGGAAACTTGGGGTGATAACAACAGACACTTCTGTAAATTCTTTGACTTATTCAGCTTCAGGAGTGGGATGAAGGATGTAGTGGGTGGTTTCTATGGATTCAGCTTCATCTTTAACTTGGATGTTTCCCAAGGGAGGATTATCTAAGAAGTAATTGGGGTTTCCCATAGTGGAGTCAGGACCTTGATCTTGGGCTATTTGGGAGGAGGAGGATGGTGAATCTTCCAAAGAGAGTTTAGGGATCTCTGCATGAAATAGCTATCTCTCCCTCCAACCCCTCTTATGTAGAATCTTCTCTGGGTCAGACATCGAAGGCATCTTCGGTTGAGATGTATCTGACCTCAAATGTGGCTTTCGAGAAGCCATGACTTCAAATAGGTTTATCTTATAATTGAAAGTGGAGTCGCCAAGGTGAGGAATCTACAACTCTCAACTCTTCTTGATCACCTGTTCTGAAGAGTGAATAAAGATTTTGTCGAGGCCCAGGGATTTATCTTTTCTCAAATTCGTATCCCCGGCAACGGCGCCAGAAAGGTGTTGTAACTCCTAGAGACAACCTTGAGTTGTTAAAGACCAGTGCCTAGGACATCTTAATTAGAAAAGAGCATATATTCCAACTTGTAAAGGTTGTCAAGAAAAGGGCTCTCATGCTATCATATATCAAACAAGAAGGTTTGGTTAAAATGGAACTCAGACTCTCAAATTTCAGCACAACAAAAGTAATATTGTAATGACAAAGTGTGAACTTTGATACAAAATGTATCTGACAATTTTAAGACAGCTTTTTGTAAAGGGGGTTGGATTCTAAAAATTGTTCACAGAGGTAATTAATCAGATGATGATAACTATGTAGAAAAATGGGAAGGATAATAGCCGTAACAGAATCGAGATCTAGAAATGAATATCAACATGTACTGGGCTTATATAGTAACAAGAATCCATACATGAAAATAACTTTTAAAGATAAAATTTCATCGCTGCTAATACCGGAAGAATTATGGTAGAAGTGAAAGGTGAAACAAAATATCATGCCTGAGCCATATTTAAAGTGCTAGACAAGTTTTAGCATGAGTATCGATAATGATAAATTCATACCATGATACATGAGCACTCGCATTCCAAAACAAGATACAGGAAATATGAATGTAAACAAAATGAAAATTTAAGCTATAAAACATAGGAGAGAGAGTTACAAACTATGAAGTATTTAAGACTAGAATCCCCAATAAAGATGAAACTCCTTATCACCGAAACCCAATGGGCTCTTCAAATTTTATATCAAAATTTCAACAAAAATGCATACATAGTTCTTTCTAGGTGTGTTCTTCTGAAAATCTGGAACCTTTTTTCCATCTTAGTTTGCTGCTTATATAGAATTTACAAGAACATAAGTGGGAAGATATTTTGGGAAAATATCTTCCTCGTGTACTAGTAAGCAGTTTCAGGTCCTAATCAGAATAAAAAAATTCATGATGAGGGAGAACGCTTCTCATCATTTACAATTTGGCTCATGGCCGTTTCAAAACAGAATATCAAAACTGTTCTAACAAAAAGTAAATGCAAGAGTGAAATATGAATTCCACTCAAAACTTAAAAGTAGAAAGTAAAAATAAAACTAAAGGCCACTAGGACCGAATCATGAGTTAACAATTTTCACTGGTGCGAAGGGGTTTAGGCAGTTGCTGATGCAGGTGGAGGGATGTTTGTTGAAGAGCTGGCTAGCAAGCTGGTATATTTTGTGCACCTCTTCCAATTGTCTGCTGCAAGTTCAGGCATCGTGAAAAACCATTCTACTTTGATGTAGGATTTGCTGAGTTCATCATAATTTTCCTCGACAGGAATTTTATACTTCACTTGGTGTAGGAGTGCAAATTCTTTACCGAGGACTGAAACTATAGTATCAAGTTTGAGCCGAGTAGATTTCTCTGAAGGTATATTGGTTTGATTCATTTCCTCTTTCAGACGAGCCTCGTAAGCTGGTAATGGCTGCAGTATGGTGTGGGTGGGATCCCAGCATGATGGGAGTCTCGAAGACTCTTTTTCTATTACCCTTTGACACTCTGTGGCTTCCTTGAACCTGCTCTTTATACCCTACTTTACCACGTCTTCGAGTTTTATTTCTTTCAAGAAAGAGATATACCTTTTTGCGCTCTGAACTCTGCTGGATGCATCATTGTTTCCTTCATGGATCCTCCTTCTAAAAAGGAGCACAACCAACCTCATTTCCTCAATAACATTTAGAAATGCCCAGCGCATTTTCACTTCTGTGATGATCTCAACCCAGATCAATCGCCTGGTGTCCGGGAGGGTAATATTTCCTTTCATGCGACTGGTGAGTTCGCTGATGGTTTTTTCATGCTCCGCCTTCTCCTGTTTACCCTCCTCGATTTCCTTCTGCATGGCATTAATCCTCTTGGAACTCTCAGCCAGGAGAGCTTCCAGCTCACTGATCCTTTGACGTGCTATTGAGACCTATTTTTCCATTGCATCGTTTGTGACCAGTGGAGTGGTCAGCTATTCAGAAAGTGAGCTATTCCCTTCTGCAGTGGGTGGAGTGCATGTATGAGTGTCCCAAGTTATCTACAATGTGTTCATATTTCCTTGTAGAATGGCCATATCTCCCGCAATCTTTTCTTTATCCTCCTTCTCCTTAGCAAGAGAATCAGCCAAGCTTGCTTTGTCCTTTTCTTCCTAGACTAGCTTAGCTATCTACACATGATGGGAGCCCAGTATATTTATTTTACTTTTCAAGACTGCAACCTGCTTCTGCAAATCCTCAATAAGATTACTCTTGGGGTTTGCTACACCTTTTTTTTTTCCCTTTTATCACATCCTGGAGAGTGTGTATGTTCTTCATGAGTGCACGGGAATTGATCTTCTCCTTCCTGAAATTCTCTATTACTTGGCTATGTTTACTCTGCAATTTTCTCAAAGTAATGGAGAGTCACATCACTTCATCCTTGAGCATGTTGTCGAAGAACTGAAATAAGTTGCATTTGTCGATTGCTGGAAGAGGAAAAGTTAAAAGACCATAGAAAAAAGGCAAAAACAACCCGTGTCTAAGAGCTCCTGAAACTGAATCTGAATGGTGGAGGCTAGAAAACTAGGAATATCTAGAACGACCCCAGGTTGAGACATTAACCACAGAAAAGCTATGCATCCTTTGTAAGCTTGCCTGAAACCTTCCACACCTAGGAGACCCAAGATAAGAGCAAGGATAGGATGGACGTCTTCCTTGAATAAGCTTAGGGGCACTGAGTCTGTGGTGGGGAGGTTGTGAACTGAGAGTCAGTTATGGAGGCAATGTAATCATTATGTTGCCTCCATGGCAGCTTTGAAAATTGAGGAGTCAGTGTTATTTCACTAAAACTGACATAATTTGAACTAGTAGGAAAACGAAGGGCTTTTCTGATGATTTCGGGGGAAAGAGTGAATATTTTGTTCCCCTGAGCCGAGAGGAACATGCCCCGACGTTCATCATAAGCATCTCGGAGCCAACAGATGAATTCAACCACTGGGTATATTGGGGGGGTTATTTGATGATACAGACCAGATAAAACGACATGGAACTTATCTTTATTTTCCAAATGCTTCATAAAAAGTTTAGGCTTGACGCTGCTAATGGGAAATGGATATTGTGTGTCATGAATGTCGGCTTGCAAGTCCATGAATGGTTCAGGCCCTGGGAAAGCCCTGGACTCATGGGATTGGGGAGTTTCAGGCTTTGTTTTCTTGGTGGTGACCTTACCCATGACCATCATACAAACCCAAAACACAATAAAAAAGGAAACGAGATGGAATACCTGCAGAGTAGAAAATTGCTTAGGAAAGCGATGCAGGGGTACTGACAACAACCGGGCAGACCTGGTACTGGGCGCCCACTTTTTCTTATACAATAGTAAAAAAACCAGAGTATTTTACCACAGTAAAAGATGGAAGATAGTTATACTAGCCCGAGGAAACTTGGATAAGAAGGCGGGGTAAAACGAATAGGGCTAACGTCATAAGGATGTCGACTATGGGACACGTGGCATAACGGGATTAGGTGTGAGAATCTTGTTAGGTGAATATCGCGTGTTGGGTTAAATGCTGGTACTAGCCTCGATACCGGGTGTCCTAAAAACTTACCTTACCTTTGTAACATGGTGACAGATGTACCTCAGAACCTAGCCCTTGAAGGATGCGAGGTGAATTCCGTGATAGCTCTATAGCCCACACCCTTTTCTTCATAAAATTATCGCCTCGTGTCATGCGCCTTGACATGTCATCAGGATTTCGTGGGGGGGGGGGGGGGAAGCTCCGCCTTATCCCTCACATTTGTGACCCCCCCCCAAAATTGTACTTGCAAACTCCTTTCTGTGCGTGTATAAAGTATATGCGGGCTCTGCCTTATATCTATTTCCTTTGTGCCTCTTATACTTTCGCATGATTTAGATTTAAGCCTTTAGCATATTACCGCTTCATTATAAAATGTGCCTATCCTCTTTTCGCATATGACTTATGACCTTTATCGAAATATTAAAAGGTTGGACGATATAATCAACACATGTAATCCATGTTATCTTCCATGCCAGCTTCCATGCCATCCATCTTATCTTCCACACCTTTCTTCAAACCATCCATCTTCACTTCCACGCCTATATTCAAAACTTCCATTTCATTTTTTATTGCTCTTTGCGAGAGAAAAATTTGGTGCACTTGCTCTTGTAATTTTGATAGATCATGCTGCAATTCTTCATCTTCATGAGTCATAGTAGAGTACTCTAAGGGATTAATGGATGTTGAATTCTTTTTATGAGGCATTTTAGAACCCAATACTGATATATATGCTCAATAGGCCTTTGGAATCACTTAAAACTGATTTTTCAAGCAAGACTTATGAAATTTGAAAAAAAATACACACCTTTTTCTTGATTTTGAGGAGCTCGATATTGAAACTAAATTATCTCTACAATTTCAGATCTTCAATATCTAAAATTTAACCTTGAATTATCCCTCTGAATATTCTTTTGAATGACACAGGTCTGACCTGATTTGGATTCTTGAAGACCAATTTATGCCCAATTTGTTACGATGACCTAATTATGGATTGGTTCAGTAGAGTGAAATTGTACGACTTGCCACGTGTCATTGTTTCCTCCTTCGGATTTGAAATTTATACTCTGTAAACTACAGTCTATGTGCTTGCGGAAAATTTTACATGATTCTGATCCGATTCCCAAAGAGAGAGTTATGACGTTTTTCCCATGGTCACCTCCTTGAGATGAAATTCAAGAGCCTGAAACAATCATAACTTCCACAGATCATATCTCCAAAAATATTTCAAACCAAGATCTAAATTTTTTATAGGAGTTTCCTCAGGAATTCGGCTTCACTCTGTATAGATTTTAGCTTCTTAAGCTTAGTATACGACAATTTATAGCGTAAGTTCCACGATAAACTGGTTTAGTTGAAATTCGAGAGCCTGAAAAAAACCTAACTTCCACAAATCATATCTCCGAAAATATTGCAAACCAAGATATAAAATTTTTACAAGATGTTCCTTAGGATTTTTGCTTCACACTATAAAAATTTCAGCTTCGGAAACTTCGTAGAAAAATAGTTAGAGTAAAAATTCCACAATGACCTGTTTGGAGCAGCGAAACCCTAGAATCCAAAGCTCTAATACCAAATGTTATGAAACCAGCTCCAGAAATAGAAGAAAAGAGAGATCAACGCCTTAGAAATAAGTCACTTCAAGTGGGAAGCCTCCAATACATTACATAAATGAACATTTTTTGGATGATTCAAATGACCAAAACCTTCTTTCTATATATTGGAGTCCATGGGGCCATAATGTAATCCTAGCCGACCTAAAAATAATAATGTAAGGGCACAATAATAACAATATGGGGGTTATAGGGGTACAAAAATAAAAATAATAGGGTTACACTAACAATAAGGAACTATACTATTAATATAGGGACCTAATAGAGGTATGTGCCTCTCTAATTACATGTACCCTTTCTGCTGTGGGTATGCACAATTTTCCAAGATGATACAACAAATTCCCCTGCAAATGATAGTTGTCCACTTGTGAACCATGAGTTAGTTTTTCATATATTGCTTTAAATTCATCATCATTAGTGTATTGTTCAACATAACTTTCAAAATACAACGAAGCATTATGCAAAATAATAGAAGCAACAATAGGAGGGAGAGAGAGCATATCTACTACTTTGTTACTAGTGCCCTTCTTATACTTTATTACCAAATGAAACTGCTATAGAAAACCCATCCACTTGAAATGATGAGAATTTTGTAGCTTGGTCTATGACTGAAGGTATTGAAAGGGCTGGTGATTCATATGGATAACGGTTTCCTTGTCGATCATGTAGTGTTTCCACTTTTTCACACTTTGGACCAAGGCATACAATTCCTTGTCATAAGTGGGGTAATTGATGACAGCCTGTTGAAGCCCCGAAAATCGGGTCTACAACAAGGGGGATACCCACCCGGTCTGGACCTTGGTTAGCAGCTCCTTTTCCGTTTGGTGTAGTGGGTCCGACTGGGGATAATGGGACCAGTTTCCCAATTTGTGTGTGTGTGTTGAGAATAGATATTTCATTTTTTAAAAAGGTTCCTAAGTGAAATGATTTTATTCTATTTCTAATCTAATCAAATGCTAATTGTATTCTAATTAAAACAAAAATATCTAATTCTAAACTAAACCCGGGATAAGATCTTATTTATGAGATCTAAAATGATTTCGAATAACAGTCGGTAATAAAGATAATTCAATTACTATAAAAAAAGAATTCAATAAAGATAAACCACTTCATATAAAAAGTTAGATGAAATAGTTGTGGAAAACATATCGCATAATAAGCTATTCATACATTAAGCATAAATAAATAGTCATCACCGTACAAAAGTGCCAAATGATAACTGAAGCATTCAAGCATCAATATATAAATAACTTAACTTAAATATCACTTTTAACACATAAGCAGAAAAATTTAAGAGATAAAATTACCATTTATAACTGGTTCTACTCATGAGCTAGAAGCAATAATGATTTATTTCCTCCTAATCCAACATCTATTAAGAGTACAGAAATGCAACATCAGTAGCAGATATTAGACACAGATATCAATAAATCTTGTTCTATTGATTCATCAAAACCTCCTCTGAGGGTGCAGAAGTGCATGTTCTGAGGATAAGTTTTTGACAAATTTCTGGACCCTTCTCTAAATGCATGAGAAGGGTTCAAATACTACTAACTAAATATAATTATAGTTTATTACAAAAATTTAGGATTCGGTTTAAATGACCATCCTTTTTCTAGGAAAAAATAAAGTAAAACTAACACTAAATCTAAAATTAAAATTAACAACTAACTACTTATGACTCTGGTCTTTGAATTTGCAAGTATCCAGCATTGATTTGAGAAGAGGGGGCCGGCTGACTTCAGATTTCAATTGTCCTGAAAAGACGAAATCGAAAAGTGTGGGCGTGATCTTCTTAGCAGAATTAATGATGCAATTAAGAGTACTGCATTGACTGTGTGGTTTTACTAGACAGGTCCAGTAAGTATCCCAGATTAATTTTGTAAATTCTTGAATTGATTTTGCCTTCTCTTCCGCTTTCTGTTTCCACTCTGTTTGCAATTGCTGTGCTTGTGGTAGATATCCCGGAATGGTTTCTGAAATTAAATTAACCTTGTGCAAATTATCATTTACACAATCAGTGATGTTGCTCGCCGCTTTAGCTACTTCCTCTGCCGCTTTTTCTGCCTCTCTGATCTGTGCATCCCAAATGCTAAAGAGCATTTCTTTATTACTATAATTGATAATTGGTGCTGCTTCTCTTTTTCCTTCCTCTGTCTTTTGCCATGCCAAATAATTAGTAACTTTTTCATTTGTTAAATCATAATCATGTCGTAATTCTACGACATGATTAGTGATTTTATCACTTTCTTGACAAAAAGAGTTCCACTGTGAGATTTTCTGGCATAATATGTCTTGTTGTTGCAGCAATTGATTATTCAAAGAAATAGACTCTGAGATAAATTATGTAAGCTTGGGGTCATCTTTATGCATTTCTTGCATAATCTATATTTGTTTCTCTTTTTCGGCCAAGCTTTTCTGATACCCGATTTGCATTTGCTGAAACTCTTGTTGTAACTTTTCAAATCGTATCTGCACTTCACTGTTGGCATGTGCTTGTTGCAATTGTTGTTGCAGAGCTTGTATCTGATCCTCTTTTTCATTTAATAACAGCCTTACCTCAGATGCTTTGTCAATAGTTGTAGAGGCATAAGCTCCTGTTATCTGAGATAATTTAGTAAGATTTTCAAGGGGATCTGTAGTAGGATCTTTCCATAAAACATCCAATTGTTTTGCATTAGTAGAAAGCGCACTTTCTAATTTTCTCTTCTTTCTTTGCTTCCTTACTACTGCTTTATGTTGCAGGCTATAGAAAATATCCAGAGGAGGAATTTCCTCTATTCTAAGTACAAGCTCGGTAGAGGGAGTAATAGGTATATGTTCTCTTTCTGTGACATTGTCACTTATTTCTGTAACCAAAAATTTTGTTGTTTGTACAAGAGTTTGCATGTTCTGTCCTTCAACATTAATCAAATCATTAAATGATTCCCATTCTTTATCTAACTGAGTGCTGATGGATGGTTTCTGTTCATTAAGAGGTGGAAGAATCAACTGTGGGGTAGTTGAAGTCTGTTGTTGTGAAAGCTCTTTTGATTGAGCTGTATCCTTGACTGAGCCTTCACTTTTATCCTGATCAGATTTTTCAGAATGTTTAGAAACTTCTTCGTCAGACTTTGACTTAGATCTCTCTGAATCTAAGCTGCCACTAAGACTGACACTAGGAGTTGGTTCCCTTGCGGTTCCAAACACAAATTATATAAAGGAATAGTAGTCAGTCTTCTTTCTCTGTATACTTTAAACTCTTGAAATTCTTCTGGGGAGAACCGTGTTTGAGCTAAATTCAAAATATCTTTAAATGAACATTTTTCCTGAAACATATCGTCAAAAAGATCTTCTTCTCCAGAGAATACTCTTACTTTGACAAAAGTGGTGAAATCCTTGACAATACCATATGGATCAAATAGCCTTCTCGGAAACTTAAACAATTTTAAACATGTAACATTGCTTACTTCCTTAAACGCGTGACCAACATCAAACAATGAAAATGTTCTGCAGGAAACAGGAATTTTTGGCCAGATGGCCTTCTTTTTATCCTTTAATTCTTTTGTCAAACCTCTGTCTCCACAGGTTTGATATGAAATTTCCCGAGCTATGAGTTTATCCGGAACATATAAGGGCAAAACATGAAGAGAAGCAAAGCTTCCAAAAACCCTCACATAAGTAAACAGTTCTTCTCCAAATCATCTTGCGACAGGGAGAATGTCAACTTCTGCTTCAGGGGACAACCTTGGGGCATCCTTATTATAAAATACTTTGTACAGAGGCAACATTATTCCATGGAAAACTTTATAAAAATGAGGAATGAATTTTGATTCCCACAACTCTTTGTGATAGATATGAATGGGCAAGGGATCCTGAATTTTCCATTGCCAACCCATTAAAGGGAATTTAGAAACAAAGAAGATTGAATCCATAACATAGGAAGATAGATAAAAAGGAGGATAAATCCTCTGAGACACAGTCCATTTAGACCGGTAACTGATATTTTGGCCCAGTC
Organism: Pinus albicaulis; assembly: GCA_034641835.2. NCBI lineage: Eukaryota > Viridiplantae > Streptophyta > Pinopsida > Pinales > Pinaceae > Pinus > Pinus albicaulis. Next base: position 551,769,558 of record CM076570.1, read on the forward strand.
TACAATGGTGGCATTAACAGCAACATTCAACAAGGGAAGCCATTAAGGCAAAATCTTATTAATGTCAGGCTTTCCAAAAAGCCTGCATAACATAGCAGCAGCAAAACAATATGGAGAGGTGAGTGAACCGGTACTGTACATACCGTGTTTATCTTTCTTCAGTGGTTCATCTCTTTTGTTCCATTCTTTAGTGCATTCTGCCAAATTTGCATTTTCCTTTGCAAATTTCTCCATAAATTGTTTATTGTAAGTTGCCTGAGGCTCCGGAAAATGATACATAAGCCTCAAATCTTCTGGAGTAAACGACCCGATAAGCTCTTGACCTGGAGTTTTGAACTGTCTGTCTGTGATATCGGTGCTATCCAGCACCCATTTGACCATATTTGTATATGGGAGAATTCTTGGTCTTGCTGCTATCCGGTGTAGAAACGAATAAGCCAGCTCTGTAAGAGATGCTTCAGAGGAATTGCTTGAACCAGCGGTAGCAGAAACATCCATTACCCTTGGGTTTTCTTCCTTAAGAAAACTAAACATACCCTCCTAGGTGGTGATACCAACGTCCTTGTTGCAAGCAGTGTCTGCGTATAAAGAAGCCATCTCTTTATTTTTAGAACTCACAGCTTTCTCTTTCTTTCCAGAACTAGGAGCTTTCTCTTTCTTTCCCATAATGCTCTGAATGTTGCTTTGTATAGTCTCATGTTCTTCGCGCCTGCAGTTTTACGAATTAAGTGAGAATAATGACATGAGAAAGGTGACAGGATAGTTTTAAATGCCGACGGCGTATGAAATATATCATTTAATCGTGAAATAACCCTTCGATCAAAACAAAATCCTTTTCATTAATAATTGATGATTCATTCATTAATTTGACATCAAAGCGCATAACGGATATCGATTTGCGAAAAGATTTTCTTCGTACAACGAGCTTTCAGAATCTGCGATAGTGTGATCTGCGATTTGCTTTGCAATATCGCGAAATCGCAATATCGCAAATCGCAGCTTTCACAAATCGCAATCAATAACATCGTGGAATCGCAATGTCGCGAAATCGCAATATCGCAAAATATAATATATGAATAATATCCATTAATATGTTTTCTGCGATATGCGATAAACATTTTAGTGCGATGTCATTGGATCATGGTATTGCAATTTTGAAGATTCTGCATTGCTTAAGATATATTCTACTTTTTTGCGATGAATGCGATGTTTCCTTCAAAGAGAGATTTTATTCTAGTCTATCATAAACTTAATTTTAGTTTAAATATTTTCCAAAGAAATTTCCTTAAGTCCATGATAGTAAGTTTTATTGAAAATAAAAACAAACACCAATAAAATTTCTTAGATTTTTTAAACTAAGGGTCCCCACTTATTTAGTATTATTACTAACATTAAATAAGAAGGGGGGTTGTTTCTGGCCACAACAATTGGCAATTCACTTGGAAGAACCAGTTATCTCTGCTTTTCTTTTGAATTTTCTAAACTTTTTCAAAACATAAAATTTTCTGGAAAATCAAACTTTATTATAAAAAGACAAAGTACATTATGCTTCAATCTTATAAATGATATTTCATTTCTTCTATGATCAACTTTGACTATTCACTTCTTCAAGCTAGTCCTTGTATCTACATCAGTCATTACTTGGTTTTTTAAAGATAAAAACAAAAGGCTTCTCTCTAAATCAGTTTTGAATATGCTCATTTGTCGTAGGTAGAGCCACTGCTGCCAGCAAGCGTCTATAGCCTTGACAGGTTTACCTGTTACCCAACAATGATCCTGTGTCCTACGTAGAAAAATATACAACTTTCAAAGAGAAATCCATATTCACACTTATCGCTTTTTATTTTCTTTTTATTCTTAAAGAACAATATCTTGGTTTGGTAGCCAATTTATGACAGTGCCATTCACTTGATTTATAACTTTGCTGAACAAGCTAGCTCGTGATGAGACCCCTTGCCTTTTGATTGCTATAATCTTAAGTCATTGCCCTGTTGTGGTATGCAGTATTGGCAAAGTCAGCAAGCTATAATATCTATGATCATGATAAGTCGGCTCGTGACGAGACCTCTTACTCTTTAAGTTAAAAAGTGTATCATTGGATTATTCCTTGAACATTGTAATTTACTATGTGGAGAGGAAGTCATTGTTTCCTTAAGATAGCTCTGGACGACAATGATAGAGTTTTTTGGAAAGAACTTTTCTACAGAGAACCTTCGTTTTGTTATTGATTCCTTTCATTGGACTGATATAAAACAATCTTTCACCAAAAGTTGTTTTCATCAAAATTTTCAAAGTTGAAATTAATATCATTTCTAGATTAAAAACCTTTAACTGTATCTTTGGATAATAATGATCAATATTTTGAAAAGAATTCTATTTATATAAGTGAAGAAATAAAATCTAAAAAGGAGAACTAGTATCTTTTTGATGAATTCCAAATGTAACCATTAACAACTGGTTTTATTATGACAAAAATAAAGAAAACTAATCTACAAAATAGAAGAATGATCTCCTATGGAAAATATTTTTTAAAGATTTGTCCATTAATAGGTAAAGATTCTCTTTTCCCTGTTAAATCCTGTAACATAAAAGTAGATGGACCTATGATCTCTGCAATTTGAAAAGGACCAAGCCACATTCATTGAAATTTTGTATGTTTTCCTTTTTCCTCATGAGCCTTGTCCCATTTTAGAACTAAATCTCATATCTGAAAATCCTTTCTGGTTATCATGTTTGAATCAAAAGAAGCTTTAACTAATGCTTGATGATGAGCATGAGTTACTTTAGCCTTTTCTCGTTGTTCTTCTAACTTAATTATTTCCATCTGCCTTAATTGTAAAGAAGAAGTTGGTTCTTCATCAATATATTGGACTAAGGCTAAAGACGAGATTGTTAGATGAGTTGGAAGAACCACTTCTCTCCCATAAACTAAATTAAAGGGAGAAGTGCCAATAGAAGCCTTCTGCGTTATTCAATCTGCCCATAAAGCGTATATTAAAGACTTAAGCCAATTTTTATGATTTTGATCAATGGTTCGCTTAATGATTCTGATTCAGTTTTTATTAGTGGATTCAGCTAACCCATTTCCCTGTGGATAATAATTGGTAGAGTATTTAAGTTTGAAACCTCTCTTGAGTGCAAATTTAGTCATAGCATTACCAGAAAAATATGATGCATTATCAAACATTAAAGCAGAAGGTAAACCAAACTTGGTGATTATGAAATGATCTATAAACTCGATGATATGCTCGGCATTAGCAGTCTTGAGAGGGACTGCTTCTACCCATTTCGTAAAATAATCAGTTGCTGTAATGATATACCTATGTTGCTTAGAGGAGTGTGGAACGATCTCACCTATTATGTCCAATCCCCATTGATCAAAAGGCTGCTCAATGTTGACTGGTTGTAATGGTAATGATGGTTTCTTTTGTCTTCCAGCTACAGTTTGACAAATTTGACATTTCTTTGCATAGTTATGTGAATCTTTAAATAGTGTGGGCCAGTAATATCCTGCATGAATGATCTTATGTGCAGTAGCATCTCCAGCGTAATGTCCTCCTGCTGGCCCATCATGAAGTTCCTGCAAGAAATTTTCAGCTTCAGATTTCTCCAGACATCTAAGAAGAACAGAATCATAATTCATTCTAAAAAGAACATCATTTACAAGCTGATATTGTTTAGCCTTCAACCTTAGAGCTATTTTCTTGGTGTAATCGAGATTTGGGGGAGCATATCCATTCTTCAGATAAAATATGATATCAACATATAATGATTGAACATCGTTTAGGCTTACCTCATACGTTTGTATCTACTCAGATGGTTTTTCAGAAATAAGAGATGCTCCAGCTAGTATTTTGAAAAATCCTTGACCTCTTACAATATTTGTTGGTTTGATTTCTACATCATATTCTTGTAAGGCAGTAACCCAATTGGCTCTTTTTTCACCCACATCTTTTTGAACTAAAAGATTTCTTACCGTTGGAAATGGTACTATGATTTTTGTATGGGTTTTAAGTAGAAAGGGTCTGAAATATTTAATTGCTTTGAAAGTAGCATAAGCTTGTTTCTCCACATCTGAATAATTTAATTTAGCTCCCTATAAATTTGAACTGAAAAAGGCAATTGGAGCTTCTGCTTTGTCTTGATTTGCTTGAGTGAGTATTGCAGCATAAGATTTATCAGAGGCAAATGTGTACAAAATAAAAGGATCGGAAAAATTTGGAGTTGCTAAAGATGGAGCATTGATAATTGCTTGTTTGATCAGATTAAATGCCTCATATTCATCTTTGCCCCATTTGAAGTTTGAATTCTTTTTAATCATTGATTGCAAAGGTGATACAATTCTCGAAAAATCTGGCACAAATCTTTTTACAAAATTAAGCTGGCCAAGAAAAGATTGCATAGCTTTTTTGTTGTGAGGTAAAGATATTTCAGAAATTTCCTTGATTCTATCAGGATCAATATGAATTCCAGATTTTGATACTATAAATCCAAGAAGTTTTCCTTCACTTAATGCAAAAAAGGACTTTTTTGGATTAAGTGAAGTTCCATACCTTTGACAGCGTTGGAAGATCCGCTTCAGATCTCTAAGATGATTGCTTCGTTTTTTGGAATATACAGTTATATCATCCAAGTAAATTACCACTGATTTTTTAACTAATCCCTTGAAAGCAATGTCCATAGCTCTCTGAAATGTGGCACCAGCGTTGATCAGACCAAAAGGCATCTTTGATATGTGTAAGTGCCCCATTTGGTTCTAAATGTCGTTTTCAATTGATCATCAGGATGGACCAACACTTGATTGTATCCAGAGAAACCATATAAGAAAGACATTAATTCTGATCGTGCAACTTCCTATAATATTTGCTCCATAGGAGGCAAAGGAAAATTATCTTTTTGGAAGGCTTTATTAAGATTTTGAAATTCAATGAAAATTCTAATGTCTCTGTTCTTCTTTCTAACATGAACCATATTGGAAACCCATTTAGAATGTCGAACGGGAAAAATAATCTTGGCTTTCAATAACTTATTGAGTTCAGATTTGATTTGGTTTTCTAGATTGGGGTGGATCTTTCTCAACTTCTGTTGGACAGGTTTTTCATCATTGATCATTGGTATAGTATGTTGGATGATAGAAGTGTCATAAGTTTTGAGTTCATCGTAGGTCCAAGTAAAGACACTTTTATATTGTTTCAAAATACAAACGTATGCTAACTTTTCTTCAGGAGCTAGACCAAGGCCTAGGTTGATATTCTATGGTTTGGCATCAGTTCCTAGATTTACTAATTCATAATTCAAAGTTTAACTTTGCAATTTTGAATTGGTAGATCTTTTAAATCGATCTTTCAAATCATAAAGGTCTTCTAGCTTGACTACTGACTTTGGCATAGCATTATTGGTGCTATCTTGGAGCAATTGTTTGTCATGTTGATCTTCATCAATTATCTGATTGGTGTAAGATCCTTCAGATGTGAGAAAATCTACAATATCAGGATCATCATTAAAAATCCTCCAATTGGTAACGTTATCAGGAATCGAGGGTCTAAAGATTAATTCAATTGAAAATCGATCAGGACTAAAGTCTTCTGCAGGAATGAGCTTGGAAGCTACATTAGCTAGGAGGTCTGAACTAGCATTCTAAATTCTGGGAATTGATGAAATATTAAATGCTATAAAATGTTCAGTCAGATCTTGGACTAAAGATTGATAATGCTTCAAATGACCTGATAAATAATGTATAGTATTGCGTACCTGTTTGATTACAATTTCTGAATCTCTGAAAACTTGTAGATACTTGATGTCTAATCCGATTGCTTTGTATAGTCCTTGGACTAAAGCCTCGTATTCTGCGGTGTTATTAGTGAAATCAAATTCGAGTCTGCAAGTTATCATAATTTTGTTTCCCTCTGGACTAACCAATACGCATCCTGCTCCTGCTCCTTCATTAGACTTAGAACCATCAAAAAATAATTTCCAAAATAAAGATTTATTTACAGGGGTATCTACAAAATTAATAAATTTAGAACTATCTGTTTGAGAAAAAATTTCTATTTGAGATAAAACGGAATGTTCTAAATAAGGTGAAGTATGAGCATTGAAATTTCCTAAGAAAGAATCGACTGAATAATTTCCAATAATATTACTGTTGTATGCAACTGGTTCATTCTCTCCTTCCAATTCTGTTACTATGTATTTGTGATGCTTTTCTCGTTCAACCTTTATCTGATTTGGTTTACCATTATAAGGAAGCCACATATGCGACCAATCAGTTGCGAAATATCCATGAAGTTTTTCTGACCAATCTCTGCTAAGAATTAAGCCATAAAATTCTGGAATATCTACAACTAAAATATCAATGACTTGACATACCTTTGGGTTTGATGACAATCTTATGGTAACCTGATTTAATTTGCCAATTACTTCAACTTGTGATCGATCAAGCTGGACTATGCGCACAGCAGATTTTTGTGGTTGAATGTTCAATTTTGCACATATTGATTTTGGTAAAATGTTAGATGAAGCTCCAGAATCCACTAAACAATTATGCAAATTTTTATTGAAAACTTCATAAGTAAGAAGAAATGGAGGAGTATGAGATCTCGACCTTCCTCCAATTAAAGCAATATTTTCTAGATCAACTTTACTGATCGCATTAGCTGGAGGTCTTCCCATCTCGTTGGAAGCTTGAGAAATCACAGGATCAGGCAAAGGTTTTTCTGGTACAGCATGTAATTCTTTCAAAAGTACCTTTTGTTGGTGTTTTAACTTGCTCAATTCATAAAAAGTGATGTTAGCCCTAGTCTTATTCATATCTTATATGATATTATACTCCATTTCATCTGGGACAATCAGTGTTCTTGATGGAGTTGATGAATCTGTCTGGACTGGGCTAGTTTTAATTTCTTTAGATGTTGTTTTCTTGGGTGCAACTTTATCCTTAGTCAATGAGCTTGCGCTTTTTGACTTAGGAGTAGGTTGAGGAGGATCAAGTTGATTTCTACTTCGAGTGCTAACCGGGGATGCTTCTTGATCTTCCTCATCTGGAAGGATAAAATCCCACATACCTTGTACTTCTACAACTTCTTCTTCATTAGTAGTTTCCTCAGTAGCAGTTTCTTCTTCTTCTTCTTCCGATTCAGCATTTGTAATGGCATTTGGTGGTTTTGAATCAGTTGAAGGGTTTCTTCTAAAAGGCTTGAAAGATTTTTTAGAAGATGTTTCTGCCACTTGTTTCTTAATGTCAACCATTTCATTAGACATGGTTTTCAAAAAAATTTGCAGTCCTTCTAAATCAAATGGATCTTTTGATTTCTTTTTCTTGGGATCTTCCTTAAAAGTGACTTTCTTGGATTTTCTTTCTTCTATTGCATTTTTCTTGTATAAAGCAATAATACGTTTTTATACTGCTATTGCCTCCTTCATGTTTTCTGCTAAAGTTGGTTTGTTAGCCCTATTAACAAATATTTCTATGTTTGATGGTAAAGCAGAAATGTACCATTCACTTCGCACCTCTTCGCTAGGCTTGGAAGCAGTAGGAATTTTGTTTAACAATTTATTGAAACGCGAATTGAAATCCTTGACAAGTTCCTTTGAGTCAGCTCTAAGATTAGACAGATCATTTATCAAAGTCACTGTAGATATGTCATCACCAAATTTAGTCAAAAATTGATCTTGAAAGATATCCCAACTAGTGATGGATCCAGATGGTAATGAAAAATACCATGATCCAGCCGCTCCTTGTAGAGTATAAGAGAAAAGTCGGACAACAACATCTTCATTAATAACTCCATTGAGATTTATGGATAGCATGAAATTGTTTATATGTTCTTCTGCTAACATGCCTGCTTCAAGATTAAACTTAGGCAGCCATTTTTCAGGATAGGCTGGTAATTGACTCAAGGGTGCAAGCATTAAGACTGCCCCTGGATTATTCCATGGCATTTGGGCCATCGCTGAACTAATAACAGGGGAAAGTGTAGAAGATGATATCTGTGATTGGGAAGATGAAGATTTTATGATTATGGACGATTGAAAAGGTGATGTGGAAGCTCCAGTGGAATGAGGGACAATAGTCTAAAGTGGAGGGGTGGACGGTTGAATTTGTGATGAAGAGGTTGAGATGGGTGATGATGAAGAAAGAGTCTCGCTGTCAGACCCTTTAGATGATTTCCTAGCTCTCTTCCTTATAGGTAGAGGTAACTCAGTTGGCTGAATGCCAAGATTTTTACTCTGTAATCTAGTAAGAGGATGAGCAGGATTATATTGTGAAGTTACACTGCCTTGAGATTTATCAGATCTTTGAGGTGATATTGAAAATTGTTGAAGTTTATGAATCAAAGATTCAACTTCAGGAGGTTCAATAGCATATTCTTCTGAAAAGTCAGGGTTGTTGAACCTTTAGTTAAACTGAGAGGGGGGGGGGGGAGGGTGAATCAGTTTAACCACATGCCTGATAT